>SJYX01008310.1:11714-23884 GCA_006410675.1 Oreotragus oreotragus
CCAGTACTTTGGCCACCTCATGCAAAGGGTTGACTCATTGGAAAAGACTCTGATGCTGGGAGGGATTGGGGGCAGGCGGAGAAGGGGATGACAGAGGATGAGATGGCTAGATGGCATTACCAACTAGATGGACGTGAGTCTGAGTGAACTCCGGGTGTTGATGATGGACAGGGAGGCCTTGCGTGCTGCGATTCTAGGGGTAGTAAAGAGTCGGACACGACTGAGCGACTGAACTAAACTGAATTGAAGAGGCATTAAATATGAAACAGGGCAATAACGAGAGCTCCTTTCTCTGTGTCTCCTCTTCAATCAAGTCTCTCCACGTCCCGAAGTCTATTCAGGCCACTCAGCGAGTATCACTAATCACCACCCTTATACCAGGCCCTGGGGACATAGAAAGACCCTTTGAGCACTAACTATATGCAAAGAATCTGACCATTTAGTGACACATTTTCTGAGACTACTCTGGGCTCAGTGCAAGAAACACAGAATTTGAAGCACCTACCCGTGGGGACTTCTCCAGTTATTGTCACTTTTCACACCATCTACTGGGAAGCTGTTGACCCATCTGTCTCTTCTTCCAGGCTGTGATCTTTTTCAGAAAAGAGGCATCTCTGTGGTGGCAAGCCTCAGGGTTGAACACACTGCAGCACTGTTTCTAAGACAGGCTTCCGTGTTAGTGGACAGTCCTGGGAGCCCATCAACCATGTGTGCCCACTGAGCTCCACCCTTAGGAGAATATCCAGCAGGCTGCAGGTGGCTGCCCCAGGCAACAGTCTCTGCACACCCTGCCAGCGCCCTGCCGGTGTGGACAGTGCCCAGGCAGCCCAGTGCAATTCCTGCAGACACAGCGGTCCTCTTTCCTCCCAGGAGGGTGTGCAGCTGGCACCACCGTCTGCATCTGCCAAAGACATGGGGTCAGGTGATGGGGTTCCCCAGGGCTTTCAGATGAAGGACAGGCTGCAGCTGAGGACCTTCTGTCCTGGAGAGTCTGAAATCAGGCTGCCCTTACCTTGGGCTGAATGAGATTTCCCACTGGAGATGTGGTGCTAAAGCGTCCAAGGACCAGGTGCAGGGACCCACACCCTGACACCCCAGCCAAGGGATCTGATGAAGACTGGATGGACCAGCTGTCCAGGCTTTGCACAGGGGGACTCCTCACAGCAACTTACTACCCCAGCTCCCAGGCCCTGGTCTCATACCTTACAGACTGGCCCACACACAGCTCCATCCTGAGGTTGCTCTGTCCTCCAGTCACCACTGAAGCACAGCTGAGCCCGTCCCCTGGGGCAGACAGAGCAGCGCCCCACACATGTGACCCAGAGCAGCCTCCACCCATCCCCCATCCTGATCCCAAGGAGACCTGCTGGGCATCCCGTTACACTGATGCAATGGTTCTTCTGCTCTTCTGGGACACACACACCTTAGAAAGCCTGAGAAAAGGGTTGGATGGTCTCTCCTGAAAATGCATACACACATACACACACACGCACACACACACCCCTCTACATATATATACACATATATATGTGTTGGGGGGTGCATGTATATACATACACAGAATTATTCCCACAACTTTTACATGTTTACATATTCTCTAAAACCCATCCATGAAGTCCAGGTTAAGAACTCTTGCTTTTAAATCTTCCCAGTAGCCTAGCAACCCTGGGTTCTTAGCAAACTTCCTTCTCAAAGTCCCCAAAGTAGAAGCCAATTTCTCCATCTGAAACCTCCTGCCCCCATGGGGTCAGAGCTGAGCTCTGTCTCCCGGGCAGGAATAAACAGTTAACACAACCCCAGGGCCAAGTGGCCTGTGCCCTCGCACACAGCGTGGAGGACCATGGCTGGGCGCACGCGACCCTTGTCACAGCTGTCAGGCTCTGCCTGACCCAGGCCTGCCGGCAGGACAGACTGCTATCTTTGTGGAGGAGTTCATGGCACTCTGTCACTCACAGGCATTCTCTCTGGGTTTCACTCAGAGATGGAGGGATGCACCTGAGTGCTACAGAAATCCCTCATTCTGAGTGGGCCCAGGAATTTGGGATGAAAGGTGTGGAGGGGGAGTCTCATCAAGGGGACGTGCGTGCAAACACACACAGGCATACACAGTTCTTTCTGAGCCCAGGACTGNGGAGGGATGCACCTGAGTGCTACAGAAATCCCTCATTCTGAGTGGGCCCAGGAATTTGGGATGAAAGGTGTGGAGGGGGAGTCTCATCAAGGGGACGTGCGTGCAAACACACACAGGCATACACAGTTCTTTCTGAGCCCAGGACTGTGACAGCAAATGAGCCATTTTCCTCAGGATGGCTCGGCCCAGCTCAGACCTTATTTTGACATAATTTACGTGTCAGGGTCTTCATCCCAACTGGCATTTTGTGTAGGGATTGCGTGTCTAGAAGGTGCTATGGGGGGCTAGGCAGCCCCTGAAGTCTGGGCTCATCATGTGCCCTAACCCAGTGGTATCATCCCCATGCCCGACTACTCTTTTAGCCTGTCTAGCCAAGCATCCAGGACACAGGTGACATGGCCAGAAAAAGGACACCTTTCAACAAAGTCCCAGAATGAAGGTAACTCCTCTCATCAACCAGGTGGCCCCGAGTAGGTTGGGGGGAGGCGCTTTCCTGTGGGGTGTGTGTGTGTGTGTGTGTGTGTGTATGAGTTTACACATCAACAGGCCCCTAGTACAAGGGATCACAAAGAGTCGGTCACATGACTGACCACACACGCATGTACCCTCTGGGCTATAGAAACATTGGAGAAGAAAAAGGTGACTTGAGGAGAAAGAAGAACAGCTACTTTAGAATCACAGACACTTGGACCCAGATTCAGGGCCAGACTCCTGTGCCTAATCCCTGTGTGACCTCAGGAAAGGCACTTCATGTCTCCGAGCCTGTTTTCCCTTCTGTGACAGGGGAATCAGAACCTCCCACTGAGGTCTGGTAGAAATAAATATAAGGATTGAAGGCGAGGTGTCAGCATCAGGCCTGGTACATCACAGATGGTTAAGACCCATCTGTTGCTTTTCTGTCCCTTGCTCTAGTCTATGCACCTCCTGATGGAATCATCTCAAGTGAAAAATCTGGCTCTGGCTTTTTAAACCCTCCATCGACCCCAGAGTCTACCAGTTTTGTGCTTCCACATCCTACAAGAGACCAGTGACTGGTGCCACTCAGAGCTCTCCCAAGCTCTCAGAGAGGACTTGGGTGATAAAACTGAGGATACTGAGTTTCCCCAAACGTAAAGCTGCCTCTCGCTATGCATAACCAGACCTGTCTTCCCTGCCAGACCCCAAGCTCCTGCTTCTTAAACAATCTAATCCATTTTGTTCAAAGCAAGAGACAAGAGGGCTTTAAGGAAGAGGAAGGCAGTTTTCCTAGGACATTCACATAGCCACAGTAAAGCAGTTTATGTCTCCAGTGGCATTTCTTCTGGGATTGTTCACAGGGAACATAACTTAGTTCTTTGCAGCACTTTAAAGACTGTTGCTCTTTAGTTGTAAGTGGGACTGAAAATGTGCTTCTAGGTACCTACAGGGTCCCATTTGACTGATTCTGATGGGACTTCTAAAAGGAAAGCACCAAGCTTGAATGGGTCCCAGATGGAAAGTCCCAGATGGAAAGTATATGGTGAGTGAGCAGCTCAGACCCTGAGCGCTGGACCTGCCATGGTCTAAAGGTGGTCACTGAGAGTGAAGGGGACCCTCTCCCTGGGAGATCCCCTGTGATCACAAAGGAAGGGGTCAGAACGGGAAGGGGAGCTTCCTAGAACACCCTCACTTAAAGAGAATCCTTGATTCAAACCCACCTAATGAGTCCCATCTTACAGATGAGGGACCTGAGGCTCAGAGATGTGAGGTCACTTGTCCAAGTTTATGCAGAGAGTAAGTGCTGCGGCCTGGGTTCCAGCATGCACACCTGTAGCTGCCACGCCAGGTGGACGTGTCAGGGGAATCGCCTCCAACTTGTAGACCAAGGCTCCCCACGTGGAATGACAAAGACTCCAGCCCTTTATTCCACAGCCTGAAACCCTGCCAGGAAGCAGCTCCCCTGGGCACTGGTTTTGCAGTGACAGTAGGTGGCAGGCCTCCCTGGTGGCCAAGAGTCTCCAATCCTGGCACATCTGAGTGTAGATAAGGAAAAAAGCAATCACACAGAGAATTTTTTTCCAAGTGTGAGATTTCACATTTCCTATTACTTGTCACTGATCCGACTGTGGCCACAAGTCACTGGTCTTACGTCATGGGGCTATACCTGAGGTCATACACCTGTAAGTGGCAGAAGCAGGTCTCTGTCTGCGTCCGAGACTCCTGCTGTTTCCAGGGGACCTCCTTTTCAGATGCAGCAACTAAGCCCACACAGCCCTGCCCTCAGTTAGATAACAGAGCGGGCAGACACACCAAGCGTATAAGCAGAAGGGGGCCTCAGATGGAGACAAGCGCTGCTGAGAACAATGAAGCAGAGTAAGGGAGACGGAGACGGACAGGCCAGCGACTATTTGATGAAGGTAGTTGGGGAAGGCCTCTTCAACAGGGCAAACAAAACCTGAGCAGAGACCTGGGGGAAGGGAGGCAGGGGGAGGGAAACCACCTGGCTTTCAGGAAGGAAGAGCAATCCAGCCCGAGCAGAGGTGCAGGGACTCCAGGAGACGAGGGGAGAGTGCTTGGTGAGGGGAAGGAAGGGCGCAAGGCCCATGGCTGGGGCTCAGGAGTGACGGCGAGAGTGGGGCAGAGCTGGCTCCTGCAGGTGGCAGAGGAGCCTGTCCGCAAGGCTCTCTGACAGAGCGGAGGGCCAGAATTTCTCTCCAGGGCCCTGGCCAGGTGCTGGTGCCAGGACAGAGACGCAGAGGGGCTGAGGCTTCTGGGAGTTCAGCAACAGAGGGCAGGTGCTTTGGGACTCAGGAACTGGGCTTCCAGGAGGAGGAGAAGAGGGTGAGGCCCCTAAGAGCTGGGAGGGCCGAGGAAGGAGTCCATGAAGAAGGGCTGGGACCAGGCCCAAGCAAGAATGGCTGTAGGACGGACCTTCACCACAGCCTCCTTCCAGCCCCAACTCCACTCGGGAGTGGCCACAGAGCTGTGACGTAGACCCAGCTGCGANAGGAGGAGAAGAGGGTGAGGCCCCTAAGAGCTGGGAGGGCCGAGGAAGGAGTCCATGAAGAAGGGCTGGGACCAGGCCCAAGCAAGAATGGCTGTAAGACGGACCTTCACCACAGCCTCCTTCCAGCCCCAACTCCACTCGGGAGTGGCCACAGAGCTGTGACGTAGACCCAGCTGCGAGGGAAGACCGTACAGGGACAGGGAGCCAGGCATCCTGTATGAAGTAAAACACTCAGAAGCCAGGGCCCTACACCCTGAAAAGTCAACTGGAATCTCCTCCAAGTAGCCTTGTCCCCGGACTGTTGAAGAAAAGGAGACAGGGTGTATACGCGTGTGTGTTTCTGTGTGTGTGTGCGTGTGTGCGTGCGTGTTAGTTGCTCAACTGTGCCCAACTCTTTGTGACTCCATGGACTGTAGCCTGCCAGGCTCCTCTGTCCATGGAATTCTCCAAGCAGGAATACTGGAATGGGTAGCCAGTCCCTTCTCCAGAGGATCTCCCTGACCCAAGGATCAAACCCGGGTCTCCTGCACTGCAGGCAGATTCTTTACCATCTGGACCACAAGGGAAGCCTGAAGAAAAGGAGGCCTGGACCTAAATTCTCAGTTTGCATAAGAGGCCTTAGAAAAGTCAACTGACCACTCTCCAAGTCTCCATTTCCTATAGGTAACAAGCCCCGCCCCATGGGGGTGTCACGGGGATACACGTGACTGAGCTCCCGCACGCACGGGCACACAGCAGACCCTCAGTAAAGGGTGGTCGTCCCTGCTACCACTGCAGTATATGGATGGACTAAGAGAGATGCCAAGGCCTTGACTGATGTCAGCTGACCCAGTTACAACATGTCAGAAAAGGTCAGCTCTGTGAAACAGGTCATGCAGTGATCACTGCAGCCCAGGGGCAGACAGACAGCCCAAGAGAGATGGGAGACGAGGCTCCACCCACTCAAACCTGCTGGGATTCAGCACTCCCGTCTTTCACTGCTGTGCTGAGAATGCTCGTTCCCAGATGGGGGAGGTCTATACAAATATAAAAACCCGTATGTGCACACATATAGATTTACTGTAGTCAGTTAAAGGGAGCATTTGGGGTGTTTTAGTTATCCTCAGACAACTAAAGACCAAGGGACCCTCACATACAGCTCTGGCATCCCTGGTCTAGCTGGTCCTAAAACAACATTTAAATAAAAGCAGTCGCTCCCTTCTCTATCCTTTGAGAGACACTAGCTGCCTGGATGAAGCTGGCAGCAACAGAGCTCCTGCCTCAACCCCCAGTCTCAGTGGCCCACCCCACTGAGTCACCCGGGTCCCCTCTTCTCATCCCCTGTGATTCCTGTCACAGTCCCTGAGTTTCAAATTCTGCTCAGAAGGCTTGACAAATTATTGTAACCAAAGTGAGAACACTGATAATCTTGCAAAATGAGCCTCCTAGGAAAAGGATCTGCACTTTCTCAATCTTACCAACTTTAGCTGAAAAGGTGATGCTGTAATGGGGGCACTTTAGACAGGCTTGCCCATGGCCAGTGCCTCCTCTGGCCTGGTTTAACAGCTCTGCTCTGAAGGCCTGTCTCCTGCCAGCAATCCCCAAGGTGGTAGAGCCCCAGAGATGCCAGTAGAAGGATGACATCCTCAGATACAATTCCGGGCTCCATGGGATGCCAGGTTCTTTGACCATGATTGCCCAAGACCCTGCCTATCCCCAAGCTGGGACCTTTCTCACCAACCAGCCCAAAGCCCTTTCTGTACCATTAACCCAATACAGACAGCAACTGCATCGCATGGGTGAAAAAGCCAGTGACGGGATAAGTGGTGTTTGTTATCTAACCAAATTGCAGAGGAAATGATGTGTGAATGAGAAAATTCTAACACAACCGTGGCTCACTTCTGACAGCTTCGATTATGGTTTTGTTTAGTTAAGCACTTGTGCATTCTAATGAACTGTCTTATGGAATTATCAATTGGACCTGGGATTTCCAGGGCTCTTCCACCACTCTAACTCCTTCCTAGCAGAGATGACATGTCTTTGGGTGTCTTGACTACAAAGGTTGGTTTTCCACTTGAAAATCCTGAGGCTAAAGATCAGAATAAACCAGATTCAGACATGCAAGCTGAAATAGGTAGAGTAGCTTTTGGTCTTTCTACCAAGTCGAGGACACAGGGAAGCAAATTCTTGAAATTATAGGGATATAGAATAAGACCGATTAGGGGCACTGATCTGTGGCTTTTCATTAGGAAAGCGGTCCAATTGAGAAATAAGTCAGAACCAGTGGCTCAATTGTCCAGGAGCCGAGCGCTAGTCATCTGAGATTAGGGAGGGAATGCTGGACCCATGAACTCCCCTAAACACAGACCAGGAAAACCTGGCAGAGGCCCCAGGCCCCTGTCCCTCAGAACATCCAGTATCTGCTCTCCCAGCTCTGGCTGCACCAGCACCTCAAGCCTGCTTCTGTCCCATTCCCTCCCTAGGGACACTGCTGTCCCAGTTTAAGGATCCTGTCAGCCCCCTACATGAAACCAAGCCCAGATCTGCTGCTGCTGGCAATGGAGGGGATGTCCCACACTGGGAATAAAGAGGTTCCCTGGGACCCACCGGCCACTGCCACATGCAGTCTTACAGATGGTGCCCTGCACGTGCACCCCTGCCATTCAGCCCATGCCCGCTCGCCTGCCAGAGGGTTATGTGTCAGTCAGGGCCCCACAGGAAACTAGCCAAGAGGGCTTAACAAGGAACCCTTCACAAAGGAGGGAAGGGTTGAGGGAAGTCAACAAGGGCTGGAGGCAGCCTGGGCTAGCAAGACAGGGGCTATCACAGATTCAGGTCAGAGAGGGTTATGGAGGGGAGTCCCCCAGAAAGGAGCAGGATCTGTGGATGTGGGCAGAGAGGAAGAACACGGCCACTGCACCCCCAGCACAGAGAGGCTTAGACAGGAAATGGCCAGTCTTGGCCTAGCTCTCCTGCTCGTGCCACCCACTGGCTATGCCCACCTAGGAGCCCAGCCAGGGGCATGGAAGCTTGTTGGGTGCAATCTACGGAGGTCAGCCTACTGCAACCCAGGGCATCATCAAGAAAAGTGGGGAATGAATGCTGACAAAGTGGAGGGGCAAAGCAGACCCTCCCAGGCCTGGAACCCATTCTCTGATTCCCACAAAGGGCCACAGGTTGAATCTGATTCACATCTTCTTTTCACTCCCTGTGACTGCGTTTCATCTTGCCCTTGGGGGGTCTCCCCTGGTTGCCCCCCTCCCCACCACACTCTATGCACTTTTCCATTTCTATGTATCTCAGCCCCATCCCCGTGTCAGGATAAACCTTAGGAAGAATGGGTGGTGACCCATCCAGCAAGCTGCAACCAGGAAAATCTGGACGCCAGGTCTCCTTGGGATCACTGGCAGCCTGGGAACCTACTACTCTCCTTCCTGGGAGCATGTGGAGCTTGTGGGTAAAAATGGGCCCTGCCTGCTGTGCAAGGGCCAGCAACAGTTCCCAGTGCCTGCCAGGGACCGGCTTCCATATCCTAGGAGAAAACTGGAGCAGGGCTGCCAGCCAAGCACCGGACAGGAGATGCCAAACATGTCATCCAAGGCCGAGGGGGCAGCAAGGACTGCAGGTAGCCACCAACTGTCCTTCCTCTTCCCAAGAAGGTGGGCCTCCTGGAGAGAGCCCCGGGCAGTGTTCTTGAGTGATGTTTTAACAAACACTCCTAAATAGCTTATAATTGCAATACATGCCCAGCAGGCACTGTTTGTTATAAAAGCTTTATGAAGATCTTCCCACTTATTCCTCATAAGAAGCTATAAGAGAGGGATGGTTATCTTCTCATTTTACAGATGAGAAAAGTGAGGCACAAAGGGGTTAATTATCCTGCCTTAGATCACATAGGGAGCAAATGGTAGAGCAAGACTCAGACTCAGGCAACCTGGCATCCAGATGTGTCCTCTTAGCTTCTGAGCTAGCGGGAGCACACTGACTGCCATCCCTGCCAGCCACAGACATGAACTGCCACCCTGACATATGGCCTACTTCCCACTCCTCCCAGACTGGATATTCTACTCCTCGCTCCTCCCAGACTGGATATCCAAGGCATCGCTGGAAAGACTTCTGCCAGTCATCAAATGAGAGGGAACAATCTCGGAGGTGACCCAGGGCCTCTCTGCCCTGCAAGGAAAAGTCACGGGCTGAGTTTCTGAGAGGAGGCCTCTGGGGGAGGAGCATGTGGGGGTTCAGGAGGGAGAGCTCCGAGGACCCACCTTTCCTGAAGGGAGGGAAGAAGTGGGACTGGGCAGAGTAAGAAGTCTCAAAAGAAGCCACAGCTGTCCCTGAGGTGAGTGTTAGAGGGGGTGATCTCACACAGCTGGGGTGAAGGTATCCTGTATCAGCAGTCATTTCATGCAGAACAGCCCAAGGAGGCACCATGGCCTGGGCAAGGCAGCCCTCTCCATCACAGCACTCCCTCAACAGCAGGGCTTTCTGCCAGCAGTGCTCCCAGTGGGTGGAAACCATTTCTTTGTTCCTGGAGGGGATCCAGGACACACATCACCATGCCCATCATAAGCTGTAAATCAGAAACCTGCTGCCTAGCCTTGGCCACCCAGGAAGCCTCTCCAAACGTCCTTGTGTCTGGCTACTTGGCTATATCAACCAGGACACAACTCCAGAGCTGTTAGGAACCCCGGGTTCCCTTGCCCTAAACACAAGGCCTACACGTCCTGGCTCTCTTCTGTGCCCCATAATGGGTCCCACATGGGCTGACACCCACACTCCCAAGCCAGAAGTTTTCTAAGGGTCCTGAAAGATCACAATTTTCTAAATACTCACAGGGGTAACAACTAGCAAACATCAGAAATAACCAAAAACATGAAAACAGAAGGAGAGTCTGTTTGGAGCTCTGAAGACCTGTGGGCCCAGCTTGGCTCTTGGCCACCGGCTGGACTTGTTCCTCATTCCCTGGCTCTTTGGCATGTCCCCTGGGCTCCCCCAGTCCCTCCAGGCAGACTTGTTCTCCAGCTCTTGTGGACTCTGTAGGCCTCACCAGAAAGGCCACAGGGATGTTGTGAGAGGCCGAGGGGAGTTTTCACTTGCATCTCAGAAGAAATGCTAGGCAGGACAGCCACTTTTCTGAGCTCCTACCTTATCGCTGAACTATCCTCTTCCACAATCAGAAAATGTCAGAGAAAATCCCCGTGGAGAGAATCTAAAGAATTATTCAAAGCCACCTTCATCTAACATAATTTACACCACAATCACAGTGGCTTCTGACAGCAGCTTAAATGAAGGGGACTGTTGAGTGGCTCAGACACGCCCTCGGGAGGACCAAGCAGCGCCCCATTGATCGAGAAGCCCAGCGCTTCTCCATGCGGTCCCAGGCAGCTGCCCCCGCTCCTCCAGTCCTGGCGCCCTGCTGGGGACTCTTCCACCATCACCCCTTCACAGGGGGCCCAACACCAGCTGACCCAAGAGTCCGCCCCCACGAACACTTCCTTAAGGTCCAAGAAAAAGCAAGAACCAAAGAACAGGGACACAGAAGGTTCAAAAGTGGGGAAAACCCTAGCACCACATCAGCCACCCTCGGGAGAGATGACAGCAGCCCCTGACTGAGAAGGGAGGTTCCAGGTCTCTTGACTTACAAGAGTCTTCCTCCTGAGGTGCTCCTCGCCCCAGTCCAGAGAATAAGTAGTAAATCAGACACACATCATCTCTGCCCTGCAAACTCTATGCCCACTGCTGGACCCCCAAGAGAGAGGTGCCCATCCCCTACACCTCACAGCCAACCTGCCACTCTTTCAGCACAACTTCCAGTGGTCAATCAGGGCACGTGGATGAGGACAGGGATGGAGCCAGGCTGGAGGGTCCTCCCTTCCAGAGGGGAGCAGGGAATGAGGTTTTTGCTAATTTTTTGTAGTTGTGTTTGAACAAACCATGGCCTTGGCTCACGGCACAGATAAGAGGCATGTCCGCAGAAACACGCAGCTCACTGTCAGGCTCAAAAAGCAAACGAAGACCTCCAGACTGGTCCATGCCACATGTGAAGCCCCTCAGGACAACTGCAGGAAAGCTCAGAGCCTGCTGAGACCCTGATACAAGCCACCGGGACTGCATTCTTTTCTGGATGCTGAAAACAGAATAGACACCCCACTGCACCCATGAAATCCGGGTCTCTAACAGGCTTGGGGTGATGGCTCCTCCTCGGCTGACAAGGGCACTTGGCCATCGGCACACAGCTGGCAGTACACCATCTGTACCTCGCATGTGGCATCTGGAGCATGCATTTGCCATGCGGACAGTACAGGTTAGACCCACTTCCAAATCTAGGTTCTACAGCCTCCCTACTGTTGAAACACCGACAAAGATGTCAAGTCTTAGACGTCTTTCCTCGTCATCAGATTAGGCACGTGGGATTAAAGTAAGGGACAGGGGTCAGTGCCATCCACCAAGAGTCCAGACAGAAGTCCCCCCTTACGAGTTGCTTGCCAAGAGAGTAGCAATTTGTGTACACTTTCTTACCTGAGCCCTGCCATTATGTCCGCAAGGCAAATTCCACCTGAGTGAAAGCTGAGCACTGCTGAGCACTGCTTCTGGAGCCAGGAGGCCTGCCTTCTGGACTCAGTTTTACCACCAGCATATTTTATGAAGCTGAAAAAGTCATTTCACTTTCTTGTGAATAATGATCATCATAATAGACACTAAATTCCCTCCGTGCATATTATTTCCTTCAATACAACAACCGTGTAAGGCATCCTTACCCCCATTTCGCAGATAAGGAAACTGAGGCTGATGGAGGCTAAGTAGCTTGCTCCAAGTACAAGGGAAGCTGGAGGTCTTCAAAGCCAAGAAGTCTGGTTTCAAAGCTGACAGTGTTAAAAAAAAAAAAAAAAAAAGCTGACAGTGTTAACTACCTTAAACACTGCCCACCTTGGGAATGTCGGTGGGTGAGCCAGGGTACATGACTATTAGCAACAGCAACAGCACCGGCCGATGCATCCAGACAAGGAATTAGTGAAAGGACATCGGGTGACCATGGGATTGCCAGGAGATGTAGAGGACCAGATTCTTGGTAATGTCAGCAAACACATTACTCCA
>SJYX01008310.1:26711-103901 GCA_006410675.1 Oreotragus oreotragus
GGAGATACCAAGGGAACATTTCATGCAAAGATGGGCTCGATAAAGGATAGAAATGGTATGGACCTAACAGAAGCAGAAGATATTAAGAAGAGGTGGCAAGAATACACAGAAGAACGGTACAAAAAAGATCTTCATGACCCAGATAATCATGAGGATGTGATCACTAATCTAGAGCCAGACATCTTGGAATGTGAAGTCAAGTGGGCCTTAGAAAGCATCACTACGAACAAAGCTAGTGGAGGTGACGGAATTCCAGTTGAGCTGTTTCAAATCCTGAAAGATGATGCTGTGAAAGTGCTGCACTCAATATGCCAGCAAATTTGGAAAACTCAGCAGTGGCCGCAGGACTGGAAAAGGTCAGTTTTCACTCCAATTCCAAAGAAAGGCAATGCCAAAGAATGCTCAAACTACTGCACAATTGCACTCATCTCACTCACATGCTAGTAAAGTAATGCTCAAAATTCTCCAAGCCAGACTTCAGCAATACGTGAACCGTGAACTCCCTGATGTTCAAGCTGGTTTTAGAAAACGCAGAGGAACCAGAGATCAAATTGCCAACATCCACTGGATCATGGAAAAAGCAAGAGAGTTCCAGAAAAACATTCCACATCACTGCCTATTAAACAAAGAGAATACACAAATAAATAGGACCCAGTCCCCCACCTTTGTGGCACCTCTCTGTGACACGTTCAAGTCATAGCTGGCACAGACAGTGGAGATGTTTCAAAGGAAGCATAAACACAATCCCTAGGGAACACTAGGAGAGGAGACAGAGATTCTGCCTGGGGCTTCCCAGAAGGTTTTCTAGGGGATGTGAAATTTGAACTGGATCTTGAAGGTTAAGGTCAGTGTTAGCAGAGAAGGTTGAAGAGGAAAGAGGAGAGAATTCCATGCAAATAGGCAAATTCAGAGGTACAAGAAGAAAATATATATGCAAGAATAAATTCTGGCTTTGCTGGAGGATAGGCAATTAAGGAGGAGGAGCAGTGGGGAAAACAGCCAAATGGAGAAGCAGATTACAAATGCCTCAGAATGCCATGCCAACAGGACTCAACCTCATACTCAAGACTACGGGAATGATCAAACGTTGGCAGCAAACCTGTATTTCAGAAATACCAACCTAGACGTGGTAGAGTGGAGGATGAGGTGGAAGCAAAGAACGCAGTGAAGAAGAAGACCGTTAGATCCAAACCAGTTCCAGAACCGGAACAGTGATGATGAGAGCAAAAAGTTCAGAAAGCATTTCACAGTTCATCAGTGAGACTTGGTTGGATGAGGGATGAGGCAGGAACGATTAAGATGGCACAGCGTGTGATGGCATAGGTTTAATCACTGAATGGAGGGTAGGGGTATTCATGGATATGGGGAAGCAGAAAGGGAAGCAGGCCTGGGAGAAGCTGATGAGTTGGTGTTGAACACAGCACATGTGCGCTGTCTCTGGGACAAACCCACAGAGGGGTCCAGTTGGTCGCTGGAAGAGATGGAAGAAAGTCCCACCTGCCTGAAGTTGGGAAGCATGTGGGAAAAGCTTCGGAGAGTGTTGACATTTGCATTAAGGCCACTAGGTATTCACTAAACAGACCGTTGGAAGAGGGGAAGAGAAGAGCCCTCCAGGCAGGGATTATACAATTAGAAAGCCAAAGGATACAATCAGCGCAGATCAAGCTTTTAAACATGGTTGACAGAGGAGCAGATAGGAGGTGACTTCCCTATGTGACATCCCATTGCATTAAGGCCACTAGGTATTCACTAAACAGACCGTTGGAAGAGGGGAAGAGAAGAGCCCTCCAGGCAGGGATTATACAATTAGAAAGCCAAAGGATACAATCAGCGCAGATCAAGCTTTTAAACATGGTTGACAGAGGAGCAGATAGGAGGTGACTTCCCTATGTGACATCCCACAACCCATGGGACTGGTCACGGAGTCATCCTTTCTATGGGTGAGGGAGTGGCTGTGTGACAGTGATGTAGTAACACTTGATGAATAAATTTGCAGACTCTGAAAAGTGGATGCCTTGGGTCCTTGATGTTACTTTATAAACTCAACTGTGGGTCCGTTTCTGGCATTTATGAATTCTTCTTTCTCTTTTTGTCCTTCTGCTATAAAAATCATAATATGTCTAGCTATTCAAANGTGGCTGTGTGACAGTGATGTAGTAACACTTGATGAATAAATTTGCAGACTCTGAAAAGTGGATGCCTTGGGTCCTTGATGTTACTTTATAAACTCAACTGTGGGTCCGTTTCTGGCATTTATGAATTCTTCTTTCTCTTTTTGTCCTTCTGCTATAAAAATCATAATATGTCTAGCTATTCAAAGAAGGAATAAATGTCATATCATTCCTCCTTTAAAAATAGAGAGTGTTTGTCAAGACAGACTGGGTTAGACTGCAGTAACAAAAACTCTCAGAACACCAGTACAGCAATGGTTTACTTCTCACTCATGC
Organism: Oreotragus oreotragus; assembly: GCA_006410675.1. NCBI lineage: Eukaryota > Metazoa > Chordata > Mammalia > Artiodactyla > Bovidae > Oreotragus > Oreotragus oreotragus. The sequence continues at coordinate 29,159 of SJYX01008310.1, forward strand.
TATGCATCCATCAAGGGTCAACCAGGAGCCCTGCTCCTGTGTTCTCACTGCCACCTTCATACCGAGATCCACGCTGACAGAGCAGCTGCGCCACAGGCCCCTGTGTTCATGGCGAGAGGGGAGAGACCAAGGGGAAGCCACACTGGCTCCTAAGGCTTCCACCTGAAAATGAGGCATGTCACTTCTGCTCATGCTTCCTTGGCCAAAACAGCTAAGTCACATGGCCAAGACTGGCATGCAGGGGCACTGGGGGAAGTAGAGCCCTCCCAAAGGAGCATGTGAGATCCCACTGAGCAGCAGTGGAGTCTATAACACACACTCACGAAGCTGGCCAGCTTCTTCAACATCCGTGATGCTGTTCCACAATTCTCATGTGACCCGGACACCTCCTCCAAAAGGGGTTCAACCCTGGGGCTACATTTTCTCATTTGGAAATGTATCTCTTCAGTCTTTGGCATCAGATTGCCAGTGATCTTAATATTTCCAGCCAAGAGCATTTCAAGCTGACACCTGTACTCGCTGCATTGTGATTCTTTCAAAAGCCTTAATTATCTTGAGGTGCCCCCCAACCCTAAACTAAGGATGGAGCCAAGAATCACCTACTTCTGATTCCACTATGGCTTTTCTCTACATAAAGAAAACGAAAACCTAGCACAGAACCTCTCAGAGGCATTTTCAGATCAAAAGTCACTTACTGGTCTGCTGCTGGGTGGGTGGGGTTTCTCCCTATGCCTGTAGATAATTTGTTGACCTTGAAAGTCTCCAGTGTGATGCGGTCAAGTTATTCCAGTACCATACAGGGACAATAATTATTATTCCCAGGTGATTTTGCAATTAATGGATTTTTACTAAGTAAATGTCCACATGAGTATCATTCAATGGAACTGCAAACAGAAACCAATGAACACTGTCTCCATTACCATAGTTCACCAATGAGAGGTGCCAGGCCATGAGCAATGAAATATTTAAACCCCTTCAAGACTAGATAGGTAGATAGATATACATATTTTTTTCATCTCAAGTTAAATGTATTTATAAAACCATATTTTAATTTTCTTTGTGTTGCTTTCTCAAACAGATCTTTCTGAGCCTAAGAAATTCCTCCCTCCACCCCCAGCCTTGCACGACCCCATCAAGCAGGCATCTGTAAGAGGCTAATTCCTGCTTACTGCTTGATAGACACTAATTATTATCTATTTGTTTTAACTGTGAAAGGTAAAAAGCCTGGCAAACTCAGGCCCCCCTGGTCAAAGACGGACTGAAGGCTCCCTATAATCACCACTGCCCAAAACACTGACATCTCTAATGCAAGGCAGGCTGGTGGCTGAGTATTTCTTGGACTCTTTCTACCTGCCAGACACTGTGCTAAGCACTTTACCTGGGTTGTCTCATTTAATCCTCATGACAACCCCATCAGTTAGATCCTATGCTTACCCCATTTTATAGAGGAAACGGAGACTTTCACTATTTTATGGAAAGACTATAAAAAGTGGGCACCATATGAATAGAGTCTTACAGGACAGTTTGGACTAGCCAGGGGTTCAAAGAGAGGAAGACCCCTCAAGCAAACTAAACAACACAGGTAGAGGCATGGAAATAAGGAAGGCTGCAATTGTCCCTTGAACAACAAGAGTGTGAAGTGTGCAGGTTCACTTACACTGGGTATTTTTCCACAGTAAACACTACATAACCCAGGGTTGGTTGAATCTGTGGACATGGCAGGACCACAGATAGAAAGCCTATCTACAAAGTACAGGCGAATTAACCCCTGCTGTTATTCAAGGGTCAACTGTACTGTGTGTTTGGGGAAAGGTACAGAGCAGGATGGAGAGAACACAGGGTACTTAAGTAGAACGGCCTAAAAATAAGCGTGTGAGGCCAAGTCAGGAGGAGCTCAACTTTCACACAAGAGTTTGGGGCTCTGGACCTCCCTGGTGGCACAGTGGATAAGAAGCCTCCTGCCAGTGCAGGGAGCACAAGTTTGATTCCTGCTCCTGGAAGGCTCCACGTGCCTCAGGACAACCAAGCCCATATACTGCAACTACTGAGCTCGCACTCTCGATCTCGCAAGCCGCAACTCCTGATGCCTGCACGCTCTAGGGCCCTCGAGCCGCAGTTAATGAGTCCCTGTGCCACAACTACTGAAGCCCTCACACCCTATCGCCAGCAAGTCACAACTCCTGAGCCTGTGTGCTGCGATTACTGAAGTCCAGGTGCCGGGTGCCGAGAGCCGGTGCTCCCCAGCAAGAGAGGCTGCTGCGGTGGGACGTCTGGTCACCAACTCGAGAAAGCCCACATGCAGCAACAAAGACCCGGTGCAGCCAAAAACAAGTGATAAATAAATATAGCCGCGTGCACATGTCAAAAAAAATTTTTTTTAAGAGTTTGGAATCCTCTGATTCCAGGAACTGGACAAGAAACAACGGAGGGAAGCAGGCCAGGGTGAGACCATAAGGAGTGGTGAGGACTGTGGAACTGGAAGGCGCCCTTCAATAGGCAAAAGCACTCGAATTCTTTCTTTTTTCTTTTTTTGGGTAAGTGTAGGCTGAATTTGGCCCTTAGAGAATCAGCTTACAACTCTACTAGATGGTGAGAAGCTGATAAGATGATTAATCAGGGAACAAGGTAGTTGGATCTCTTATTTTAGAGAGCTCCCTTTGGCAAGAGTGTGGACGACAGGCTCTGTAAGATAAGACTGGGGGCAAGAAGAGCACTGGGGAGAAGGTGCAGGGAAGCGGCAGGCGATGAAGCCAGGTAGGGCCCAGCAATGGCAATGGGTAGGAAACAGAAGGAAATGTTAAGGAGAAAGAAACTGGCAGGACCTGAAAGCAACTAAGATGTAGAGAAAAAACAGATTTCAAATATAATGCCCAGGTTTCGGGTACAGACCATGGTGCAAAGATTATTGTTAAACCCAGAGGGTATGGAAAGAAGATAATGAGAGTCATCTTCAACAAGCTGATGGGCAAAGCTCTGACTTTACTGCTACCAAGAGAGGCCCACAGGGCTGGAGCAGGTCTTGGTCATGACACCTTGCTATCTTCATGGCTGAAGAGCTGATGGACTCACCTGAGATATGAAACCCTGCCACCCCAGAGGACAACCTCTGCTGTTTTACAGGGGTGACCAAAAGCTCCAGGAGGTCCTAAGACTGGTGCTTACCCCCCAGGACACCCACTGTGCTAGGACACCCACTGATGCATGAGGTCACCAAATACTAGGTGTGATACAGATACATTTTGGGGGGCTGTGATTGGACCATGGAGCACCCAGCACTTGGTTAAACATTCTGGGTGTGTCCACAAGAGTGTTTCTGAGTGAGCTTAATATTGAATTTGGCAGATTGAGTAAAACAGACTGTCCTCCTCTGTGTGGGTGGGCCCCATCCAATCAGCTGAAAGCCTGAATAGAATGAGAAAGCTGACTCTCCACAAGTTATAGGGAATTCCTCCTGCCTGACTGTTTGACTTGGGATAACTGTCTTTTCTTGCCTTCAGATTGGAACTGAAGCATTGGCTCTTCTTGGGATGTGAGCTTGCTAGCCCTGGAACTGGAATTATACCATCAGCCACTGCACTATACATCCACCTTGCTGACTATAGATTTAGGGATTCCTCAGCCTCCATAATCATGTGAGCTAATTCCTCATAATTAATCTCTTTATCACACACAGCACACATCCTGTGGTTCTGGTCCTCTGAAGACGTAACTGATACATCAGGTCAAAAAGGAGCAGGCCAGAACCCTGTCCCCTTGTCATCAGAGCTGGCTGGGGCTGCTCAGGCTACATGGAGAGCTACCTGTGTCTGAATGGGTCTATTTCTCCTGTGTAGATTGTCCAGGAGAATATAAAACTAAGACAGGAGATAGGAGCTCCCCATTTATTGAGCACCTATTGTATGCTAGCCACATTGCCGGAGGCTTTAATAGCTAATTATTTAAACCTCATAGCAGGGCTAAGAAGTGGGCTCAAATATCCTCACTTGATAGAAACATAAGATTCAGGGCTTGAGTCAGTCACTCAGCTGGCCCAGATACAAACATGATTCCATCTTATTGGAGAGCTCTGCTCTCAGCACCCTGCCTCCCAGCTAAGCACCTCCTCTAGGGATGGAAGAACAATTATGAGCGCACAGAGGATGAATTTGACCATAACACGCAAACTCAAGCATGCCCAGTCCCAAAGTCCACAGGTACTGGCCCTTCAGAGGATGGGATTGGCCAGGTGTGGGCTCATGGAGGGGTACAATCTGACAGGTGGGACATGTATCCCAACCAGGTACTAGTGAGTCATGCCAGCCTGGCATTCCTCAGGGAACTTGCAGCTCGGGAAGGAGTCTAACCCTGCCCTTGACCTGTGTGGTCCTGGGGGCCCTGGCACCAGGATGTGGTGTCTCTAGTCCCAGAACTGGCTGGGTACCCATGGCACAGAGTCACCAGCTCTGCACCCACTCTGTGCTGAGCAAATCAATCTACCTCATCCAGATTAAGCTGGATCAACAATCCTCTCTAACAGGTTTACCTGTTCTGACCAAACATGAACCGCATGTATCTGCAAGTGTGAGTGTGTGTGTGTGAGAAAGAGACCATTTATAGGTGCGTGTCTGTGTATGAGTGTGTATGCCTGTGTAGCTCTCCTTGCTTTTCACACTCGGTGTGGATTTTTCTACAGAAATATGCCTGCATCTTCCTGAAGGTCCTCTAAGTCCAGTCCCTGCCACTGCAGGACCCTGGACTGCAGCTGGGAGATGGCTCGGGTACCACAGATTTACCTAAATCCCAGACGAGCAGCTTTTCCTGGAGCCCAGGCCCTCCCCACTCCTCCTGGGCACAGATTCATTCACATGCAAAGTCCTGCACAGAAAGGCCAGGCCAGGCCAGCCAGAGAGGAGAAACACAAGGCAAATTCCAGCCCTAAAATGGGCAGGGTGGGGAACTAGCTGCCTGGCAACGTAACATCCACTCAGTAACTTAGGGCAATTTCTAAAGCCAGTGGACAAATGCCCTCCCTCCGTAGGAAACGGGAAGATAGACCTTTTCTCTGGGCTGCTGACAGGGCCCTGTCTCCAGTACCAGGAGACGACTTCAAGGTGTGGGCTCTCTCAGCAACATCAGGGTGATGTTAACTGAACCCAGGAAATAGGCGATACAGGCCCGAGCTTTGCTATCCAGGGTGACTTTTGCAATTAACCCTTCTGGAAGCCAGCCTGCTCAGAACACATGTGCTGCAGGCATCCCGTTGAGGAAAAAGGGAGGCAGACCAGTGACCATTTAGTTAGAGATCTCTCACAGGCCACGCAGAGCTGGGATAGTTAGAGATCTCTCACAGGCCACACAGAGCTGGGATTTGAGACAGGGCTTCCCACCACGCCCTCTGCTGCCCACCACTTGGACTAAGGAGTCACCTGTGGGAACTCTCAGAGCTCACAATACGAGGCCACACTGGTCGGCCGTGCTGGCCTATGGAGAACACGTGTCCTCTTACCAACCAAGAGTGCAAACTTACTGTCTGCTGGGCGCTGACGGGAAGCTCAGCTTGGCACCGCCAACTCCCAGTTCCTGGGAAAGCCCTGATAGGATTAATGGTGTTGGAGAAGGCAGAGCCAGTGATGTGAAGCCAATGGGGAGGAACCTGAGTGCCTCTGGGGCCTCCGGGAGCTGAGGGTGGGGCCAAGCTGCTCACTGAGGACCACACGTGATGCCCATGTCCACACCAAGCTGGGCATGCTCTGAGGACACGGCTCCAGCCAGCTGCAGCCCTTGCCCAGGGCCAGGCGTTCTCTCACGCCTCCTGAACACAGGCACTGGGGCAGAAAGAGAAAGCACGACACACAGATTTATTTCAAATAAGTGCAAACTCACAGTCGCCTTCAGCAAAGACTAGCGAGGCTAGAAGCCAATTTGTGGTTTCCCATAAGCAACTGAGGCATGACAGTGTATGAGCTTTCAGAAAATCCTGCAGAAAACTCCAAGAGGCATCTGAGAGCCCTTCCTGGCATTCCAGACATGCGGGAGGGGCTTGAGAATCATCTAGCTGCAACACGCCTGCCCAGCCCCCATCTGGCCGCCCTGTCCCACCTGCCCTGCAGGAAGAAGCTCTGGGCAGCTGACACCTGTGCATGAGCTCATTCCCTGCATGCATATCCCCTGCCACTTACTCTCCTTCTGCACCCTCCCAAGGAGCCACTCTCCACACTCCCCTGCAGGGCTCTGTGCCCAGGAAGGAGGTTCCTGCCAATGCTATCACCCAACCTCCCTGGGTAGGGCTCAGCCAACAGGAGGGGAAAAAAATCAAAGGGTAAGAGGAGGGGTGGGGGGCGCACAACCCGGAGTAGTCGTGTCCACCACGATTATCGTTCCTGCCAGACCGTGACACTTCCAAGATTAGGCTCTTTCCTACCACCAAGTCTTCCCTTGTTCCACCAGCCCTAGGGGTGGCAGAGCTTCCTCCCACTGTGAGTCTCTGGGCACCTCACTGTTCTTGACCTTTAACTCCATCCTTGCTTCTTGGTTAAGGCTTCTATGTGAACCAATAGGGCTAAGTCCTGCTTCATGCCAGGTCCCTTCTAATAGGTAGGATTGTCTACATATGAATGTCTATGTGACGTCCATGTTTCTGTAAGTGTGGGTACAGGCAGGCTATACACACATTCAGCCTTGTGTGTGCATCTGGACACACACGCACACGACTCAGTTTTTCCCTGAACTTTCAAGGCCGACAGAAGGAAGCCATCTGTGTGTGTCCACCTCTGTACCCCAGAATTTCCTGTACCTACTCTTATCCTGATGCCATTGGGAAAGTTTAGTCTGGGTCTCTACCTGACCTCACTCGATGGTAAACTCCTTGAGAGCAAGGAAAGAAGGAGCAGTGGGAGAAAGAAGAAAGGAGGAAGGGAGATGAACGGAAAGAGGAACACAGGAAGAAGATGACTCTCGTCCACTCAGTACCTGCTATGGAGCCGTTTCTCTAGGCTAAAGACCATGCAGATAACCGGTCTCAGTTTGCAAGTGGGAAGCCAGGGCTCAAAGGTTTGGGGTAACAATTCAAAAACCACACAGCTAACGAGCAGTGGCGAAGCGTTCGTCTGTAGGTGAAGGGGCGGGGGGGGTGTGCCCCTTCCCAGGCCATCATGTTGCTTTGTTGCCACCGCCCCCCCCGGACCACAGTTAAAGACAAATAGTAGTTGCTCAACCAATGCTTGTAAAACTGATCTGAATCTGAGAAGGAGGTCCAGAGGCACGCTTAAGTCCAAGGAGAAGGCTGACAGTCATGAAGAGGGCCAAACTGGTCAAGGGCTGAGCTCACTCATCTTGAGTGACACATGGATAGTGTCTGTGGCAGCAGTCCTACAGGAAACATCAGGGCTTCCCTTGGAGCCACTTCAAGGCTGGTCCTAAGTCAAAGCCAGGGTGTTGGTAAGTGGCCAGACAAGGACTTTCTGATGGTCAGATGCATGGCTGAGGATCAGAGCATCAGGAGAACTGAGCTGCTAACATACTCAGGCTACCTACTCAGCGAGGCTGGGGCAGGAGCTCAGTGGCAGATAATTTGCAGTGACAAACTGTCACTCACAGAAACTGAAATGCCAGGTAGCTAAGTAGACAGCAATGAAGATGTTTAATAATCATAATAGTGATAACTAGACTCATCTTTTGAAGGGCAGATGGCTCAAAGTTTGAGGTCTATTCAGGGAGCAAAGTGGCACCTGGGCACACCAGCTCCATCATAGTGACCAGTATGTCATCCTTGTCTATTCCTGTTACTCCTCAGCCATTAGTTAATCTGAGGCCCCTAAAACTCTTGCTGCTGTCTGGCCTCAGAAATATCTGCTTGTCTTGCCAAAATTAGCAAGAGATCCTGTTGAGCTGGTGCAGGAATAAGCTCCATCTTCACAGCAATCCTGTATTCGTGGTATATCTGGTGAATACAGGCATAGCAAACCTGTACTCACAGCTAGTCAATGAATGGAGGAGAAACTGAGGCCTGGCCAATTTGCCAACAGTCACACCGCTGGCAAGTGATGGAGAGGTATGCAAATCCCAGTCTGCTGTATTCAAATCCTGTATGCTTTGCCACACCCAGTGATGCCAATGCCTTCCAATCCCACTGGAATGCCACAGTGCTCCTTATCCCCACAGTCGAAGCATGTAGGTCTCCCCAAGGAGCCACTGAGAGTGAGATGACAGCAGCTCAGAGGCAGACATGTGGAACATCTCCAGATCGGCAGAGCCGGCCCCCAGGAACTGAGTCAGGGCTCACTGTGGGCACCCTGATCTCTCCACGGTGCCAGCTCTCCACAACAGCTATTTATAAACCTCATTTGTACAAACAGGACGGCATATTCTGGCTTTTTTCCTGCACTTTAAATAACTAAGTTACGGAGGAAGGAAACAGAATGGAAATGTTATCCAGTCCCTGGCTGGCCCTGGTGCATGTCTATATATCTGATAGCTTCTCCTGCTGCCATTTCTAATAGACTCTTCTCGTCCTCATAATCCCCTGCTCTCCTTTGTGGTCCTAAACAAAGGCAAGGTGGGCACACAGCCAAAGTTGCTTACCACCCCCCTGGCAGAGGGAGCAGGAAGGGACCAGCCACGCTCCCAGGCCCCGCAGGGAATGACAGAGCAAAGGCCTAACATGGATTGAGCCCTTACTATGCGCCAGCACTGGACGTGGTCTCATTCAATCCTCATTGTTCTCCGTGCTGCTGCTGCTGCTGCTGCTAAGTCGCTTCAGTCATGTCCGACTCTGTGCGACCCCATGCATGGCAGCCCACCAGGCTCCCCTGTCCCCAGGATTCTCCAGGCATGAACACTGGAGTGGGTCGCCATTTCCTTCTCCAATGCGTGAAAGTGAAAAGTGAAAGGGAAGTCGCTCAGTTGTGTCTGACTCTTAGCAACTCCATGGACTGCAGCCCACCAGGCTCCGCCGTCCACAGGATTTTCCAGGCAAGAGTACTGGAGTGGGGTGCCACTGCCTTCTCCGTTCGCTGTGCTAAGACCCCTATTCTACAGATAAGGAAACAGACTTAGAGAGGTCAAGCATCTTGCCCAAGGTCACATAGCTGGAAAGTGATGAAGCCAACACTCAAACTGGAACACCCTGACCCTGGCATCCAGGCTTTTGATCACAGCCAGTTGGCTCAGGCCCCTGACCATAGCTAGTCAGCCCTAACGAACTCCAGTGGTGGTCCCGGACACCAAGCTAATGGCTCTCAAGGGAGGCCAATATTCAAAAAGGCAGAGGAGGACCATGGGATCTCCCGGGGCTCTCTGCAAGCCAAAACTGGAGACACTGAGCCCATGGCAGGTGTAATACGAAAGGAGGGGAGAGCTCCGACCAGCCACTCGGTCTCACCCTTAACCTGAGTAATGGTTCTCAAACTTTCCTCCCGTCGATCATTCAATAAACATTTGCTGAATACCTACTCCATGCCAGACCCCGTGCTGCGTGCTGTTGATGCAAGGTAAATATGCCACAGTGTTGTCCTTAAGATACTTAGCCAGTCAGGAAGACAGATGAGGATGTGGTGGCTGAACCACCTGAGTCACACACCCAGCTGAGGCTCAGGACTGCCCTTGCCCAGGACAGGGGGTGTCATCCTCCCGCCGTTCCGCGCTGACTTGAAAACTTCCACTTCTTCTCCAGTCCATCTTTTTTTCCCCTGGTATCTCCCTTGTTTTAATTAGCAGACAAATAGAACCTGTACGATCCTTGCTGGCTTCCTGATGTGTTCTCCATGCTGTGTTTACAAATGCAACTGCAGACAAATTGCTCCTGCCACCTGTCCTGAAAGATGTGCCAGTGGCCTTTAAATGTTTGATTCTGTAGATGTTCCTTATGCAGCAGGGCCACATAATGAGTCTGCCCGTATCTTCTTCAGGGTGGGAGGAAAACAGCTCAATGCAGTGGAGACAACATCAGGCGGGGGCCAGCAGACGTGGTTTGGGTCCTTGGCTCTGCCACTTTCTTCTGAGTGTCCCCAGGCTAGGCTTCTAACTTCTCTGAACCTCCACCCCACTATCGTTAGACAGAGGAGATTGGATAAGGCACCCCATTGGGTCACTTCCAAAGTCCCAGGGAGCGTCTTGGTTCTCAGCCCACAGCTGGTGCTTTTCATATAACACAAAAGAATGCGTGAGGAATTTTGTTGGTGAGGCAGGCCCTGGCCCCACCAGCTGGAGACCTGCACACACTGGAACCTGGATGAGAGCAGGGGATTCTGAGCAAGCAGGCCTGGGCATTCCTGCTTCTGCCACAGAGCAGCTCTGGAACATGGGCACATCAGTGAACCGAAAGGAGCCTCAGTTTACTCATCAATAACACGGTGACACCAATACTTTCCCATTGGGTTGGTGTGAAGACTTGTCTGAAACAATGTGATCTGGGGTACATGACAAAGCTCTGGGTACAGTCTCCTGAGTTATCTTTTTCTGTGTGACCTCTGTGGTCTTCCAGGGCCAAGTTCCAATGTCCTAAGGTGACCCCTTGTTCCCATGGGCTCCAGTTTCCAGGCCTGGGCCCTGAGCTAGTGCCACTCCGCAGGGAGCAGTGTCTGCCCTGCCCCCGCCAGATAGCTAGGCCCAGCTGCTGTTGGCTGGACCTTCTGCGCTCCTGCAGAAGGTCCTGCGAGATCCACCTGCCCAACTGGTATGCAGGAAATTCCTCCTTGAAAATATGGGTGCCACCTGCTGGCAGATGTTTCCCAGACCTTCTCTGCCATGTCAGTGACCCAGGCCCCCCCGGCCTGCCCCCTGAGTGAGTTTCCTGCCAGGCTAGCGTCTTCATCTGTTTCTACCCTGGGGACCGTCTGTGGTGCTGGACCCTGCCCTGCTCCCTGGGTCTCTCTCATAAATGAGTTTCTGCAGCTCCTTTTGGAGCACCCAGAGGAGTCACATGGAGTCACCAGGAGGGTCTTTGCCACGGGGAGGGTGGTCCCTGCCTGAGGAACTCCAAGTCCCTCACACACTTCCTGTCCAAACACATACACAGGAACTCATAGGTCTGTCCCAGCAAGCTGGTCGTTCAGTCTTCGTTCCTTCTCCAGCTATTCTGGACTATTCTTTGGAGGAGTCTGTGTTGGGTGAGACCTGAATCATCCAATCTTGGACTAGATTGGGCCCATGGAAAAGTCCACATAGCAATGAGAATAATAAAAGCTTTCATTTGCTGAGTTTCTGGCACTTTATATATTTTACTTCGCTGAATTTGACCCAACAATTCAGTGACATGGGTACTGCTATCCCCTTTATTTTACAGAGGAGGATTAATCAGGTTCTCAAGATCACACCACTAACAGGTAGCAGGGCAGGCTGTCCAGCCAGCTCTGCCTGCTCCAAGGCCTAGTGCTAAGCCATACTGCTGTCCCAGGGGATAGAGGCAGGCTAACCTGGCAGGGGGAGGTGAGGGGGAAGTGAGCCTGGTTTCCTTTCCCTTGTCTTTCATCATCACCGAAGGCCTGATTGGACACTGCTGTTCTGGTCTCTTAATTCCTCCCTTTCCTACATCAGGTAGTTCCCCTGTAGCTCTTCAGGCGAGGAAACCAGCCAAGACCTTCAGCAATTCCATATCTTGGAAATGAAAATTGAGACAATGGGAAAAGTCCCCTGGTCCCTGCCTGCCACTTAGGTAGGTCACAGCTAGAATGATCCTCCGCAAACAAGGCTTTATGGTGTTTGCTAATAGGGCTCAGCAAAACAATGCCGTGCTTCATACATGGTTGGTGGCCACAGATAGGACTTCCTTTGCTGCCTTCATGGCTTGGCCCTTCCTTCAAGGCAGAATTGTGTGTCAGGAAAGAACAGGGCCTAGCTAAAGCCAGTCAGCATCATTACGGTAAGTTTCTTATTTGCTTTCCTGGAAAGCAGGTAATGTTCATGCTCCCTGGATCTCCCATGCTGTCTCATGCAGTTACATTTCATGGTCTATAGTGAAGGCTCACTGTGGGTCAGGCATCGTTGTAAGTGCTTTATCGATCCTTCTAACAACCCTGGGGGATAGCTGCTATTAGTCCTATTCTAAAAACAAGGAAACCGAGGCACAGGAACTGGGCTGCAGAGCTTGCCCAGGGTCTCACAGCCAAGAAGGGGCATAGCTGAGATTCAAACCCAGGCAATCCAGTGCCACAGCCTGGATGTTTAGCTACTCTGCTGAGCCAGTCTTTATTTGCTAGGGATCATTCTGTATACAAATAAAGGGAGATATACAATCATACTTTTATAACACTTTTTAAATGGATTCTCAAGTCAGAAAAAAAAAAAAGCCTCTATCTAAGCATGTTTGTTAGGAGAGGGTTCAAAAATTGCAGCCGCCCAGAGACTGGTGATCACGTTTTCAAGGAGAAAAGGTTTTGTAGGTCTGCATGGCGTCTAGACAGAAAGCTGAAGAGAAAGGATCTGTCCACGCGTGTCTCCAGGGGTGCCCAGGGAAGAAGAGCCTGACTTGAGACGACAGCTCCTAGTGATTAGACAGAAATAGCCCAGCCGCGGAGGAGAGCCAGCCACGAGGCTGGCCGGGGCTGGAGGAAACAGCTTTTAAAGCAGTGCTGTCCAAAACCTAATTCTTGGGCTTCCTGCAACAGAGTCACCTCAGGACTTTAGTAAAAACACAGATTCAAAGCCTCCCCCCAGACCCATGAATGGGAGGGAAGAGGGCAATGGGAGGGGGTATAGCCCCCAACCCTGAATCTGTAACAAGCACCCAGGGTGTTCTGATGACAAGGAAGTTTGGAATCCTCTGCTATAAAACCTGATGGTTCTATTTGCCGTAAGTCTCTCTGCCCCATGCATCCCTAGGAAATATGGCTCGGCCACCAGAATAATCCATGACTCACAGCCCAGTCCCAGCTACATGGAGGAGTATAATCTGATACTAATATAATCAATTAACATCAATCATGAGAGCTACTGCTTATTAGCATTTACTGCATGCCAGACACTGCTGGGTACGTTCCCAATCTTATTTACGCTCATTCTCATCATAGCCTTCTGCTGTAGTTGTGGTCAACCTTGTTTTGCTGATGATAAAATTAAGGCTCAGAGAGTCTGGGTGACTAGCTCAGGGCTACAAGCAAAGTGAACAGTGGAGATGGAATTCAAACTCGTTCTTTCCCTTGGCTGTTGTGGCTTTGAGCACAGGGTCTGTGCTGCAAGCAGGCCCCCCTCTGCCATCATCCCCAGGGCCACGCTGGGGCTGGGCAGGCCCCCGGCTGAGGAAGCGGCCCTTCCGGCTGCACACCCACGTCAGCTCATCCCCCAGGGACACCTGTCCCCCTGTTCTGATGCCTGTCCACATGCTGGGCTGATACCAGCTCTGTTAGGCCTGAGTCGGCAGGACGGGCAAGGCCAGGGTACCACCACTTGAGGTGAACCCTTTGTGGCCAGAAGACATGAGCCTGAGGCCCCAGAGCCTGCGGAGCTTCTCTCGCCTCACACACCTCCCCTTCTGCTGACGGAATGATGTCCGCTGACCCCAGTGAGAATCCTCACTTCCAAGGTGTGTGCCAGGAGGGGACGCTGCTCACCCTCCTGGAGTATCTATGATGATGACGGGGCCTCACTGGGGCTCTGGGAGGATTAATGCTGACACCATGTAGAAAGAACCTGGCCTGGCCCCCAGCCCCCGCACTATAGGCGCCCAGACCTCCCGCCTTACTCCTGCTGTTGCCATCTTTAATTTCTTGGTATCATCCCCATCTGGACAGCACTACCAGATCCCCTACCCCAGGCTGCAGGTCAGAAATCCCAAGAAACTCTGGGGGCTCCTTTGCCCACTCTCTTGCCATCAGTGCTGTGGGTTCCCTCAGTCTCCGTGAGCACTCAGCCTAGGACGTCAGCTTCCCAGGGGCAGGGCCCTCACTCTCTTGTTCTGTGCTCTTTCCCTGGGCTAGAAGTGTGCCTGGGAGGCAGCAGGCACTCAGTTAATGCTGAATGAATGAATCCAGTCATCACACAAACAGGAGCTGCACACCTGCTCTGCACAGGGCTCAGGACTGCACAGCTGCTCTGCACAGGGCTCAGGACTGCACAGCTGCTCTGCACAGGGCTCAGGACTGAGAGCAAACCCAGCTGGAGCGTGTGGTTCTGCCCTGGCCCCTGACAGCCAGGCCCCCCTCAGGGGCTCCAGACTGGTGGAAGCCCCCCTCCTACCCACCCTGCTCCTCCTGTCCTGAAGTGAGTCTAACTCAGCAGTGGAGCCACACTCTTCTACTCCCTTCGCTTCTGTCCCGGGATCAAGACTCCCAGAGAGAGATGCTCAGACCATGGCCTCCTTCTGGAACTTTCCATGTAAGCCCAGAGCTGGAGCCAAGCCCAGAGGCACAAACAGTAGCTGTCTCTTGGCCTGGTCACCCCTCCAGAGAGCTGTCCTGACACATTCTTACTGCTCACAGCCTCTTGCAGGGAAATCCACTTGCAAGACAGGAAGAGAAACAGGCGTGAGCCAGAAGAGCTTCGTATCCACCTCTCAGAAGGCCCCGGGAGGACCCAGCTCCAAATAGTGGGAACACCAAGCAGTCACAAGGTTGGGTTACAGGGAACATAGAGGGAAGCTGTCCACAGGGAAGCCTGCGAAAGGGACCTCCTGGCCCCCCACTGATGGGCTAATGGATCCCTCTCAACTACTTAAGTATATTTACTGAGCATTAAAGACTCTGCTCAAAAGCTGCAAGAAAAGCTTTGTCCAGATCTCATGAAGAAAAAAAAACAAAAAAAAAAACCATAGCACTAAAGTGCTGGAAGGGGCTGCCGAAAGATGGATCATAAATAAAGAAGACATAGTCTCCGAATATCAAGGAAGTTGATGGCAGGCTAGAATTTTCTCTATACAAATGTGATATATGGCTTTGAGACATAGCACCTGGCAGAGATGAGGAGCACCTCTATCCCCAGTACCTACTCCAGGGATGGCAGAAAAGGGCACAGGGCCAGGAACCAGAGAACCATGGTGCACTGTGGACCAGCTCTTCTCAAGCTGGGCCACCTTGAATGAGGGGCTTAACCTCCCTGGGTCTTTGTTTCCTTCTCTAAAAACAGCAAGAGATTGTCATGCACATATTTTGTGGTGTCATAAATATTTTTTCATTTCCATGTCAACATTTTAGACTGAGATAGTTCTGTCATCTTCTCCAGTGCTTAGACAGTGTTCTTGTAACCTTGGCAAAGGGCCCTGGAAGGCACGTGATAATTGTTTCTCTGCCTCGTTGCTATGGAAACTTGCAACTCCTGCATCCCTGGTGCTAGGACAATAGAGAGCCTGGGACTCCTGGGTGGTTTGGGTTTGTTTTGTCCGCATGCATTGTACAAAAGAAACACTGAAGTTTTCCCAGAGCTGAGGGTGGTGGCTTGCTGATATGACTCACTGCCACTCCCCCTTTAATTACCAAGTATCACTAGAAAGCTTGGGGTCGAGACAATCACATTAACAATACTGATACTGCACTGAGGGGCTCCCACTATTAGCACACCCCTCGGCCCTGAAAACTGATTCCAGTTCTGCCTTCTTTGGGCTTCCCTTGGCTTGCTCTGAAACTTTGGGGTGATGCTTTATGGCTTTCCTGCCACTTTTAATGAGACACACACTTCAAAAACATGCCTTCAACAAGCACTGCAGGGGCCAACAGCAGATCTGTGTGACTCCCTCTGATCATGAAAACATATCAACTCAGCAGACATGTGTGTCAGAAAGCAGGTCTTTAAGGGCCCAAACAGAAACGTGTAATTGGCAGAAAGGCCACCAATGGTGGTATACTCAAACTCTGAATTGTTGGAGAGGGAGAGCAGGTTAGAAAATCATCCCTTCTCTAGAACCCTATTTGATGCATCAGATTTGCCCAAAGGTTGGTGCATTGTTATAGTTCTCTTTCTACAGTGGGAGTGATTTCAGGAGCCAGCAATGTAATCAAGGCATGCTGCCCTGCTCCTCATGAAACGGCATGCCACAGGTCTTCGCTCGCCCCACATCCAATCCTGAGACCACCATGGTCTCCACTGGATGAAATTAATGGGGTGACACCATGGCTGCCAACATTTCTCACATCATGCTCTGCACCTACAAGCTCTTTCGCCCTCCTTTCCCAAATAGGGCAGCCTGCCACTGCCTGAATAATTGCCGGCATTTCCTTGCATGCATCAGACCCAGAATCAAGCCCAACTCCTTCATCTCTCTCGCCCTCCCAAACCTGACTGATCATCAAGTCTTCCTTGAATTCCACCTCTACTGCCTCCACTGCTGTGCTGGCCTTTTTCACAGGCACTCATCCAGTCGTCTCCCAGCTGGCCTCCTTACCTTCAGCCTTACCCTCTCCAGGCCATCCTCTGCCAGAGGGGTCTCCCTAACCACAGACCTCATCATGCCACTCTACGACAGCTCTTCCATGGCTCTCTAAGCCTTGCGCCATCAAGTCTTCACCCATTTGTTGCTGTTGTTGTCACTAAGTTGGATCTGACTCTTTGCGACCCCATGGACTGTAGCCCGACAGGCTCCTCTGGCTATGGGATTTCCCAGGCAAGAATACTAGAGTGGGTTGCTATTTCCTTCTCCAGGGAATCTTTTTGATACAGGGATTGAACCCATGTCTCTCACACTGGCAGGTGGATTCTATAACCACTGAGCAACCAGAGAAGCCCCGTCACCCATTGGCCCGACATAGAGGGCTCTTCCTGCACTGGTCCCCAGCCACAAATAGCCACTGGGGGACAGTTCTTCACCTAGCTCAAACCCCCTCCTCTTAAAGCCTTCCTTCACCCTCTCTGCCATACTGGATAGAGCAAGTCATGGTCACCTCTGTGCTACCATAGCAACCCGGCCTCCCTCCTCTTAGCTCTCCTCCTTCCGTGACGTCTGCATGTCTCTTTCGATGATATCTGTCTCCTCTCCAGACCATGAGCTCTTTGTGGGCAGGCACCTCAACCTAGACAGTCTCATGAAGAGCATGGTACTGGCACACACTTAATAATTTTTCAATGCATCAATGAATGAAGAACCTGCCACATGCTGCTTTCTTTTCACATGAAGAATCACTCTTTCCACGCCTTAATCACAGAAAGCAATCAAGCCAAGCTCAAAGAGAAAGAACCTGGATATCAAGAAAAGAATGTGGAGTGAAAAGGTGAACAGTTATGCTCCTTGAGTCCAAATCGCATCCCTACCCTTTTCTAGCTGTGTGACTTTAGTCAATTTTCTTCACCTCTCTGAGCATCCACTTTCCTACTTGTAATAAGGAGGGGGAGTAAATAATCCGACCTTCTTCGTAAGTTCTTTGAACATTGAATGTTACATAAAGTACTTGGGAAGGGTCTGGCGCAAGGCAAGCGTTCAGTCAACGTTAGTGACTATGGTGGGGGGGCAGGCACCAGCTTCCCAGACGTTTCTACCATTTAGAGATCACCGAGCCCTGCCCAAATGGCCTCCATGTCTTAGATATTTCTAGAGCCTCCATTTCAGGAAGCTGTGAATCCCAGCCTTGCTGACCTGTAACAAGTGTGGGTCCTCAAGGGCAGAACCCAAGGGAGATCTCAGGGCAAACAGCATCTCTGGCATAGGTGTCCACCGTCGTAGCTTCATCCCCACCTCCTAATTGGGCCACCTCAGCCCCAGTCCTGTGCCCGCTCCCCTGGCTGGCTGAAATGACAGGGGCCTGGTGCAGGGAAAAGGGGGCACAGTGGGGATCCTGGGGACTCTGAGTCAGCAGTTTTTCATGCCCTCAGTTTCAGAGTGGGGACGTCCCTCTCTGCTATTGTCTTAGTCTGTTCAAGCTGCTATATCGAAACCCCACAGGCTGTGTGGCTTAGAAACAACAGAAAGTTGCTTCTGACAGATATAGAGGCAGGAAGTCTGCAACCAAGATGCCAGCATGGTCACGTTTTCCTGTGTCCACACACAATGGAAGGGCTGGGGAACCCTCTGGAGCCTCTCTTATTAGGGCACTAATCCCATTCCCAAGGCTCCACCCCATCACCTAATCTCCTCCCAAAGGCCCCACCTTCTAATAGCATCATCTGGGTTGGGGGGGAAGGTTAGCATTTCAACAGGGACTCAAACACTGGGACCATAGCAGCTACCCTGCCCCATCCTTGGCACTGTACCACTTGGCACAGGGAGGTCACTCACAAGTGTTGCTGGAGGTGTTCCCATCCTGGGGGTATGGGGTGAGGTGGGCCAAGGTGTGGGGAAAGAGACAGGGAAGAGTGGCACGGGGGAGGGCCTGGCTTCAACATTCAGCACTTGGGGCCTGAAGGCTCAGCTTTGCCCCAGCCGCCCACTGACCTGCACGAACTCCATCCCCCCCAAAGACCCAGGCTTGCTCCTCCGTAAAGTGAAGGGCTTTGGGTTAGATCACCGTCTCCTGCATCCTGTGGCTCAGAGATGTGACGCAGGCTTTGAATGTGTTGCAGGGTAGAGGGTGGGAGGGGGTGCAGCATTGTTTCCTATTTCCTTCCCTCCATCCCCCATGGTGGTGCTTTGAGCTCTAGTCTAGTGGCTTCTGGAAATACCCATTCTTCTTCGGACAGGAAGAGCCTTTTCTAAATCATTTTTCCTCTCACCAAGTCCAAGCCAAGAAACCTGGAACAATAAAAAGCCAGGCCAGTCTTCCATCATGGCTGTCTGCAAACCTAATAAAAATAGATGCCTTGGGCTCTGGAATGGTGAGCACGACTCTTCCTCATCAGCCCGAAAGGTCCTTGAGCTTCAGTATCTCTTCCAGAGGCAAGAAGCAGATGACCAGCGGGCCCAGCCAGGACATCGAGACCCCACGGGTGTGGGTGGCCCAGTCCCCTCTGGCTCTCAATTGTCAGCCTCAGAGAAACCAGGCATGTTGTGATGGAAATGAGGCGACCCAGCCTTCAGTGCATGTGAGGAGGCGGCGACTGTGCTCCGTGGTCCAGAGTGCTGGGTCCTGCTGATTTATTTCCAGAGACATGCCTTCCCTATTATTAATAACGAAACACTTGGATATCTACGGAGGTCTTGCTCTGTGTCAGGCACTACACTAAATGCTCTGGCTGTATCAAGTTATAAAATGATTTGTTTATTCAACTGAAAACTTAGTGGGCACTCAGTATGTGCCTGAAGCCGTGCTGGGCACCGAGGCACAGTGTAGAGCCACGGCACCCACACGCAGGGAGCAAATGGCCTAGGATCATAGCTCTCAGCTTAGGTGTGCGCCCAATAGGAATCACCTGGTGTGTAACTCTGGGCCACACCTCCCAAACAGGATTCTTCGTTTTTCTCAAGCACCTGGTTCCTAAGTCACACTTTGTAAAGCATTGGTCTGGTGCTATGGGAGAAATCTATTACTAGGTTCCTGTGACAGATGAAGAAACTGAGGTTCAGAGAGGCTGAGTAGCTTGCACTCATCACACAGCTCATAAAGGGCAAACCTGAATAGTGATATTTCTCCATCAGATTTCAGAGCCAATGTTCTTAATTACTACTCTAGCCTGCCTTCCCAAACCTAACCCAAAGAATTGTAAGTGTATTCATAGTTGACCAAATCATTTCATTGTTGTGTGATCCTTGTGACTACCTAACCACATGAGGTGGAAACTGTTACTATCATTCCCATTTTTCAAATATTGATATAAGAATGGGGCTCAGAGAGTAAAGCAACTTGTTCAAGGTCACAGGATAAGCAGGCCCTGGAGCCAAGCTTCAAAGTCAGGTCTGTCCCACTGTAAGGCTTATGCTTTTTCTAAGACTCTCCTTCTGAAAATTCTTTATAAAAATAAGGAGCAATCAGACGGAAAGGCAACCACTAAAATCAGTCATGCTCAAAAGGGAAGGAAAAAATCGCAGGTATTCTGTTAGCAGGTTAAACTTGGAGGAGGGGAACTCTTTTCCCCGTGGTTCTAGAGGTGTTCACGGGCAAAGAACCCCTGAATTGCCTTGCCCCATGGAGCTCAACCCACAGACTGGGAAATTCTGCATGTACATGTATCACCACGAGGATACATGCGTGCCACCGCACATGTGGCATATATGGCCACATTTGGACATTCACGTGCACACACCATATCCAGGCCACAGTCCTTGAAATCCCAGCCCCTCGGGAACACCCCAAGAAAAAGTCGCCTTGTGCCAGGTGGTCCCACCCCAAATGGCCATCACCACAGGAGTAAACAGCCTCTGCTGAAAAGTGTTTTCCAGTCAAAAGGGGTTTTAATAGCCAGAGTGCATGTGTAAAGGTCAGTCCCCACTCAGGGGACACCCATGCCAGGGGAAGAAACAGATAGCTGGGGAGGGGCTGCCTGGGGGTGACATTTGGAATTACGTGTCTCTCTAAGCTGCCTGCAGAGCTGCAGCGCTCACGGCAAGGCCTAGATCCCAGGGGACTTGGTCTTACCTCTACATGACAAGTCCCTGTGCATACAGCAAACACTAACTAACCTGCAAGGGGAGGGGAGATGCATCTCGCAGCCCCGAGCAAGTGCAGAGCTAACTCCTCCCAGAGCTGGACACCTTGGGAAAGGTGCCAATGGTCGGGCCCCTCCCGGCCTCTTAGCCAGGCTGCCAATGCCGATTCCCTTGCTTCTTTCTTGACTCACACTGAGCGCTGACATCCCTGAGGAGGCTTACAAGCCCACAGAGACCTTGTTGCCTAGCTACCGCTGGACCACAGCATGCGTGCAAGATGGGTACACAGGGAGGAGGCTCAGCCACACCCACCTACTTGGTGAACACCAACTCTACACGACCTGTCAACCCAGCCAGGACCCTGGGATCACCCAGACTTCCCCTCACCCACAACCTCAGTACCCAGTCCTGCTGTTGCTGCCCTTCTTACCCGTCCCAGGTCTGTCCTCTTCTCGCTGACCCATCTCACAAAGGATCCTTGGCGGGGCTTTAGTCAGGCTCCTCAGAATCCACGTTCCGACTGTACTTTGACTTTTGGGCTCTTGCGTTCATCTCTGCATCATGCAAATTCAGCAAGAATCCTACTAAATCAGTTTATCCAGATCCCCCACCACCACTCCCACCCTCAGGATCTGATCAGACTCAGTTCATCAGATCGGTTTATGCATCCTCCACAACCCTCCAAATGATGTCTGATCACCTCAGCCTGCCTGTAAGAATCTCAGCCAGTTTAGCCCAAATCTCTTACCCTCCATGCTCCTCCCAGTAATTTTCCCTCCAGTGAGCCCACCCTGCTCCTTGGCTACACATTCCCACTTGTCTTGTTGTATCTGAAATTGAGCCTGGTTCTGTAGGGGGGTCTCTTTTCCTCTACTGCCATAGTCTTGAATAAAATCTGCCTTTTCCACTTTCCGTACTAGCACATCTCACATGCTAGTACGGAGAAGGTGATGGCACCCCACTCCAGTACTCTTGCCTGGAAAATCCCATGGACAGAGGAGCCTGGTGGGCTGTGGTCCACGGGGTCACAAAGAGTCAGACACGACTGAGCGACTGCCCTTTCCCTTTCCACTTTAGCTACTGTCCAGCTCGGATTGGACACAGGAGGAGAAGGGGACGACAGAGGATGAGATGGCTGGATGGCAACACCGACTCGATGGACGTGAGTCTGAGTGAACTCCGGGAGCTGGTGATGGACAGGGAGGCCTGGCGTGCTGCGATTCATGGGGTCGCAAAGAGTCGAACACAACTGAGCGACTGAACTGAACTGAGCTCTGTTTTGTTTTTATTTTTATTTTTTTATAAAATCACACCCATCCCTGTTCCTTAGGCCCTAAAGCCACACCCATCCCTGTTCCNAGGCCTGGCGTGCTGCGATTCATGGGGTCGCAAAGAGTCGAACACAACTGAGCGACTGAACTGAACTGAGCTCTGTTTTGTTTTTATTTTTATTTTTTTATAAAATCACACCCATCCCTGTTCCTTAGGCCCTAAAGCCACACCCATCCCTGTTCCTTAGGCCCTAAAGCATCATCTCCTGCATGTTCTCCCTATGAAGACCTCCCAGCATTCATCATCTCAGAACCTATTTTGTCTACAGTTGTCCAACACAACTCAAATCCTGCCATTGCAATGCTTTAAGATGCAACATGACTCCTATTGGATAAACCCAAAATCTTGACTTGGCCTTCTAAGCCCTTGGCAACCTAGAACCAGCCAACCTGCATGATATTATCTACTGCCCAACCTCTCCAAATACTGCAGCCTCTAGCCATGTAAGCACATCTGCTCCCCCAGGCAGTTCATGGTATCTACTGCAGTAGATATCCTGAATGTTGTGGGTTTCTTCCCAGGTCTTTATCCTTCTGTCCTATAAACTCCTGGAAGGCCTAGCACAGAGTAGGCACTGAGTGAAATTTTAGATCAGATAGGGGAAGGCAATGGCACCCCACCCCAGTACTCTTGCCTGGAAAATCCAATGGACGGAGTAGCCTGGTGAGCTGCAGTCCATGGGGTCGCTAACAGTCGGACAGACTGAGCGACTTCACTTTCACTTTTCTCTTTCATGCATTGGAGAAGGAACTGGCAACCCACTCCAGTATTCTTGCCTGGAGAATCCCAGGGATGGGGGAGCCTGGTGGGCTGCCGTCTATGGGGTCACACAGAGTCGGACACGACTGAAGTGACTTAGCAGCAGGTAGCTGAGTAGGTGATGGGTGGACAGACAGATGGAAGAGGAATCTTTTATCTGCTCTTGTCATCTTTATCTGATGTGTCCCTGGGAGGCAAGTAGCCTGATCAGATATTCTCAAACAGAAATGTTGCTTGGCCTCTACTTTTAAACTGATGAATACAAAAGATGAGAATAATAATACCCACACCGTAGAGCTGTTGTGAAGATTAAATGAGAAAACAAAGTATTTAGCCCTGTGCCTGACAAATAGTCAGTATACAGTAGCTACCGCTACTGCCCGCCTATGTGTAAGCTCCTTTGCCTTCCAGTGGGCAAGAGCCAGATGCCCCAGCCTCCCCTAGTTCTGGTTGAGATGGATCTTCCCTGAAGGCTGGGGTGAAGGTGGAGGGTAGCCACAGAGGAGCGCCTGGCCTACTGTGCTCAGCTGCAAGGGGGATCACAAGCTGACATTTCCAATCAACCTGGTTCTTACCCTCAGGCCCTGTGCACTGCACAGTACAGCCTCACGGGACCGCAGAGGCAGGAGTCCAGGGGGTAAAGGCAGACCCTGGCATCCGGGGCAGCAAGGAAGCCCCTCTCCAACGCCCATTCGGGAAGGCAGCAAGAGCTAAGACAAAACCATTCTGTCCATCACAAGACTCTCATCCCAGCTAGGCCTCTGGTCCCTGCTGCTCTGCTCTCAGGCACCTCCCTGCAGCCTCAGCTC
Organism: Oreotragus oreotragus; assembly: GCA_006410675.1. Lineage (NCBI taxonomy): Eukaryota > Metazoa > Chordata > Mammalia > Artiodactyla > Bovidae > Oreotragus > Oreotragus oreotragus. The sequence continues at coordinate 52,412 of SJYX01008310.1, forward strand.
CCTCTGACATCTGGACCTTCCAGGGCCTCTGGACCAGGGACCTCCTGATTTGTCAGGAGAAGAGCCTCTGAAGACTCCAGCCATGTGCTCAGAACTATTGCTCCCCTCCATCAATAATGGCTCCTCACACCCGAACACGTCTTGAGTCGCACTAAGTGTCAGGCATACAAGAGTAAACACATATGACTTACCACTTTTCCCACTTCAACAAACTCTACTTTTGCATGCTAAGCCTCCTCCTATTTAAGGCAGTATCTGTATATTCAATAAATCTCTCTGCTGAGAGCAGAAGATTCAACACAAAAACAAAATCTCTTTGACTGACCACAACAGGATGTTTTCCTGGGTGTCTCATCTGTATCTGCACTTATTCTGATGCACTTCAAATTAGCTGCCATAGCAGAAACCATTAGTTAGAACTTCCAAATTATGTCTGGGAACATGACTATCCAGAAGAAAGACCGTACTTCCCAGCTTCCCCTAAAGCTAGGTGTGGCCATGCAACTATATTCTGGATAATAGGATGTAGGAAGAAGTGGTATGTGTAACTTCCAGGAATTTTCCTTAAAGTAAAAGGATGTGCACTTCTCCTCCTTCCTTTTCCTATTATGTGGAACGTACATACAATGGCTGGAGCTTCAGCAGCCACTTTGGACCATGTATTGGAAGGCTCATATTGAGAATGAGAGCAACAAGGTAAAAAGAGCCCAGGCCTCTGATACTGGAATAGCCAAACCAGCCCCAGACTGCTTAACTCCAGACTCTTTGAATATAAGAGAGAAACACACTTCTATCCTGCCTAAACCACTGTTATACTGAGTTTTCTGTCAAGTCACTGCTAAACCTAATTTTAATTGATACGGCAGGTTACCTAAAAAGGCTTATTTGCTTCTCTAGGCATCTTCCTCTGTATCAGTACCAAACTGCAGGTAGAGCTACTCTGTCCCACATGCTTGGGTTTCTGCAAGGGACTGCCTCACTCTAAATGGAATATGTAATCCCAGGTCTTAGCCGAAACTTGTCACTGGCAAAAGCTCCCTTGACTCTTGTGGTCTCTTCTCCTCATTTCTATCTGCCCTGACCTTCCAGTGTGATATCCACTGGCCAGGTTTCCTGGCCTACAACTCTATCCTGCCATTCCCAGTTTCTTCTCCATGTTGCATATAGGCAGGGTTTATTTCACATAGTGGTTTCCAAATGTCTAGCTTCTTGGGACTGTTCTGAGTACAAATCTGATGGAACCCTGAGCATTGCCCCTCCCCTGCCCTCACCCTGTAGGAGAGGCAAGCCCACACAAGTATGTCCTTATGAACCTACATTCTTCAGTCTACCCTGAAGCATGATGAGGTAACAGAGTTAAGGGCTTGCGCTGGCTGATTTTACCTTCTCAAAGAGCCCAGCTGCCAGTCAGGCCTAATTTGGCCACAAGAGTCAGCTGGGGAAGAGGAAGGCTCACTTGATACAGGGCTGCTGCTGCTGTTGCTGCTGCTAAGTCGCTTCAGTCGTGTCCAACTCTGAGCGACCCCATAGATGGCAGCCCACCAGGCTCCCCCATCCCTGGGATTCTCCAGGCAAGAACACCGGAGTGGGTTGTCATTTCCTTTTCCAATGCAAGAAAGTGAAAGTGAAGTCGCTCAGTTGTGTCTGACACTTCGCGACTCCATGGATTGCAGCCCACCAGGCTCCTCCATCCATAGGATTTTCCAGGCAAGAGTACTGGAGTGGGGTGCCATCGCCTTCTCCTGATACAGGGCAGAGGCCACTAAAAAGGAGACATGGCCCCCAAGACAGGACTCTGATGGACGACCCAGAGAGGAAAGACTCAACCAGCATTACAGAGTTACAAACCAAAGCAGGCCATAGGAAAGACCCAGAGGGAAGGGATGCTCAACTCTCAGCCGTTCGGGAGAGTAGACTCAGATGATTCCGGCCCAGGTGGGACACAGGATGCAGAGTTTAGACCTCCTTGGGCTCCAGTCTCCAGGATGAGCAGGTTGATGGTACCCATTCCCTGAGGGTCTACACACTTGGGACCTCTCAGAGAAAGGCACAGGGGACCTCCAGGCAGGCCTCTTCTCACGACTTTCCAATAGGACATGTTGATTTTGGGCACCCTGCCACTGGGGGACCTTGACCTTGACCTTGTGCCATGTGAGGCCCAGAGCTGAGCGACCCCTAAGCCCTCCCCTGTCTCACCCTTACACAGCTCTTCTGAAAGCCTTCTCCTGCTCTTTCCTCTCCCTGCTTTTCTCTCCCCACCACCTGCCCCCAGCCCTCTATTCATTCATAATTTAGAAATAAAGCATTTCTCAGGTTTCACTAGCTTCTCAGATTGCAGGTGCATGGGATACTTCCTGACACCAGAGAGGACCATGGGAGTCCCACGTACGCTTGGGGAGTTGATGGTCTAGAGTGATGCTGTCCAACAGAACTTCCTGTGACAGAAACGCTCCATTCTTACACCATGCGGGACAGCAGCCATCAGCCACGTGAGGCTTCTGAGCACTTTCAATGCAGCGTGTGCAACTGAGAGGCTGAATTTTTAATTTTATTTAATTTAAATTTAAATAGCCACACGTGGCTAGCGGCTGCTCTCTTGAACACGGACAACCTGAAGGAGTCAAATAAGCAAATAGTTGTTCAAACATGGAGATGAATGTTACGAATTGTGATAATCACCATGGAAGGAATGAGCAGTATGTAGTGAGTATGTATGATGGGGGGAATTTACCCTTGCTGGAGGGCGAGGGACTGTTCCTCTGAAGCAGTCGCGTTTTAGTGAGTGATCCAACTACAGACACAGAAAACAAAACTCCATGAGGAAAAAAAAGTCCAAAAGGAAAGATACCAAAAATATTTTTCAAATGCTTTGTAACAAATTCATCTTATTTATATAAAGAAGAATAAACTTTTTTTTTTTTAAGTGGGTCAACTCAACATTATATATTTCTCTCTGAGGGAAAGTAAACTAAATAAAGTTGCAGTCTATTTATATGTGGGCCAAACCTAATTTTTTTTCTTATGCAACAGAGTCTGTCAGAGAACAAAGTGCTTCCCTGCCCATCCTGGGGAAAGGGGACAAACAGCCCCAGGATCACTGCCTCAGCCACACGCCTTGCCTTCCATCATCAGAGATTTTAGGGCCTGAGATCATCCGTGAGGCCTGGCCACACACACATTCATCAAGCCCAGAAATTTCTAGCACTTTGGACCTCTTTAACTTCCTTAGGATAAAGGCACAGTGGCTCTGCCTGGGAGGGTACGACCGCTCACCCCCCTGGTGAGGACAGAGCAGGCTGAAGCTTTGGAAATGTTGGTAGATAGAGTTGCTTGGAGAACTGCCCAGGTGACTGCTCATTTTCTGGACTGGAATAAGAAGTGTAAAAAGGGAAGTGACATATTACAAATGCATTCAACAAAGGGAAGGGAGCGGGGGAGGCTCCTGTCTTCTGCCAGGAGCCAGGAAGTCAGGCCTCTGCCCTCTGGTTAGGGGTTCTAGGCAGCGAGATGTGTCATGTGAGAGATGCAGGCACTGGCCCTCACTCACCGCCCAGGGCCAGACTGTGGCAAGGAGCCTAGCCTCTGAGAAAGTCAGCCACTCTCCCATTGGCCCGCACAACTCTTGGTTCAGACATTCACAGCAGGGGGCATCACGTTGGATTCATGTATGTACAAGCTTCCATCACTGTAGAGAGACCAGAAGCTTGTAGGAGGCGGGTGCTAGTTCATCCATCCCAGCACCCTTGTGCCCTGCTCAGGGAGAGGAGGTGTGAGAAAATGACTCTTGAATTGAGAAAAAGAGCATATGGGCAGCATAGTGTTCAAATCCCAGCCAGCCTCCTGATGGCTGTGTGAGGCCAGTTACATAACCTCAAAGAGTCTCAAAGTCTGGATTAAATGCAAGGCAGCATGTTAGGCCCAGCCTGGACCCTGGCTCCCAGTAAGCCCAGTAGGCAGGGGTTTATCATGGACAGAGCAGCAGGGTGATGAGACCCTGCTAAGTACAAAGTAATTCCCAGAGACCCCTCACCCTAACTTAAAGAACTTGCCTTTGGCCTGAGGCTATCCCCAATACTCCAGCTTCCACATGGTGCTGCTGGCTTTTCTCAGGGAAGACAAGCGCTTCCTTGATTAAATAACCAAGTACCAGCCTCACCCCATATCCAAGCCTCTGTCCCCAAGCCCAGTCTCTGATGCCTCACCCCCACTCCTGAGCCACTCCAGACAGAGATCAGTAGTTTTCCTAGAGTCATAGTTTCCCACCCAGTGGACCTCAGGCAGACATCATTAGCAATCCCAAAGCCCTGGACAGCTCTAGGCACCTGGGTGGACCTCCCAGTCACAACTCTTCCGCTTTAGACCAGATCAGTAGTGCTTAGCTGTTGACCCAGGACCAACAGTATCAGCATCCCCTGGGAATCTGCTAGATATGCAAATGCTAGGGCCCCACCCCTGCACCTCTTCCCATCCCCAGATTGGTGTTTTCCTCCAGTGCCCCAGCCAGAGCTAGTACTAAGGCCCTGAGCAGACTTTCCTGCCTGCTACCTGAATCTCACAGTGGCCCCAACTGCGTATATTCTCCTTCCTGACCCAGCACCCAGAGCCAGCCTCTACTGGAATGAAGACACTACTCAACCAGCAGGGCTGCCTCTCTAAAGCCCATCTCCACCGACTCAGGGCACGGATGGAGGAGAGCAGCCACCATGCCCTCCCAGAACCCCACAGGCCAGAGCGAATCCACAGAGGAGACAGGAAGGAAAGCTCGGGGATGAGAAAAGCCTTTGAAATTCATTGTAAAGAGAACTGAGAGACTCAGGGAAGACCCTAAGCAGAAGGGACAAATGTGGAGAGGACAGAGGGGCACCAAGCTCCCCCCGTGGTTACCAGGCTTCCCCAGGCGCTGCTACCCAGGTGGCCCCTCCTGAGCCCTGCTAAGCAGTCCTCCTTTGAAGTTTCACTTTCTGCTTAGCTGCAATCCCTGGCTGCTGGGTGCCAGGATTGCCTGCCACTCCCCTGACTGCAAGTCCTCAAGTGTGGCCCAGAAATCCACTTAACTCCTAGAAAACGCAGGGACACAGCCCTAAGGGGGCACTAAAGAATTTGCAGCACAAGACACAAACACTTCTTGCTCTGCCTTGCTGATTCTTTTGCAATTACGCATTGATTACCTCGTTCCTTCCTCACTGCTGGCCCCTGCTCAGCACTTCCTAACCATCAATGGGTCTGCTCCTTAAGGGCCAGGGGATGAATCCCCCAGGTCATCACCATGCTGATACCCACCCTGCCCTCCTCAGCTCAGGTTCATCTCTCTGCCCCAGGGCAGTACTCCAGCTGGAAGCCCTACAAACTCGCTGTGACAACAATAGCTCTAGACTAGCTCCCCTTCCGCCCTCTGTCCTGCCCTGGACATCTCCCCAGTCGGCCTGCTCCCTTCTACTCCAACCCAGCCCCAAAAGCCATCTCAATGGCCCCCTCGGTCCTGTCTCTTTCCCAAGAGCAGCTGGGTTCTAGAGGAACCACGATGAGGGGAGGGGCCACAGAGATGGGGGGGCGGGTCTGAGACTCGGGGTGTCTTGGTCTGAAATATCTCAGTGAATATCTAAAATCTGTGTCTCAACAACTAATCTCAAAAATATACAAGCAACTTATACAGCTCAATTCCAGAAAAATAAACGACCCAATCAAAAAATGGGCCAAAGAACTAAATAGACATCTCTCCAAAGAAGACATACGGATGGCTAACAAACACATGAAAAGATGCTTAACGTCACTCATTATCAGAGAAATGCAAATCAAGACCACAATGAGATACCACTTCACACCAGTCAGAATGGCTGCGATCCAAAAGTCTGCAAGCAATAAATGCTGGAGAGGGTGTGGAGAAAAGGGAACCCTCTTACACTGTTGGTGGGAATGCAAACTAGTACAGCCACTATGGAGAACAGTGTGGAGATTCCTTAAGAAATTGCAAATAGAACTGCCTTATGACCCAGCAATCCCACTGCTGGGCATACACACCGAGGAAACCAGAATAGAAAGAGACACATGTACCCCAATGTTCATTGCAGCACTGTTTATAATAGCCAGGACATGGAAACAACCTAGATGTCCATCAGCGGATGAATGGATAAGAAAGCTGTGGTATATATACACAATGGAGTATTACTCAGCCATTAAAAAGAATACATTTGAATCAGTTCTAATAAGATGGATGAAACTGGAACCAATTATACAGAGTGAAGTAAGCCAGAAAGAAAAACACCAATACAGTATACTAACACATATATATGGAATTTAGAAAGATGGTAATGAGGACCCTGTATGCAGGACAGCAAGAGAGATGCAGATGTGTAGAGTGGACTTTTGGACTCTGAGGGAGAGGGAAAGGGAGAGGGAGAGAGAGAGGGTGGGATGATTTGGGAGAATAGCATTGAAATATGTGTACTATCATGTAGGAAATGAATCGCCAGTCTGTATTCGATGCAGGATGCAGGATGCTTGGGGCTGGTGTATGGGGATGATCCAGAGGGATGATGGGGGGTGGGAGGAGGGAAGGGGGTTCATGTTTGGGAGTTCGTGTACACCCGTGGCAGATTCATGTCAATGTATGCCAAAACCAGTAGAGTACTGTAAAGTAAAATAAAATTAAATTAAAAAAATAAAAAATAAAAAAATAATAAAATCTGTGTCTCTAATGAGAACCTACTGTGTAGCACAGGGAACTCTACTCCATGCTCCATGGTGACCTAAATGGGAAGGAAATCCAAAAAGGAAGGGATTCTATGTATACGTACAGCTGATTCACTTTGCTGTACAGCAGAAACTAATCCAACATTGTAAAGCAACTATACTCCAATATAAACTAAACTAAAAAATAAAATCTGTGTCTCCAGTGTTTTCCAACATGCCTTCTGTGGAAGATGTAATCTGCAGCTGTTAGCAGGTGTTATGTGAAAAGCGAGGGGCAGAGGCTACTTCTGTGATGAAATGCATTTGGAACACCCTAGAAATGAACCAGGCTTTCTTACAAAAAGGTGTCCTAGAGCCTTGAGTGTGGAAATATATTGAGGTCATTCACAAGGAAAGATTTTCAAACGTATTTTCCACAGTGTCCTACTGCATGGGCCTGGCATGGAACTAAAGTTCTGCGGGACACACTTCGGGAATGGGGGTGCTCTCAGCAGTTGCGTGGTGTGAGTGTATCTGATTCCCTCCCGTGACTTATACAGACCCATCTCTCCCGAGATGCCACATACGTGAAAGATGGTCACAGAGAGTCAAAACTAGCCAGATTAGAGGCCGATAGGCCCCTGTTGCTGACAGCATGTGTCTGAGCCCACTGTCCCCCAGCAGGGGCTAAGGACCCTGGAAGGAGCAAGTGCAGGGTGGAGGTGAGAAACAGGAAAGGGTCTTAAGCAGCCTCTTGGTCAAGAATCTGTAATCCTTGAAACTGCTTTTGCAGGCACCTTCCTAGGCACTTTGAAATCATAGTCCCATTACATCCTACCAACAACCCAGTGAGGTATATATCATTATTGTCACTTTACAGATGTGGAAACTGAGACTCAAAGATGCCAAGAAACCAGCAGGATTTAAATTAAGATTCCCAGTGATGAGTCCTGCTAAGGACCCTGAGGGGAGACCTGGCCACCCAAAGAAGGGCAAAGGGAAAGGACAGAGCCCACTGACCGAAGACTTCCTGTTTACCCCCCACCCACCACCACCACCCACACCAGCGAGGATGCCAAGCACTGCCCTCTCTGACACCAAGCAGGCTGCAGGGGTCTCTTATCAGATCTAACATTGAGTATTTTCCTAAAATGGTGTCAACATTTGCCAGGAACAGGGTTCTTATCTTCCCCTGCTGCTGCTAAGTCACGCCAGTCGTTTCCGACTCTGTGTGACCCCATAGACAGCAGCCCACCAGGCTCCTCCGTTCCTGGGATTCTCCAGGCAAGAACACTGGAGTGGGTTGCCATTTCCTTCTCCAATGCATGAAAATGAAAAGTGAAAGTGAAGTCGCTCAGTCATGTCCAACTCCTAGCAACCCCATGGACTGCAGCCCACCAAGATCCTCCATCCATGGGAGTTTTCAGGCAAGAGTACTGGAGTGGGTTGCCAGTGCCTTCTCCGTTATCTTCCCCAGCCCCAGCTTAACCTATGCTCTAGTGCTCAAAAGAGTCAGACCTCAATAGCATCGCCCCAGGAGTGGGCATGTGTGGCATGTGGAAACACAGGTCTGGTGAGCACCTCTTGTGACAAAACTCACCTGGGGTCTGCTTTCTCACTTAAACCACCCTGTTTGTTTGGAGGAAATCCCATTATTCTCCATGAAGTAATTCCCTGCACCCCATAATTTCCAAGAGACTTAGTCCCATGCATGGCACAGATACTCAGGGGAGGCTTCTGCACCTCTGAACGCATTCAAGCAGATCCTTCTCAACCTCCCAGAAACCCACATTTCTACAAGGAAAAAGAGGAGCAGAGGAGAGAGATTTTTGGTGCCAGAGGGAGCAGGGGGCTCACAGACCCTCTGGAGACTCCAAAGACAAGCAGCCTTTCGTCTCATTTGCCCAATGCGCACGTGCATGCTAAGTTGCTTCAGTCGTGGGTCCAGGTTTTTGTAACCCCATGAACAGAAGCCTGCCAGGCTCCTCTGTCCATGGGATTCTCCAGGTAAGAATACTGGAGTGAGTTGACATGCCCTCCTCCAGGGGATCTTCCCGACCCAGGGATCAAACCCGAGTTTCTTCCGAGTCCTGCATTGGCAGGTGGGTTCTTGACCACCACCACCTGGGAAGCNCCAGGCTCCTCTGTCCATGGGATTCTCCAGGTAAGAATACTGGAGTGAGTTGACATGCCCTCCTCCAGGAGATCTTCCCGACCCAGGGATCAAACCCGAGTTTCTTCCGAGTCCTGCATTGGCAGGTGGGTTCTTGACCACCACCACCTGGGAAGCCCCTCATTTACCCCATTCATCCACAGATTTTTTCAGCACCCACTCTGTGCCATTGAAAGATCACAGAAGCCTCCCTGGTCAATAAAATGTGCCTGTCTTATGGGGTCTTTATTTACAAGCGAATGGGATTTGAGCTAATAGTTGTGAGCATCAGCTACATGACTCAGGTTTACCTCTCTGAATCTTGACTAGAGCACTACAGGAAAGGAAGAGTATCGCCATTTTCTAGACGGGAGAGTTACGCTCAGGGAAGTTAAATTACTTGTAAAAGGTCATATAGCTCTGCTGATCCGTCACCAGGAGTCAACCCTTTTCCTCCTCACCAGGCTGTCTTCCTAGACTTTCAAAGCATAAAAGGAGTCAGACAAGACTTAGCAGCTAACAGCAACGACAACAAGCACTGAACAGTCACAGGGAAAGGAAGGACTTCTCTGCCTCCCCTGCCTAAAACACAGTCTTCTCCCTCCCATGACTCCGTCCTTTTCACAGCGCTTATCACTGCTTCCTTAGTAACTGTATGTCTTCTTCTTTGGTCTGTGTCCACCATGGGAGCAACGATTTAATTGTCACTCCAGTTTACACAGTATCTATGGGACTAGCATATACCTGGAACACAGGAAGCTCTCAACAACTAATTGCTGGAAGAATTAATCAACAGATACCCAAGGTGGTCCAAAAAGATGCAAGATGGCACTTGGCTACCTAAATGAGGCATGTTTTCTGCCTTGGATGAATTCAGAGCCAGTGAATAACTAGGCCCATTTTAATGGTCTTTAATGAGTTTTGGAGAATAGAAGGAAAGTCAAGAGCTTAACCATGCATCCTACAGCTCCAGTTTCTAAAGAGAGAGAGGAAGTAAATCCTAGACGACAGACATGTAGAGGTACCCACGAGAGATTCTAGAATGACATCCGGGAGGATTTGAGCACTAGGGATCCAGAGGGCCTGTTGTACTGGGTCAAATAATTCCCACTCACGCCCCAAATTCATGTCCATCCAGAACTTCAGGATGTGAACTTATTTGAAAATGGCATCGTAGGTATAATTAGATAAGATGAGGCTCCACTAGACTAGGGTGGATCTTAATCCAAAGACTGAAAAACAGAGATGCCGAGACACACAGGGAAGTTCACAGGAAGATAGAGGTAGAGATTGCAGTGATGTATCTACAAGCCAAAGAACACCGAGGATTGCTGACAACCACCAGAGGCTAGGAAGAAGCAAGCTAGATCCTTCAGAGGGAGCACAGTCTTATAGAACACCTTGCCTCTGGACTCCAGAATTATAAACGAATACATGTCTAATGAGTTAAGTCACCCACTCTGTGGTACTTTGTTACAACCACGTTGGGAAACTATTGTACCTACAGAGGACACATCCTGTCAGTTTCTCCACAGAACTACTAGAGCAGAAGGCAGTGGTGAGCCTTCCTTGGCTAGATCTTCCACAGACCAAGGGATAGACCCAGGGTCAGATGTAACAGCCTGGTTAGGCAGCACCTCTCCTGGACCAGATGGACTCTTTCTCGAAGAGACCTCTTCTCCAAGGATTCCAGTACCTGCTTTCACGCAGTTAGGGTAAATGTTAAGGAGCAAAGGTGAAACTCCATTGTGTGTTAGGAAATCAACTGTCAGGGCCAAGCAGCATATATGTAGGTGGCAAAACTTTAGGGGGGCACCATTCATACTATCATTTGTACCCAGAATTGTGTAGACACCCCCGGTACCCCACACAGGGAAACCCTGACAGGAATTACAAAAATATATTGCTGAATTCATCAGCAATATGGCACCAGTCAATTCAGTTTTCCATGGGCAATTATGGAATAAATGGAGCTGGCAAAAGGTGAGTCAGTCTTACTTCTATACAAAACAGTGTCCTTGAGGGGAAAAAAAAAATCAGTATAAAAATAAGACTTCTTGCTGGCTCCAGCTCCCTACCACTGCTGAGTATTTTTGCAATCTGCATGTGGAAGTTGCACCATGCAAATGCTGACCATACCACCAACTCCCAAGATGGCAGGAGCCAGCAACTGGCTTGGCAGAACAGTCAACCGATATTCTGAAAGAAGTAAAGCATAGTTTGCAGGGAGCAAATACTTTGTGATGTGACAATGTAAGCTACCATCATCTTTAACGAATATCAGCGACTAACACTATCCAGTTATGAGTGACAGAAAAATATGTCACTCAGCAATGCCAAGTCAGCTTGAATGTTACAGTCAGCTCATGTTATCGCCTAAAGAACACAAAGAAAAAGGTACACAGATTTTCTTACTAGAAGTCCATTTCTCCATGGTCCCAAAAAATAAATGTTGAAGAAATATTTCCAAAATATTAGATAGAAGATTTATCATGCCATTTGCCTGTTCCCGAAGCCAACAAGTCTCAGAGAGGCCCTGGTGTCCTATCTTGGGTCTTTCCCTGATAATCTCAGGACACTGCCACTGGGTGGTCCCTGGAAATTTGCTGCTGCTGCTGCTGCTGCTAAGTCGCTTCAGTCATGGCTGACTCTGTGTGACCCCATAGACGGCAGCCCCCCAGGCTCCCCCATCCCTGGGATTCTCCAGGCAAGAACACTGGAGTAGGTTGCCATTGCCTTCTCCAATGCATGAAAGTGAAAAGTGAAAGTGAAGTCGCTCAGTCGTGTCCGACTCTTCGCGACCCCATGGACTGCAGCCCACCAGGCTCCTCCATCCATGGGATTTTCCAGGCAACAGTACTGGAGTGGGGTGCCATTGTCTTCTCCTGGAAATTGTCTAGTCTAGCTATTTTCATGCTGTTTCAAGGAGCTGAGGATGCTACAGAAGTGCCCTCCCACCAGGTCCCTGCAAACAAGAGAGCCTCGGAGCCTTACTCCAAAGTGGGCAGGGTGGCTAAAGATGAAGGCAGCAGAGGCAGGGCTGGATAGATGTGGGTCTCCACCACTCTGTCCTGGCCAGCGCCAGCCAGCACCACACCCACCCCTTGTTGGACAACCTCACCACGCACAGGCCCTCACTTGACCACAATATGTTTAGAAAACATCATATTCCTTATATTCTTAGATGTTCGTTTCTTTTTTACATTTCAACATTTCTGAAATGGTGATGAATCTTAAAACTAACGTGTGCCTTAACGCCACAATGTTTCCTTGTTCTCTTCTGAAAAATTATTATTAAATCATATCTGTCTTACAATTGGTGGAGTGCTAAAATATAGGAAAGAGCATACCTCATAGCAGATGCAGTTGGACCCTGAATTTTGTCTAGGAAAAGACAGGAAAGAATGCCTAAGTCCTACTGCTGAGTGCTTGCAAACGCTCCAGCTGGTGCGCTTCACTGAGGCCGGGCACCGGGCGGAGCCTGGGCGTACCCGAGCTGTGAGGCAAGTAGCAGCAAGAATGGCCATGACCGATGCCTGGGCCCTGCAGCATTTCCTACCTGCTCTGCAAACATCAGAGACGAAAGGCTCAGAGTTTCCTGGCCCGGAGTCCCAGCAGCTGAGAAGCTGCTGCATTTGCCCAGCTTCTCCGGCAGGAAAGCAAGGGGAAGTGAAGAAAGGTGGCCGTGTTCCTGTTGTTCCTCTGGGGCCAAGAAGTTGGATAGTTTGGCTTAAGGAGACGTACTTCATGGAGAAAATAATACAGTATCTGTACCTCAGGAGGAGGGGGTCCTGGAGCCCCTTGTTATGGTGCCCCTGATCAAGGACAGTGCCGGTTCTCGCCTACTGTGTCTGGAACGTCCTCCCTGTCTTTCCAGACCGGCCATGAGGCATGGTGATTAAAGCCACAGCCTGCCTGTGTTGGACCTGGCTCTATCACCTACTAAACTATTGTTTTGTGCCTCTGCTTCCTCTTTTAGAAAATGCAAGCAATAAAAGGACTTCCCTCACAGGCTATTTTGAGGAGTAAATGAGTTAAAACATATAAAATGTCAGGAATGTGGCCCAGCACCTCGCAAGTTCTATTGAGTGCTAGTTCAGAGATTAGCTGCTGGCCTAGTAAACTCCCATTCACTCTTTGAAAACTCAACCCCATAATCACCTTCAAGGAGCCTTCCCTGACTACACCTCCCTCACTTTCCTTCTGCTACCTCTGTTTCTGGGATATTTATGGGTGAAGTGACTTTGTCTGGGGGAAAGGGGGACAGCCAGTCTCTCCTCTGTATCATCTGCATCACACTACAATTGTCTGCTTACTTCCCTCGTTAGAGGGGTCTTCATAAAGGCAGGTATTGTGTCTTGATCATCTCTGTGCCGTCATGCTTAGAACATGACCTGGAACTGCGTGTGACTCATGACTGTTTAGAGCATAGACAGTGATGGGATGGGATGGGATGGGATGGGATGGGATGGGATGGGATGGGATGGGATGGGATGGGATGGGATGGGATGGGATGGGATGGGATGGGATGGGATGGGATGGGATGGGATGGGATGGGATGGGATGGGATGGGATGGGATGGGATGGGATGGGATGGGATGGGATGGGATGGGATGGGATGGGATGGGATGGGATGGGATGGGATGGGATGGGATGGGATGGGATGGGATGGGATGGGATGGGATGGGATGGGATGGGATGGGATGGGATGGGATGGGATGGGATGGGATGGGATGGGATGGGATGGGATGGGATGGGATGGGATGGGATGGGATGGGATGGGATGGGATGGGATGGGATGGGATGGGATGGGATGGGATGGGATGGGATGGGATGGGATGGGATGGGATGGGATGGGATGGGATGGGATGGGATGGGATGGGATGGGATGGGATGGGATGGGATGGGATGGGATGGGATGGGATGGGATGGGATGGGATGGGATGGGATGGGATGGGATGGGATGGGATGGGATGGGATGGGATGGGATGGGATGGGATGGGATGGGATGGGATGGGATGGGATGGGATGGGATGGGATGGGATGGGATGGGATGGGATGGGATGGGATGGGATGGGATGGGATGGGATGGGATGGGATGGGATGGGATGGGATGGGATGGGATGGGATGGGATGGGATGGGATGGGATGGGATGGGATGGGATGGGATGGGATGGGATGGGATGGGATGGGATGGGATGGGATGGGATGGGATGGGATGGGATGGGATAGGATGAGACGGGAGAGAATGGAACAGTGGAACCATGAAATGTAATAGAACAATTGTGACGAGATCTTTTCAAATCACAAAAGGACACTTGCTCAAGGTAGATTCAGGAAGATAAATCACCTTAATCTATCTGGAAGGCAATCCACCAATTGGCACCAACATCTTTAAGGCCTGGAACAAGCAGGTATCCCTGAGGACATAGAATCACCTGTGGAAGAAACTTCCTTCTGAGCCAGCAGGAGCTCAGCTAGAAAGCGCTCTGCACCACCCCCCAGTTCCTGACCCTCTCAAGGTTTCAGGCTCTATGTCAGGTGGGCCAGGAAATACAGTCCAGCTCCCCACATGGCCAGTGCTGATGGGGACCATTGCCTTGGGCCCTCAGACCCAATTAAGTCTCCAGGAAGCATAACTACTGAAATTCCCACCAGGCCTTTTTTGGAGAACCCCTCATTGGCATAACATGCCACAACTCTGCCACCAGGGAGCTGACAAAGTTTACAGCTCAGCTACCTGAGGGTGCTGTCCTGCAGAGGCCCCTTGATTGACACTTCTACCATGGAAAACTCATTTTATTTAACCTTTCCTTCCGTTATGGCATTTTAACGAAAAAGTCACTTAAGACCCGCAGTGAAAAATACCTTTTACTAGAACAATGCATAACCCAAATACCATTTGCCTTTCCTTATCAATTCTTGGTTCATTCATCATCTTTATTAAAAATCCATGAAGAAACAGCAGACTTGAAACTGCTGGGTGCCTTCTTCCGGGAGATGAGGAGGGAAGGGAAAGAAAAGGGAAGGGTCTGGGCTCCCTGTAAGCATAGCCATATTCTCTTCATGGCAGCCCTAGAGGGGCCTTTCTCATCCTCCACTTGCAGTCCTGCCCCGGAAACCCCATATCTGGGGCCAAAACCCAACACCTCTCCTGCAAATGAAGCTCTATGTCACAAGAAGAGAAAGTGTACAGTTCTGGATTCAAATCTCTGCCCTGCCTTTATGTCAGTTGATCTGGGGCAAGTTACACAAGCTCCCAACATTCAGTTCCCTAGTCTGCAAAATGGGTATAGCAATACAAGATGGTTGTTAAGGATTCAATGAGAAAGCAAATGTGAAAACGCCTAGCAGAGTCAGGCAAAAACTAGATGTTCAGTAAAAGATGGTCCCTTCATTAATTCATCCCGAAAGTGTAGTTTTCTGAGGGAATGCTTTCTGGTCCAGCTTGGGAGTAGGGATGGAGGAGGTGATAAACTTTAGTGCAGAACTGAGACCAAGGATCTTTCCAAAGTCTTCCAGGGGTCCTAGGTGTGGTTTCTCCGAAGAAATAAGGCACTACCTCCAGCAATCTTGGGCTCCCCAGCATAGAGAGGGAGAGGGGCTGATAAGCAGAGGCAGCAAAGGGGAGACATCTGTGTGGAAAGAGAAGGTCAGGAGAGAGGCCAAGGATGAGATAACAATGGCCACTGCCCACCGCCGAATTCCACCTCCCCACAGATCTCCAGGGCAGCAGATGTTATTGACTCCATGTCCTGATGCCATGGCTCACAGGGGTGATGGGACCTGCCACAGCCACACAGTGGGCAGCGCTCTGCTCAGGTCATCTGAGCACCCCAACTCTTAAGTTCTTCTCTTTAACAAAAGTCTCCTAAGAGGCTTCAGAAGTTATTATGGAAACATCCACCACCACCATCCCTGTCAAGCTGGCCTCCAAGCTCAGGGTACACAACATGATCTCAAAGCTCCATGTAAGACTCCACATGGACTTCTGCAAATAGCAAAATAAGTCAGTAGATAAGTAGATGATACGTTATGAAATTCCATGAGGAAAAGGAATCAATCACACATTCAGTTCACCTAAATACTGAGCGGTCCTCCTTTAATCCCCATGTTATTGATGGCTACCTCGAGGCTGAGGGAGGCTATTGAACCTGGGTCATGTGAAGCAAAGCAGCAAAGCACACTTGAACTCGGGTCCACTTAGCCTGGGGCCCAGGCCCTCCCTCCAGACCACCCTGCCCGAGGCTTCGTCCCGTCCCCTGCAGTCCTCACGTTCACAAATGGAGACAGCAAGAACTGTCCTGTTTCTTCTGCATGCTGTGCTCTCCCTGTCTTCTACAATTTGCCATCTTTCTTGATATTTCCTGATCAGCTTCCCTGCTGAAAAGAAGAACCTTCTCTTTCCCTGCCCAGTAGCTGCCTCCTAGACTTCCATAGACCCAGGCCCTCCCTCCAGACCACCCTGCCCGAGGCTTCGTCCCGTCCCCTGCAGTCCTCACGTTCACAAACAGCAAGAACTGTCCTGTTTCTTCTGCATGCTGTGCTCTCCCTGTCTTCTATAATTTGCCATCTTTCTTGATATTTCCTGATCAACTTCCCTGCTGAAAAGAAGAACCTTCTCTTTCCCTGCCCAGTAGCTGCCTCCTAGACTCCCATACCATCAGGCAGGGGTGCTCTCAGCAGCCCCTCAGTTCACAGGGGTGTATCCAAATCCATCCTCCTGGAGTCAGAATGCGGCTGTGGGCCTCGTGCCTCTGCGGTCTGGGGACTTGGCTCTTTCTGACTTTGCTTCCACGGTGCAAATCAGCTCAGCCTGTGGTCTGTTCTTTCTAGAAGCTTGGTTTCAACAGTCTAAATAGGGTCCCTTGGTAGAGGAACAGCAAAGAGCCAAGAAGACCGATCTGCTGCCCTTCACTACCGAACTGGACAGCTTCCAGCTGAGAGCCCCACCATGACGGCCCCCATAGCTTCCTACTTGTGAGTCTGAACATTTAAGCTGACAAAGGATTTAAGTGCTCACATTCAACTGACACTTGTGCAGGCAGTGGTCTGGGCCCACCCTTATGCATTACCTCATCTGATTATCACTCTAACCTCATTTCACACATGAGGAAACTGAGGCTCATACTATTTACTGAGCTTGTGGTTGAGGGTGAGGGTCACACAGAGAGCAAGTGGGATTCAAACTCAGGCTCTGAGGCCAAGTCCAACAGTCTCTCCACAGCCCTGCCTCCCCCAACACCACACTTTTGTGGAAACTATTCTGAGAAATCAAAGCAACTCTTTTCTATCCAGCACTATAAATATCCAGAGACAGGGAGATGAGATGAGAAAACAGACATCCTTTCCCAGGATTTGGGAGCAAATTCTTGCAAAGCTCCCAAAAGCATTTTGAGTTCTGTGAGCAAAAAAAAAAAATCACGGCTGTGCGAACACCCTAAAACC
This sequence comes from Oreotragus oreotragus, assembly GCA_006410675.1. NCBI lineage: Eukaryota > Metazoa > Chordata > Mammalia > Artiodactyla > Bovidae > Oreotragus > Oreotragus oreotragus. The sequence goes on from SJYX01008310.1 coordinate 69,681, forward strand.
ATCAAAGATCTGCTGGATGCTGACTGCAAGCGAGGCACGGGCTAAATGCGGGTTGCCTTGTTTAACCCTTAGAGCAGCCTGACCAGCTAGGTACCAACATTAACTCCATTCTACAGTTGCAGAAACTTGGGCACAGAGAAGTGAAGCAACTTGCTCAAGGTCACAGAGTTTGTAAGCTTTAACTCCAAGGTGTGTGGCCCCGAAGTCCAGGTTTATAACCACTGTGTAGACAGCCTCCAACTGAACAGCCCAGCTTAAGACACCTGACTCTCTGCTGGCACCCCATTCTAGGTCCTAAAAGGACAGGCATATTCTTGAGTCCAAACTCCGCTGGGAACTTCAGCCGGGAACCCAGAGCTAGCCCCGTATTCCCAAATCCCCAGAAGGATGACAGGCAAGCACTTGGAAGAGCACACCTGGAATAAATAAATGAACAACACCTCCACCATCCTGGCCCTTTGGGTCCTCTCTCCCAAGTCTCCTTTCTCATCTTCCCCACAGCCCTGTGCATTTCCTCTGCCTCCTTTCGGGCCTGGAAGATACATTTGCTTCAGATGCAAACCTGAAAACTGTCCCTGTTCATCACAGTGATGGCAGGGCAGGCAGTCCCCGCTTTCCAGAACAAATCAGTTGCTAAACAAGTTGCTTGGAATTTAATGCCAATTCTTTCTATGACAACCGTGCTAACCCAAGAAGTCTCCAGCCAGCCAACCCACACAGCATATTTACCCAGAATGTACTCAGCCAACATTTACTCTAGTCTCTACTGTCCAATGCAGTAGGTACTAGCCACATGTGGCTATTTAAATTTTAACAATGTTAATTGAAACTAAATAAATCACACGAACCACATTTCAAGTATTTGAAAGTGACAGGTGGCTACTGAATACCACGTTGAGCAGAGGAGATATAGAACATTTCCATCATCCCAGAAAGTTCTACTGGGCAGCCTGATCTAGACTCTAGCCCCTGGTTCCAACTCTGTGTAAGATAATAAATTCCTTCAGAGGTTGAACTTGGGGTGCCAGTAGCACACCACCCTTCCTAAGGGAAATTGTGGTAAATAGCAACGAACAAGGAGGGAGGCTTTGGAGTCACACAGCTCCCAGTCTGTCCTAGCTCTGACACTTCTAACCATGTCATTAGCTTCTCGGTGTCTCAGTTTCCTCATTCCAGCATGGGGACAAGATCCTCTGAGCAGGTATCCATGAAGATCAAGTGAGAGGGTGCTCAGCACATCCAGAGCTCCCTCTGTTCACTGCTAATTCTATCAGCCACACAGTGGTGACGGGTAACCCTAACCCGAAGCCATCACCAGTGACTGTGTGGTCTGGGCCAGTGGTGGTAAAGGGCCAAAATGGGACCCAGGGTTGCAGAGGCTGGTAGCCTCAGGGTCTGCCTTTCTCTCCTCTCTCCATCTTGGGTCATTTCAGTCCCTGTACTGGAATGATCTAAGGTCACTTATAAATCAGCAACCAGGAGGGTAAGTACCCCATCACAGACCTGGGAGGGGAAGAGGAGGACAATGAGAAGCCTGGAAATCCCCCAAGGTGGCCCTACGGAAAAAAAGAAAGAGAAGCCCTCAAGCCGTGGAAAGACCTTTTCATTCATTCTATAAGCAGTTAGTCAGCATGTCAGGTCTGTATACTAGGCAGCAAAAAGACACAGATGAATAAGACAGTCCCTGACCTCAAGCCCTCCACAAACAAGCGAGTAAAACAACAGAAAATGAATCAGCGCATGAGGGCAGTAAGTGCTGTGGTCATGGAAAATCCAGCGGGTCTCGGGAGCTTAGACAACCAGATGGCGGGTGAAGGGATCTTGGGAATGGGGAATGAGAAAGATTTGGGAGGCTTCCAAGAGGTGGCACTTGCACTAAATCTTCAAAGGAAGTGTGGAGAGGCGTCCCAGGCAGAGGAAGCTGCAGGAACAAGGATATATGAGGCATGAATACTTCATGTCACTACATCAAGCAGTTCCAGGGAGTCAGGGGCTTATTCAGGGGTGTGACGGGGACAGAGGATGGAGGGAGGAGGTCATGGAATCTTAGGGGATCAGGCTGTGGTTCTGCCCCATGTACTCTCTTGTTCCAAGACACGCCCGTTTCATTGTGACTGAGAAGAACAAGAGGCTGAGCCAAATTGCAGTCACATTTCAAATACTGTTCTGAGCGGGCATACTCCATATCTGCTCACATTCCATCAGGGAGCCTGTTGGCATTACGTGGAGGGAATGTTCATAAGTGAGAGATCATTTATACCTTTTTAAAAAAATTTTAAATGTAGGCAAAGTATGAGCCTTGATCGGATCCTGGATGACACAAATGCTAATGATGCATGAGCTAGCACCTTTTTTCTTAAAGGGTCAGATGGTAAAATATTTCAGGCTTTGTGGAACATACAGTCTCTGTCACAACTACCCAGTTCTGCAGCTGTAGCACAAAGGCAGCCATAAACAATATGTAAATGGCTGTGTTCCAAGAAAACCTTCATTTACGAAAACAGGCAGCAGGCGGGATTTGGCCCCCATAGCTGACCCTTGCTCTAAAGAACATCCTCATGCTCAGAATGGAAATATAAATAGAGAATGTAGATAATGGTATTGTACTGATGTTAATTTTCCTGAGTGTGATAAGTATACTGTGGTTCTGCAGGAAAATGTCTTTGTTCTTAGGAGATACGTGCTGAAGTATTTAGAGGGCATAAAGCCTACAACTAATTCTCAAGTGGATCAGGGAAATAATAAGTTTATGAAGAAAGCAAGATAAGGCAAATGTGCAAAACGTTAAGAATAGTAAAGCCAGGTGAAGGGAATATGGATGTTCTCTGAATTAATCTTGCAACTTCTTTATGAGTTTGAAATCTTTCAAAATAAACATGTTTGGAGGAAAACTAGAAACTGAAGCAGCTTCAGAGGACCAAAGGTCTTCATGAACAGACCCGCTCTGTACTTCCCTCGTCCTTCAGAGCTTTCTGACCTGACCTAGGACAGGCCTGTCTTTCTGCAGATTGGATGTAACCCACTTCGGATCACGCATCTTGTTTTTCCTGATTTGTTTTGCAATACCAGGGAAAGTCACTGGAATGCAAAAACGGGTGCAGGTTCTTGGCTCATTCTCAGACCCCCTTTTGTCTGAATTCTTGTTTTCCTCACCCAACGGCCTGGAGACCAGTCGGCTTTTGACACTGAGCCTCAGCGGCTGTGGAAGAGGCAGCACCTCTGAGAGCCCTAAGTTCTCCCAGTCGTGGGATTTTCTGCAGAAGACAGACTCAGGAGCAGCCGCTGTGGGAAGGAAGCCTTTAGCGCTCTGTGTCTGATCAAAGGCCACCTGGACCCCACAGGTGCTTGGTGTGAAGCTTTCTGCTGAGCCAGGAGCCGCTGACACTGTTGAAAAAGTTGGCAACAGCACTTTCCCAAGTAACCCAGATCCAAATCTCCAATGATCCCATTGCAGAGTGATTTCCTAATTCTCGACTTACTAGTAATCAATACCATGAAAAACACTAACCCTTCCATTAAAGTAGGCATCCATTGATTTCCATTGGGAAGGTGTCGTTTGGACACCAGAATCTCAAAGAACTTCAGGTTTGATTTTTCATCTGTCAAAGCAGTACCAAAAAGTACAAAATACGTAATTCTTGGAAAGGGTTGAAAGGAGCAGAGTGGAAATGACCACTCAGCCCTCCCACCCTCCCACTCTCCTGCCAACCATGGCCTTGGAGCAATGCCCATCTGTGCAGCTCCTCTCCTGCCAACCATGGCCTTGGAGCAATGCCCATCTGTGCAGCTCCTTGGGCCTCCCTGGGCACCAAACCTGGCTAGCACCAACTGGGGATGCCTATCACCACCTCTGCAANCACATCTAGATGTGTATAAGAGACAGCCCTCCCACTCTCCTGCCAACCATGGCCTTGGAGCAATGCCCATCTGTGCAGCTCCTCTCCTGCCAACCATGGCCTTGGAGCAATGCCCATCTGTGCAGCTCCTTGGGCCTCCCTGGGCACCAAACCTGGCTAGCACCAACTGGGGATGCCTATCACCACCTCTGCAAGCCAGTTCAGGACCACATCCTCTTCTAGGAAAGGAAAAGGAAAACGGAAGTCCTCCACCAATGATGATGGAGCACTTGGGAAGCAGGATGGAGCACATGATGACAGCACTTGGGAACCAGGACTCTGAGAGACTAGGCATACACTTCTTGGTGTCCTCAGGAGCTGGGTTCCAGAGACTTTATGTCTCCAAAGACTAAATCCTATGAAGATAAGCACCCTGTTATCTTCTTCCATCACTTCTCCCAACATCCCTGGTGGTAGGCCACACTCATTTGCAATTACTTGCTACCCTCACCCTGTGGGACACAGAATTTTACAACCTCTCTCCTCTTGCCTTGTGACTTACAAAGGTCCCACCCCCACTATCAGGCTCTATCATGTGACCTGTTCTGGCCAAAGAAATGTGACAAGACATGAAGCATGCCTGGTCTGAGCAGAAGTTTTAAAAGTGACTATGCAGATGTGACTAAAGATCCTCTTGCTCTTTTCAGCCATAATAAAATAGGCATGTCACAGCATGAGAAAGTATATGGAGCAGAACCACAGTCAACGCACAGGACAAATGCAACACAGGGAAGACCTTTGTAAGCCACTGAGACTGGGGGCTGTTTGTTATGCAGCCAGACTTAGCAACAACTGACTCACCACCCTCAAATACAGGAGCAGTAAGTAGGCTTCAGGGAGTCTGCTGGCTCTTTACACCCTTATCCTGTGACTCCTATCCACCACCTAACAAAGCCCAGGCCAGGTTCCCTCTTCACTGAGTCATTTTCCATCTATTTACACCTGAGGCTCCTTTGGGAGAGGGCATCAGAGGGCAGACACACTGAAACCATACTCACAGAAAACTAGTCAATCTAATCACACGGAGCACAGCCTGGTCTAACTCAATGAAACTAAGCCATGCCCTGTGGGGCCACCCAAGATGGGTGGGTCATGGTGGAGAGGTCTGACAGAATGTGGTCCACTGGAGAAGGGAATGGCAAACCACTTCAGTATTCTTGCTTTGAGAACCCCATGAACAGTATGAAAAGGCAAAATGATAGGATACTGAAAGAGGAACTCCCCAGGTCGGTTAGGTGCCCAATATGCTACTGGAGATCAGTGGAGAAACAACTCCAGAAAGAATGAAGGGATGGCGCCAAAGCAAAAACAATACCCAGTTGTGCATGTCACTGGTGATAGAAGCAAGTTCCGATGCTGTAAAGAGAAATATTACATAGGAACCTGGAACGTTAGGTCCATGAATCAAGGCAAATTGGAAGTGGTCAAACAAGAGATGGCAAGGGTGAACGTCGACATTCTAGGAATCAGCGAACTAAAATGGACTGGAATGGGTGAATTTAACTCAGATGACCATTATATCTACTACTGCGGGCAGGAATCCCTCAGAAGAAATGGAGTAGCCATCATGGTCAACAAAAGAGTCCGAAATGCAGTACTTGGATGCAATCTCAAAAACGACAGAATGATCTCTGTTCGTTTCCAAGGCAAACCATTCAATATCACAGTTATCCAAGTCTATGCCCCAACCAGTAATGCTGAAGAAGCTGAAGTTGAACGGTTTTATGAAGACCTACAAGACCTTGTAGAACTAACACCCAAAAAAGATGTCCTTTTCATTATAGGGGACTGGAATGCTAAAGTAGGAAGTCAAGAAACACCTGGAGTAACAGGCAAATTTGGCCTTGGAATGCGGAATGAAGCAGGGCAAAGACTAATAGAGTTTTGCCAAGAAAATGCACTGGTCATAGCAAACACCCTCTTCCAGCAACACAAGAGAAGACTCTACACATGGACATCACCAGATGGTCAACACCGAAATCAGATTGATTATATTCTTTGCAGCCAAAGATGGAGAAGCTCTATACAGTCAACAAAAACAAGACCAGGAGCTGACTGTGGCTCAGATCATGAACTCCTTATTTCCAAATTCAGACTTAAATTGAAGAAAGTAGGGAAAACCGCTAGACCATTCAGGTATGACCTAAATCAAATCCCTTATGATTATACAGTGGAAGTGAGAAATAGATTTAAGGGCCTAGATCTGATAGACAGAGTTCCTGATGAACTATGGAATGAGGTTCGTGACATTGTACAGGAGACAGGGATCAAGACCATCCCCATGGAAAAGAAATGCAAAAAAGCAAAATGGCTGTCTGGAGAAGCCTTACAAATAGCACTGAAAAGAAGAGAGGCGAAAAGCAAAGGAGAAAAGAAAAGATATAAGCATCTGAATGCAGAGTTCCAAAGAATAGCAAGAAGAGATAAGAAAGCCTTCTTCAGCAATCAATGCAAAGAGATAGAGGAAAACAACAGAATGGGAAAGACTAGAGATCTCTTCAAGAGAATTGGAGATACCAAGGGAACATTTCATGCAAAGATGGGCTCGATAAAGGATAGAAATGGTATGGACCTAACAGAAGCAGAAGATATTAAGAAGAGGTGGCAAGAATACACAGAAGAACTGTACAGAAAAGATCTTCACGACCCAGATAATCATGAGGATGTGATCACTAATCTAGAGCCAGACATCTTGGAATGTGAAGTCAAGTGGGCCTTAGAAAGCATCACTAAGAACAAAGCTAGTGGAGGTGATGGAATTCCCGTTGAGCTGTTTCAAATCCTGGAAGATGATGCTGTGAAAGTGCTGCACTCAATATGCCAGCAAATTTGGAAAACTCAGCAGTGGCCACAGGACTGGAAAAGGTCAGTTTTCATTCCAATTCCAAAGAAAGGCAATGCCAAAGAATGCTCAAACTACCGCACAATTGCACTCATCTCACACGCTAGTAAAGTAATGCTCAAAATTCTCCAAGCCAGGCTTCAGCAATATGTGAACCGTGAACTCCCTGATGTTCAAGCTGGTTTTAGAACAGGCAGAGGAACCAGAGATCAAATTGCCAACATCCGCTGGATCATGGAAAAAGCAAGAGAGTTCCAGAAAAACATCTATTTCTGCTTTATTGACTATGCCAAAGCCTTTGACTGTGTGGATCACAATAAACTGTGGAAAATTCTGAAAGAGATGGGAATACCAGACCACCTAACCTGCCTCTTGAGAAATCTGTATGCAGGTCAGGAAGCAACAGTTAGAACTGGACATGGAACAACAGACTGGTTCCAAATAGGAAAAGGAGTACGTCAAGGCTGTATATTGTCTCCCTGCTTATTTAACTTATATGCAGAGTACATCATGAGAAACGCTGGACTGGAAGAAACACAAGCTGGAATCAAGATTGCCGGGAGAAATATCAATAACCTCAGATATGCTGATGACACCACCCTTATGGCAGAAAGTGAGGAGGAGCTAAAAAGCCTCTTGATGAAAGTGAAGGAGGAGAGCGAAAAAGTTGGCTTAAAGCTCAACATTCAGAAAACGAAGATCATGGCATCCGGTCCCATCACTTCATGGGAAATAGATGGGGAAACAGTGGAAACAGTGTCAGACTTTATTTTTTTGGGCTCCAAAATCACTGCAGATGGTGACTGCAGCCATGAAATTAAAAGACGCTTACTCCTTGGAAGAAAAGTTATGACCAACCTGGATAGTATATTCAAAAGCAGAGACATTACTTTGCCGACTAAGGTCCGCCTAGTCAAGGCTATGGTTTTTCCTGTGGTCATGTATGGATGTGAAAGTTGGACTGTGAAGAAAGCTGAGCGCCGAAGAATCGATGCTTTTGAACTGTGGTGTTGGAGAAGACTCTTGAGAGTCCCTTGGACTGCAAGGAGATCCAACCAGTCCATTCTGAAGGAGATCAGCCCTGGGATTTCTTTGGAAGGAATGATGCTAAAGCTGAAACTCCAGTACTTTGGCCACCTCATGCAAAAAGTTGACTCATTGGAAAAGACTCTGATGCTGGGAGGGATTGGAGGCAGGAGGAGAAGGGGACGACAGAGGACGAGATGGCTGGATGGCATCACCGACTCGATGGACGTGAGTCTGAGTGAACTCCGGGAGATGGTGATGGACAGGGAGGCCTGGCGTGCTGCGATTCATGGGGTCGCAAAGAGTCGGACACGACTGGGCGACTGAACTGACTGAACTGAGTGAGGCTCCTTAGGAAATGAGTCTTCCCATCAGCATCCTTAGTTCATGACTCATCCCCTCCAGTGATTCTAGCTGAGGTAAGGAAAAGCAGGCCTAATGTTTCAGCAACACTAATGGGAATCTCAGAGTGAACACTCCTTCTTGACTTCTGGAGAGACCCCACGCCAAGGGTGGATGGACACTCGCTGTTTGATAGAGGGGGCTGCATTACAGGAGAGGGACCCCCATCCAGGGCAAGTTGCTGGACCATATCACCCCCTTAAGCCATCGGTCTCCAAGGGTCTCAGTGACTTCAGAAAGTCACTCCCCTGTCTGAACTGATCAGTGGTTTCCGAAGCCAGCTCTGGGTTCCTCAGAGGTCTCAGCAAACAGTCAAGGTAAGAAGCAACCTGTGGCCAGTGGGCCATCATCCCCTGCTTCGTTCAGTCAAACCAGCTCTGCTTTATACTTTTGAACATGCTGGATTTCTAAATAAGATTCTGTTCAGCCAGGAATTCCATGATTAACTGCATTCAAAACTACTGAACAGGTGATCTCTAGCAACTTTCCAGCTCTGACGCACTGGGAGCTTCTCTGATGCCCAACTTCTTGTGCATTCTGCATCCGCCTGCCTCCTTGTCACTGTAGGCAGGGATTTATTAACACCCAGACTGCAGCCAGTGATGATTGACTGACAAGCAAGGATAGAATGAGGTAGATTCAAAACAAGTCAACCCAGAGTTATAAAACAGCTGCCACTAAGTTCTGCAAGGCAATTGGCCTTTGGAAGGCTAAAGATAAAAGAAAAAATTCAGTTCAAGATGCCACCATGGAAGTGAGCTCAGAGTTTTTGATTTCAGCTCAAAGTTTATCTTCTGCTTGAGGGTTCTGGTAAGACCACCGCCTGCCCCAACCCCAACATCCCAACTTGAAATGGGTCCTTTGGAGTGAGGCACATACCTTTAGATCACATTATATGGCCAACATGTCCTGGAAACTATCTCTGGCTGTGGAACTTTGTAGGGGGATTTGTTGATCAGAATTCTCTGATTCTCATTCTGTACCCTACCCCATACCTTTTTTTTTTTTTTTTTCCTATCTCTTTCATATTCTCTGAATTCTTCTAAGAAACTCTGGTCTTAGGGATCTTGTTAGCCATGGGGCCTCCAGCTGAGGGATGGAGAGTCTTCTGGTTTCCCAAAGCCCCCATGGGAGAACACACACTCTGAGCCCAGGGCAATGGGGCAGTCTTAATAATCAGGACTTACTACACCAAGGGCCACTTCCCATCCACCCAGGCAAACTGTGCCTCCTGAAATGACTGAACAACTCCCCATGTGACAAGAATCCATTTTTCCACCCAGCACCAACCATAGGACCAAGAGTGGGCTGGATGCCGGGGCAGAACCTGGGGTGACTGTGACCTACATTCAAGTTGCTGATAAGTAGGCAAGCGGGGCAGAGATGAGAAATGGGGGCCAGAACACAGGGTATGAGGTTGCTGGAGCAGTCAGAGGAGAGAAACTGAAGCAGAGATGAGCTGGCCAGTGGAGACAGGAAATGCTCAGGAAAGAGAAAAACTCCAGTTCAGGGAGATTTCCATAAGAGGGATGTAAACAGGGCAGGCTGCTCAGGAAGTAGGGGGCTGCTTGATGGAAAATGCAGCTTGGACTTTTCCTGGCTGGGAAAACACACCGAATGGGCCTAGATTCCTCTGTGAGCAGAGATGTGAGCAAGCTCAGGCAGGCTAGAGTCAGAGTCCGAGTGAACCAGGACTGTGACAGGAAGAGAACCCCATCGCATGGATCAGTATTAGCCCCAAAAAGCTCAGCCCCAGGCTGAGCACTCAGTGTGAGACCTAGTGTGTTAGACTGAGTCTACCAGGAACCACCCCAGCAGCCTCGCTGTTGAGCTCCTGCCCACCACCCCCCACTCCACCCCACAGTCAGGGCAGCCATCCCCAATGCCCGCTGTCAGGTCTCCTCCCTTCTCACACGCCCCAGCTGGCCCACCGTTGCCCCATCTGCCTGCCTCTCCTGGCAGCTCAGTCCAGCAGGCCTTGCACACTCTGGCCCTGTCCACAACTCCAGCCCCATCCGGGCTCCTTCCCCTCACTCCCTAGGTTTCTCCCACACACCAAGCTCTGTTCTTCCTTGATGACTCTGCCCCTTGCCTTGAAAGCTTTTCCCCCCTCATGATTTGACTAGCCAGAAATTTCTTTTCCTTCAGATCTCAGTTTAACAGTCTCAAAACCTCCCCTGACCACCCAAGCTTGAGAAGGACCTCCCCACCCCAAGGGGAAAGGACCATGCTCCTCTCATCATCTTCCTACCTTGTAGGCATTTCTTACAACACGTGCTGACCCACATTTAACATCAGACTCCAGACCTAGCTGAGCACTGTGGGAAAGGGACCATCCAGCTTTCAACACAGCCTCAGTGCCAGCCCTGAGCATCCAGGCATCATTAAATTGTCACTGAATAAACTGAATAATACATCAGTTACTTGCCTGTAGAGGGTCGGTCTCCAAACTGCTCCCCACATATCCCCTCGAATCATATTAAGCCCACTCCAACAAGCAGTGACACTGAAGTTAACATTCACTCAGGGCTTTTCATGTGACTCAGGCTCTCCTGGGTTACCTCCCTGAATCCTCACCACGACTTAAGGAGATAAGATTTCTTCTTAGCATTTCACGGGTGAGAAAATCAAGGCTTAAAACAAATGCAATTGCTTGACCAAGATCACGTGGCTAGTGCGTAGTAGGATCTGGATTCAAACTCAGGCAGACTGGTCTTTGGCCCATGTGCTTAGCTACCACCAGGATGGCTTCTCCAGGACGCCAAAGGGAAGGTCTTCCCAAGGGCTTGTGTTTGGAGAATCAACTCCTGACTGTTAGAAGGAGGAAGTCAATGAGCCATAATATGTTTTCTTAGCATTCTGGGAAACGAGATTACTTGCTGATAAGTGGAGCTCTGCAAAACTAGTGCCACCTTCCGAGTCTGGGCCCCTGCATTTCCAGAGGACCCCCAAGTCCTCTCAAGACTAGGTCAGATCAAAGTCAGAGGAAGTGCAATGTGAATGTTATGTCCCCCTGGGAAGGGGTACCTCTCCCTTTGCAGGAAGAATGGGCTGTGGAGGGTGCTATGCAATTTTCGAATCATCTGTGTCCTCAGGGGCCCTTTTCAAGGGGCCACGTTGGCTCTGACAACCTCCTGTCTATTAGCTGTGTCCAGGCCAAACATAATAACTTGATAAAGAAAGTTTCAATTCAGGGCAAACAGGCTTTCTCCACAGAGCCCATAATATGCAATGAGGTTATTTAATCTAGAAAGAAATCCAATGACCTGGAAAAAATTCAGTGTGCGTTAAAGAGATCATTTCCTTCACCCACATCTCAGTAAGCTCCTACTTAACTTGTGGACAGCCTTATCCACCTGGCTTGAAGTTGCTAGTTATTTCTGGAGTTTATCTCCTATTCCCCTGCCTGGGAATGACACAGTGAGCTGTGTGCCCAGCAATGGAGATGGTGACTCCAACACTGGGCATCACTCTCTTAAGGAGGCACTTTACAAACGCAGATGCCCAGGCTCCACTCTTGGGGATTATGGTTCAGCAGACCTACGCTGGGCCCAGGAAAGGAATCTGTATCTCTCCATGCAGGCAGGCCTGTGCAGCAGTGTTCAGACACAGTCAAGCAGTGGTGCAGATGCTGTTGCCAAGCAGCGTCTTGCAGGCATCCAGGCTGTCACTCCTTCCTGCGAGCTCCTTGATTATGAAACATCCAGCCTCAATTTCCTAATCTAGAGAAGGAATACACAATATATGGCCTTCTTGCCCCTTGGGTGGCTCATGGGGATCAAGGGAGAGGATGTGAGTAAAATAAGAAAATAGCTAACATTCACTAACTATTGACCACACCCCAGGCCCCAGAGGAAGCACTTTGCCTGCATAACCTAAAAAAAAATCGTATGAAGGCGTCATCTTCAACACAGTTACCTGTGTTTTAAAGGTGAGTAAACTGAGGCACAAAGAGCTTAGGCGACTGGCCCCAAATCACTGAGCTAGGATATGAGCTCGGGCTTTTCTCCAATTCCACCAGTGAAACCCGGAATGTGCTGGGCACGTTTGAGACAGTGGTTCTAGATCCTGCTTTCCTGCCCCATCCCCACTAATGGCATCAGGATGGGAGATCTAAGCCAGAGGGACCTGACAGGAGAAGCCTTGAACTTAAACACAGTCAGCCGGTGCCCTTCCGCAGGAAGACCAGCAACAATGGCCCTCACGTGACCCACTCCTCCCTGCCAGCTGTCAGGGATGTCACTGTGTCATTCCCAGGCAGGGGGACAGGAGAGAAACTCCGGGAAGCATGCACCAGTTTCTCCTGACAGGAAAGAAGGAAAAGATAACAGATTCACAGGAGCCCAGCTCCAGGTCCTGCCCTTCCTGAGCTGCAACACCCCCACGGGCACTTCACCATCAGGCTGGCTGCCTTTGAAGAGGTTAATACCTCACAGCCCTACAAACTCCCTCCTGGAAACTCCCTACATACAACTTTAGATCCTAAATATGAAGCTCCCTGTCCTGGGGGCGGGAGGGCAGGGGTGGGAGTGGGGAGCAGAGCATCCTGAAGCTTGTGAGAAGACTGAGTGCAAAGGGGTTTCATCCCCATGCTAAGGGTGTGCCTACCTCAGTTATCAGTCAGGCCAAGATGAAAGGTCACGATTAACTGAACACTCTCTAGCACCAGGAACTTGCTCATAGACGATAAGATTCAAGTTTCACCACCAGCATGCCAAGCTGGGCTTTAGTACCCATTTTACAGATGCAGAACCTGAAGGTCAGGGAAGGGGAAGGAAAAGAGGGGGTTGGGAACACTATTCAACCCTGTCCTCGCCCAGCAATCTGGGCCAGCGTGGGAAGACGTGCTTGGCTCGTCAACAAATGGCTTCCAGGAAGCAGAAACTGCTCTGAACAAACCCTCAAACTCCAAAGGCAGAGCACTAGATGCTGTGAGGACAGACAGATTTTCTCTCCAACAAGGGCTCCATGTGACTGAAGAGGCTGTCCTATTTCCTATCGTCATTATCCCAATAAACCCATTCAGGGGACGCCCAGGCACGGGCATGGGCAGCGACTCTCTGAGGCTGACCTCAATCCTTCACGCTCCAGGAGCCTGGTGTTCTGACCCCACCATGTTTGAGGCACTGCTCTGGGGCTTACTGGACACGCTTCATCTGGTGCTCATGGCAACGGGAAGAGTTGGTGCATCCCATCAGGACAGTCATTTTAGAAGAAATTGCTCCGGGAAGTTAGACCAGCTCCCTGAGCCTCCCAGCAAGTCTCAGGTAGAGTTGGCCCACAAGCCTGAGCTCGCCGTGTGACACCAGGGGGTCCTTCAACAGCAGGTGAGGCTCCAAGCAAATCAGTCATTGTGGGTGTGGCTCCGCACCCCGAAGGAAGAGGGAGGTCCCTGATCACAGGACACATTCCACCCCCACCAGTGGCTGGCTGTGGCATCAGCGGAGGAAATGGCCTTCCCGTAGGACAACTGCCAGGTGGGTCAGACAAAAGCAAAACACGGAAACAAAAGAGCCCTGGGTCCCTACACTGCAGAGAGGACCAGAGAGGACAAATGGCTCCTAAGGCCACAAGCAAACCCCTGGCCGCGTGGACCAGAGAGGGGTCAAAGCTGCTTCCTCGGGCTGGGAGAGTAGACAGAGCTGGCAGGTTAGGTAGATGGTGGGTGAGCTTTCCTTTTAGTCTGGGCTTAAAGGCCTGAATGGAATAGATAGTCCTGAACTTTGCTATAATTATGCATGCATGTGTGTGGGCTAAGTCGCTCCAGTCATGCGTTACCTTAAAACTATCAAAACACAAGATCTTCCCTCAATTCCTAACCACACCAAATTCCGACTATTTCGCATGATATCACATTCTGCAGAAGAAGGCATCAGACCTGGCTTCTGGCTTGGCCTTTCACCTTCTTAAAGGAACCCACAGCATCATGGCCACCAGGACGCCACGTGAGGTCTATTTAGGGTCAAAATCTGTTTCATGACATGAAAAGTCCACCCACCAGCACTGACCACTTTCCAAGATGGAGGAAAGAAAGCCAAACACACTCTGAGAGCAGGCAGGAGCCTGTGTCAAAGGGGAACCCCTTCTGCAGGGCCACTGGAGAGCCACGTGAAACAGACAGAGCCACTTCAGGATCTCCCCCAGCACAGGAGTCATGTTAGGGAAGCAAGGCCCAGCAGAAGCGCCGGCATAAATCACTCTGCGTGTTCATAAAGGCTCGCCGCTCAACACTCCCAGGAGGCTTACGAATTGTTTTCTCCAGCCTGGCAGACCCAAAGCATGCAAATTAATGGTCATGATTTATCGTGGGGTGTTTTTCACCGGTGTTCTTGGACCAGGCTTCTTTAAGTACTTCGGTTCATCTATCTAGCATGTGCCCAGTCGAGTTACTGCTACTATTCTACAAAACGCATCATAAATCCACCATTTAAGAGAGGCTTCTTTAAGCCAGCCTGGTGTCCAGGGCCTAAGCTCATTATCATGAATACAATTAATTCCTGGCAGGGCATTAGAGGGTGGAAGCCAATTCACTGCATCCCTGAGCCACTGAACAGTCATGCAGAGCCTCTGCGGGGGTGGGGAGGGGACCGTCGAAGTACTGCTCCTCTACTCCAGAGCCACTTGCTAGCCCTGAATCAGCCTCTGCCTTTAGGCTGCCACACTTCTGGCTCAAGCTGTGTCTTCCCCTTGGCATGCCCTCTCCACCCCACACCTGTGTCTTCCAAAATTCTCAACAGCCTTCAAGGCCCAGTTCAAGGACTTACTCCACTAACGCTTTTCCTGATCATCTGAGGAAGGACCATCCCTGTCGCCTCTCCAGCCTAAGCGGGGGTAGATGAAGAGGCTAAATGAGAGATGGCAGACCCTGGGCCCAGTCTCTTCTCTTTCCAGGATCCAAGTCTCATTTGCTAAGACAACCTCAAACTTTCTCTCAGGTGAGAGTTGAACGTGGAACTCATGCCCCGTGTTACCTTCTGTGAGATCAGGAGTTCCTCACGTCCTTCCTAGCATCCAGCACAATGTGTCCTGCAAATACCAGGTGCTAAGAGATGATGGAAGGGAGGAAAGGAATGGAAAAAGAAAGAAAAGAAGAAGGGAAGATGAATCTCGCAGCGAATTAAGGGTCCTTGTGTAAGTCATCAAATATCTTAGAGAAAATAAGTTATCCGCATGATGGAAATGTAGTAGCAGTCTCAAATATTGAAAACAATATCAGTTCTGGGAGGATTGACCTGACCTCCATTTCACAGAAGAGGATACTATGGCTCAGAGCACGGGCAGCCACTAGCCCAGTATCACCTGGGAAGAAGAGATAGTCAGGACTTCAGGCTTTTCCGTTGAACCATCTGGCTACCTGTTTTCTCTTTCTTTCTAGAAGGCCAGGATACCTGGCATGTATGAGAGCCTGGGTAGGTAAGAGTACATGCTGCCCTTCTCTAACAGCACACTCCTCCTGCCGTGACTGCGTGTAACCTGGGGCCAGGGCAGTGATTCTGGGGTCTTTAGCCAGCTTGCTGCTCACCAGGCTGTGGGTTGCAGGTAGAGCCTCACTCTGGTTTCATGGCTTGGGTTTGGAATAGCTAAGAGATAAATCTAAATGATGGCACATCATATGATTCCAGTGATTTTCCCCAAAGACGTGAACTACAAGATGTTGCTGCTTTAACCAGATGCAGTTAGAGGACAGGCCAGCGGGGACAGGAGGAGCCATTAACATTCAGTGGCATGTTCAGCTGCTCTCTGCAGGCACCTGCTCGGCCACACCAAGCATCCACATTGTAAAACTCATTTAAGTTTCACAATGACCATATCAGGAGAGATTATTATCCCATTTCATAGATCAAGAATTTGAGACTCTGAGTGGTTAAATATTTCATGTAGGGTCACGAAGCTGGAAGAAGTTAGAGATAGAATTCAATCCCGGGTCCACTCAACTGTGAAGTTCAAGCTAGGGTCTAAGCCTGTTTCCTTAGCTGGGTTAGCACATGGAACTAATGAGGTCAGGGCTCTGGGTGTGGGGCTCATGTTATCTGAGAATGAAAATGTGCTTTGACCTAGATGATCATTTTTTTTTAATTGTTCTTGGTTTTGCACAGAGCAAATCTCTTTCCTTTGGCTGTGGCCTGAGCCCCAGCCCCATCACACTCTGAATGAACTCCCTGAGTCCAGAGATGGAACAAGGTGAGGCAGCTGACTGAGAGCAGACATCACCACCCTTCCATAGAAAGCCCTTAGCCCTAGCCCACCACTGCTGGGTGTTAGGGGGCCTGCCTTCTATAGACAGAGACCCAAACTCAAGCTTCAGCAATGGTCAAATCACCTTTTCTGCCTTTTGGACTGTCAGACTGTCACCTTGATGCAAGATCATTTAGCACTGACTGGCTGTGTGGTCTGAACTCAGTTTCCTCATCTGTAAAATGGGGAGGATCACAGATGATCATACTTCATTAACAGGTTAGTGGTGGGGAGGGGATGAAATAATGTATATGCTGTACTCACCAAGTGCCTGGCCATACCAGGGCTCAGAAATATTAGCTATTGCTCTGATTATTATCATAGTCTTTCAAGTTCATACCCACCAGGCCCTACGAGGCTCAGAAGATAGTTGGAGAGGACCACTGTGGAGCCACTGAACCATGCATTGCCACAGGCCACAGAAGGGAGCCAGGCCCCAGCTGGGGCAGCCCTACCTATCTAGCCCTGCTCTGGGCAAGTGTCCTCTGAAGATTTCCATCTGAAAAATGCCTGGCTTATTGGGAGCAGAGTGACCACTGAACGACAGAAGAAGACTGCCACCCTCTGTGCTCTCCTGACGCCATGCCTTCTGGCTTCTGTTTCACTAGAGACAGTGTCATTGGTTAGGGGTCTACTGTCTCCTCTCTAAACCAAGGAGTCTCAGTGAAGCTCAGCGAATCCTGAATTCCAAACACAGAAGCCAGTGATGCTACACGATTCAGGGACAGGCAGATGGACCCTTTTCTCTTAGTAGAAAGGGGAGGTGGCAGGCAAGCTTTTGACTGACCTCTTGTTAAGGAACAGTCTTGCTTTGGAAGGTACTTACATAAGAGCAAAAGATGGGGCCCAGTGGTGTGGGTATGGCCACGTCTTCCAGGAAGTGAGAGACTGACCTGTATAATGAAGGGAACGACTGCAGCAATGTAGGACAAGGAGAAAAGGGCTTGACCTCAAGACATGACCTTCACCATGACCGTCTAATCTTCCCAGACGTGAAGATTCTATGAATGCCTCACAAAATTGCTGCTTGCGGGAAGGGTTTTCTGGCCGGTGCTGACTTGAGGCAAAGCAGAGACCACAGGGACACAGATCACAGCCTGACATGGGGGACACTGAGATGTGCCCTGGAACGTGCTGAAGTCCTGGGAAGGCTGACGATTCCCCTGGGCCATGGAATCAAGGACCAGGAGGAGGTGAGCCAAGGAAACTGGCGGGTTTGTACAAGGATCCAGGGCAGACTATTCTGCAGGTCACTGGCTTAGAAAAGACTGAAAAGAGTAACAATGAGCAACATCAAACTCAGAAGCCAAATGCTCTCCTTGCCTTCTCTCTGTAATTGCTCCCCAAACTCCCTATTCCAGGGACAGAACACATGGCCCAATGTTCAGCTTTTCCTGTAGGTAGAAAGAACTTTAATTAAGAAGGAAATAGCAGCTTGAGTGTACCTGGTAATGTGTGTGATGGCCTTGAGCCAATTAAGAAGAAGTTTCCCTTTTATCCTTTACTTTGCTGGTATGGATTGATTGATTGGCTTTTGAAGAAACGAGAAAAGACAACAAGGCATTTCAGGAAGGGACCCCAACTCCCAGACTCAGAAGGGAACCGGGGTCACGTGTACCAGCCAGGCCTGGGCCTCCATGTGCAGGACAAAAGGGTGCTGCCATCTCCTTGCTTCCACTGGCTCCCTTGGAGATGCCCACTGTGCCAGCAAAGGCAGAGATGGAGGAAGAAAGGAAAGCACAATCCCAGTCCATCTTTCCCCACCAGCTACTCTCCCCAGATCAGCCTAGGTTGCTATGGGCCTTCTTAAAAATGGAAAGGGCTACAACAATAGCAAAGAACTTGAGGCCAGAACCAGCTGGCTCCCTGGAGATCCAGAAGGGACGGAGTGGCCTCTCTTGGCCTCAGAAAGGAAAGAGATGACGGCAGCACCATTGGACAGCTGGGAAAAGGACAGGTCACTTCCGGAGCTGTACCCAGCTTGAGTTTCCTGGCCAGCAGCACCCCAACAGACATGCAGCGCTGGCCAGGAACTGGCTATGGACAGATAGCATCCCACTGGGGAAAATGTGAGTCTGGGAATATGTTGGGCCAAGTGATGGTGATGACAGAGAATCATCTCTGTCATGGCATGGGGCCACCCTGGTAAGCCCCTAGCTGGCTCCAATGAGTGCCAAGGTGAGGCCCAGCTGCCACCAACTCTTCAGGCTTGACCAGGGCTTGGAGGTGACAGGCAGCAGTCTACCTGCCCAGGCTCTATGGCTTGCTCCAAACAGTGATTTCCAAACTTGTTTTAATCCTCTAATATGTATCCAAATAAACTCCTATGTGAACCCTAATATATAATACAGATAGAGCAGAGCCGCTCTAGAAGTGGAGGGAGAGATGGGGTCTCTACCCCTACAATTACCCATCTGTCACAAGCCCCTGGATCACTGCCAAGGTACCCATGGGCTTAATCAGAAACCGGGAAGATTAGATGAGAGCCTTGGAACTGACATCCAGAGCTCCAATGTGGTAAGGAGCAGTGAAAGAGGCAAAGTTAAGATTAACTGATAATCTGTCCCTTTCTAAATAAACTATTAAACCCATTCCTGTATGCTCTGAAGTCATGCTAACAGACAACTTTATAAATCAGTGCACTAAGCCCTGAAATGCTCAAGTGCTAATTTCCACATTTTAGAGCCTGGTCTCAGTTAGGAAAGAGACCTAGGGTCTGGAGGCTGTTAGGATGCAGATTTAACATGCTGGGTCAATACCCAGCTCACAACTGAGGTGTGACTCAGTCACCGCACTTGTACATGGTTTCATAGGACCTAAGAACTCAACAAAAGACTCTCTCCAAACCTCACAGTGGTGGGCCTCCTATGGCAATGAGAGGAGGGCCAGAATGGAGGGAGTTGGGAGATGGAAAGATCTGCATCAATCAACTTTGGACAAGAAAGCAAAAGGGAGATAAAGTGGATTAGTGAGATGGGGAGAGAGAGGACGGATGGATGGATGGATGATAGATGGATAGATTGACAGACAGATGGATGGGTAGATAGATATCTCTATGAAGCAGAGGCCTATATTCAACAATCAGATCAACTCCGGCTTCACCATTAACTCATCTTGTCACCTTTGGCATGTCACATTCTGTATTTGGACACAGGTTTTCTGGTCTGTACCCAGACCCCTTTGTGAAAGCACCGTGGTAGGTCCAGGCAAACCTTACCTGTTATTGATCTTAAAGGCTGATGATAAGGAAAAGGAAGAACTGTTCCTTTTCTACCTTGAGACCTAACTCTGGGTTCTCCTTCCCAGAGGTTTTGCAAAACAATCCCCAGATGTTAACCCCTAAATATCCCTGGCTGTCTCCTGCCTCTGGGTCTTTGCCTAGACTGCTCCTCAGTTCCTCCCTTCACCATCTTGCTACTGAACTCTTACACAGTGTTCAAGTTCAAATGACTACAGCTCTATGCCCAGACAGTCCAGCCACTGGAGGTTACAGATTAACAAGGCTTCCACACAGGAGTAATACTCTAAATATTTATTAACTAGAATAGGATGGGCACTGCCCAAGCAGAACACCCAACTAATCAAAACAGATGCTTATCAAGACGAGCAAGATGGCCACCCAAGCATGTCCAGTGACCATTCGGCCTGCCTCCACCTATCATCACCCCACATCAGGGCTGTCTCTCCCCAGGTCTAATGAGGACCTAACTCACTCCTGGCTCAGTAGGGCTGAAGGCAGAGGGCAGGAAACTCTATACCTGCTGACAAGCATCTCCAAACTGCAGGATCTTATTTATTTCCACCCTATCCGGGCCAGGTCAACTGCAGTGCAGCTTCAGTGACCTTTGAAGTGAAGTGAAAGTCACTCAGTAGTGCCCGACTCTTTGCAACCCCACGGACTATACAGTCCATGGAATTCTCCAGGCCAGAATACTTAAGTGGGTAGCTTTTCCTTTCTCCATGGGGTCTTCCCAACCCAGGGATCAAACCCAGGTCTCCTGCATTGCAAGTGGATCCTTTACCAGCTGAGCCACAAGGGAAGTCCAAAAATGCTGGAGTGGGTGGCCTATCCCTTCTCCAGCAGATCTTCCTGACCCAGGAATTGACCTGGGATCTCCTGCATTGCAGTCGGACTCTGTACCAACTGAGCTACTAGGGAAGCCCAGTGGCCTTTACCCTTCTCCAACACAAAGACATCCTAGTAAAGGAACAAAAAAGAGGATGTCCTCCACAATGCCACCCTGAAGCCTGCTTTGTAGCTCCCTATAGCCCTTGGAGAGAGGGAGACGGTGTGTTTGTTGACAAGGAAATTTTATGTGTTGTGAGTTTTGTCTATCTGCTAGTATCCCAAGAGAAGCAAGCTTGCTCAGCCCCAGCTGTGACAGCCAGAAAAGCCTCATCTTTCCTAAGTTGTTCAAAGTCACAGAAGTGTCTTGAGAGCTGGGGCAGAAATGAGGGTGGGAGACAGGTGGCTCAGGCCACACTGGTGCTGGGTGGACTTGGCACAGGGCAGAGGGAGGCCGGGCAAGAGGCAGGACCCAGGTGGTCCTGTTTCCTGGCTGTTCCCTGGACTCAGAAAATCGCTGAATCCACTGGCTCCAACTGATGTGACAAATTCACTTCTCATCCAGCTATAAATGGGCTCTAAACAGAGCCAGGTGCCGGTCGTGTGTAAGTTCTGCCTTCCGGGGATGCCCGCCGGGATTTTCTGCCTTTCTCACCATTTGTAATAACTGCTGACCTCCCTGCTCCTTTGGATCTGACCATGAATCCAAGCAGAGCCATGAGCAGCTGAGACGCGGCGGACCTCCTGCCTACCCAGCTGGCCCCTCCCTGTACACAGTCCTAATCCCGCCACAAGCCCAAGTCATCTACTGCAGCACCCAGAGCAGGGCTGCAGAAGGGTGCAGCTCCTTGTTATCTCAACAGGGGCTGCTCTGGGTGCTTGGTAATGCCAGTGGGTTCTGGCTGCCCACCCCAGCTAGACTTGCAGGTGTAGGCAGAGGTCTCCATATAGGGGCGTATAAAGACTGCCTCTGTCTGTTTCATGCTCAGCAGGACAGAAACATCCAGGCTGGTCAGAGACTTGTGCTAGTTCCCAAATGGGCTGCCACCCCCCGTATGCTGGGAGCCTCTCTGCTTGCGGACTGGTTGTTCTATGGGTGAGCAGCCACTCATTCAGAAAGCATTCACAGAAAGCTGACCAAGTGTCAGGCCCCCAGGTATGTGAGATGCTGAGAACAGGACCAAGTCCCTGAGGACAGTCACAGTCTCCAGGAGGAGAAAGACAAGTGAACAGATATATCAAGTCATCTCAAGTAGATACATAAAGGAAAGCAAAGGAGAAGCAATGAGAAAGAGGAGCAAGCCTCTCTGAGGAGGTGAGGTCTGGGCAAAGGGCTCAATGAAGTGATAAGTGTCCATGCAAGGAGCTGGGCATTCTGGGTAGAGGTCCCAAGGCAGGAACAAAGATGGATGTTTGAGAAGCAGCACAAGGCTGACAGGACCCGGGTAGAGTAAGAGGCTTGGGAGAGTGGTGAGAGGGGAGTTCAGGAAGGCAGGCAGGGCCAGATGACCTTTCCCAATTATTCACTGCCTCCCGGTAAGAGGGTTATACATGCCCATTCATCAGCCTGTGACTGACCATGCTATCCAGTGGGGGAACTGTACACCCAGCCCCACAGTGAGCGGCTATCTCACTTGCTTGGGCCAATGGAACACGAGTGGGAGTGACGTATGCCACTTGGAGAAGCCTTAAGAGCTATTATTTTTTTCAGCCACTGCTACTCCTCAGCCTGGGTCCTCCTTGAAGCAGGGATGACATTCAGTGTGAATGAGAAATATACTGTAGGGGGTGAAAGCATTTGATGTTACTGCCACAAAACCTGGCAGAAACTCACTAACAGCTTCACGGGTGCCATTAAAGGAGGTAGAATTTATTCTCCATCTAATGAACAGCCATTACAGGGCTTTGAGAAAAGAACCATGAACTGAACGATTGCACTTCTGAAAGACCACGCTGGCCGCTGAGTGGAGAACAGAATTCCCTCTCAGCCATTCCCCTGTTCACTAATCCCCTCAACCCAATCACCCAGCACAACTGTTGACACACATTCCATGAAGATGTGGCCATCAGGGGCCTCTGGGGGTTAGGGGTCCAAGATACCCCTGAGCCATCTTATCCCTCATGTTATTCTATACCCTGGACTGAAAGGCACTGGCCTCTCTTTAAATTCTGCCAACACACACTTTGGAAAAAAATGTTCATGGGATGTACTGAGGAAGCCACGAGAGCCAGCAAAGAGACGGTGTCTCCCACTCTAACTGAGAAGGTGCACTCCATTTTTCACTATACTAGGGGACTGGTCTCCATTCCGTTACTCACCAGGGAAGATAAAGCCAATTCTGCCCCTGTTCCTCCATTCTTTGCAGGACCATCTCTTAGGTTCCCTCTCCTGGCACTTGGTCCTTCTGCATGAGTATTCTGCATGTCCGTCTCATATCTCCTACATATCTCCTAATAGATAATGACCTACTAGATGACTCTGTATCCTCCAGAGCATCTCATACAGTGCTCAATTAGCATATTTTAAATGAATGAATAAAAGCATATTATCAAAATCCATAGATGAAAATAAAATCCAGAAGGCAGAAAGGCTGCTAGCTCTGTGTCTGGCTGGAAAGTACATGAAAGCTGGATTTAATCAATAAATGAAAAAGGTTGTGGTTACTAAATTTCTTTCTACTTGGCATCAGCAAAGGACACATTTACATCCCATTCCCTAAAGGTAGAACATCAAAGACCAGAGGTCTTATGAGATGTCATTCATTCATATGCAGATCTTCAGAAGGGCATATAGCAGGCTGGTTCTAATGCCCCGACCGCATATGTGACCACAGAAAATGCTGAAATCTTCTGCTCTAGTCTTACTAAAGGCAAAAACTGAACGGGCAATGTGTACTCTCTCACCCAGTGATTGAATCTTCACAACGCGCCAGGCACTAGCTGGACCAGGAGGGAAAAATGAAGTTGTCTGAGGAACAGCCCTGTCTGTGAGAAGCACTTGATCTCAAAACCCACACAAGACCCCAGGAAGTAAATTCTGGTCTTGAGCAAGTCAACAGCTCTCCACAAAATGAAAACACAAGGTCACACTCAATGAAACAGAGGTAAAAGTAGTTCTTACAAGGACATAAGAATTTAGGGGAAAATGGCATCATGAGCTGGCAGGCTAGAGACACTGTGAGCTTTGAAGAGTGCAGCCAGGCCGAGAGAAAGAGACGACACACAGAGAAGCAAGGAAGGGCAGCAGAAGAAGTGGTCCCTGGATTCCAGAACTTGGTTCCAAAAGGCAGGACAGGTGGCCAGAGGCAATAAAATTAAAGGAAACTGTCCTGCCAACACTTGCGGACAGGAAGCGCAAGGACAGTGTGCTACACCAGGAGAGGCTAGGAAGTTATGTCCAGGAAGTAAAAAAACATACACAAACACACAAGAGCTTGCATTTCAGTCTTAAAAGTGGAACCCAGAGTAAACAGGAACCTCAGAGACATCAGATTATCAACGGATGAAAAGCTGAGGGAAATACTATAAGAGAGACCAGTTCCTACTCTCTAGGGCATTTCAACTGGTCACATGCTCACCCGTGAGTGAGGGTGGGTAGAGCTCAGAAGAGCCCTTTTGAACACGTAAAGAAAGAAAAGAAAGCCTTCAGTAAAACATCGAGAGAGAGCCATTTGCTCTTTGGCATTCTTGGGGAGCATGAAGTGCAAACAAGCAAAACCAGTGAGGCACAGTGTAAATTATTTCTATTATCCAGAAATATTTATGAGCATAGATGCACACATAAAGCACTTCTGCTACAGACTGAAGAACGAAGGTTGTCTCCAGAAAAAGTTTCTGTATGATTGAATTGCGAGCTGAACTAGCCAGTTTTTCTTTTTCATGGAACACTATTTTTACTTGAAAGACCAACTAACAGATAATAATTATTCAAAAGCTGGGAATCTGTTATAGTGGAGCTCTGATTGTGGCGAGGCTGATAAAATGAAAGTAAGCTAGCCAAGTCACAGAAAATAACTGATAGTAATTTTCCCAATGATAAAATTTAAGCTCTTAAGCCAAAAACAATAATGAAATTAGAATTTTTGAAAACCTGCATCCACTACCATGAGCTTGACAGTTTTCTAATTCTGTACATAAAAGCTTTTCATATCAATGGCAATAGTAGTAAAAGTAATTTTTGTTACTGTACAGTAAAATTAGGTCAACATTTAAAATATCTGAATAACTCAGTGAACCTATTTTTTTTCCAAATGAATAATGCAAAGTGTTACCAGATCACGCTTCGGTAAAAGAAACAAGCATAAAAGTTCAAGCCAGTTCACTGGATTTTAATGTAATGGAGTACAAAAATTTTTTTAATGTAATTTCAGATTCCACATTGCAACTAGCCTCTATAAACCTGCCATTTGTCCAGTTTAGGGATAGTATCAAAAAACAATACCCATAATTATCTGAAAAGGCTATTAATATACAAGAATGTTATTCATATTCTTCAACTAAAACAATATATGGTAACAGACAATGCAGAAGCAGATATGATAATCCAGTTTTTCTTTTCTCAAACCAGATATTAAAGAGACTTGTGAAAATATAAAACAAGCCCATGCTTCCCAAGGAAGTATCTTTTGTTTTGGAAACTCCGGTTATTTTTTATTTTTAAAAAATGTTATCTATGTGGACATTTAATTGACTTTACTATTGTTATTGGTAACTAAATTGATAAATAACTATTTTGCAATTTTCTCAGTTTAAATTTCTTAACATGGTAAATACTGATAGGTGAAACCTATATGAACAAAAGCTCTTTGAGGTCCTTAATGATTTTTAAGAGCATAAAGGAATCCTATGATTAAAGCTCTTGAAAACATAGATTTAAATTATTGTGAGATGATAGGAAATTCTACTTGTTCAGAGCCCAGCATCCATAAGACCCAGGCCCAGCCTCCTCCAAATCCCAATGATGAGATCATCCTTACTGACAAGCAGATGCCACAAGGGACATTTTCGCTCGGGCTGTAAACAATCAGGGTGAGGCTGATAAAATAATTTGTTTCAGGGTCTATATTTAGCTGGTACACATTGGCCCCACCATAACAGTAATTAAAATACTGAAATAACTTTTTACCATTTGGTTAAAAGCTACTGTCTGCCACCACCTAACAGAAATTTCCCACCCCCCACTATCTGCTGCTGCTGCTGCTGCTAAGTCGCTTCAGTCACGTCCAACTCTGTGTGACCCCACAGACGGCAGCCCACCAGGCTCCCCCGTCCCTGGGATTCTCCAGGCAAGAACACTGGAGTGGGTTGCCATTTCCTTCTGGACAATGCTATATCAGTTATTCACACTTTTGAATATCAACCTTCCTCAGCTTCTCCCTCAAGGAAGAGAAAAAATGAGGCAAACTGATTTCAACAGGACAACATTCCAGAGGTCTGAACACTGACTGGAAACACTGTGATGCCCAAGTCACTAGGTCCTGGAGACAGACCCTATCAGCAAAACAGGCCTGCCGCTGAAGAGCGAGTTACACGCCAAACCAACGAGAGCTGCCGGAAGTGGCTGGGGGACCGCCAGCTTGCCTACAAGGTGGGGATGAGCCGTGACCATGTCTAAGCCCCGATCCAGGAGGGAGCTCCTGGTAGCTCAGCCCAGTCTTTGAAGAGGAGCTCCAGACTCAGCTTTGCAGGACCACACAGAGCCAAGCAGGGGAAACATCCTAAAGTGGGGAAAGCTGAAACTGATGCTTAAAATCTAAGGTCCTCATGAATTCTGTTTCAGAAGTTACATACCTGTGGAGTAATACCAGTAACCAACATCAAAGTCAACCTGTAACAAGGAAAATTACGGGGAAAAATTTTTCCCTTTGACTTTCCCTTGTAGGTACTCAAAATGAAAATGGTCATGGCTGGGAAGGCAAGGTGGAGCCTCACCCCCGCTCGGACCCCCAACACTCCCAGTCAGACTTAAGCAAGAACACCTCTTCATGACCCCAAAGGTTCATATGAAATCAAAATGCAGAAATCCAAGGGGAAAGAGAGAGAGAAGGAGAAATAAAGCCTTTCCTTTAATTCATTGGGTGATGTATCTTCTCACTATTTAATCGCAATACAGATGTTTCACAAATCTCCATCTTCTTTTCTAACTTCCACTCCTTTATACATACAGGTCTTTATGCCTTGAGCATCCTAACCCTTTCTCCAAAATTTGAAGTTGAAATCCAACCCTGATCTCTCAGTGATCAGTTCAATACCTCTTTCTCCATGAAAATTTCCCCGAGCACAGGCACATACCTCCTCAGCTGCAAGTCCACCCTCTGTTGACTTTCCCCCGCACACGCTTTTCAGTTCTTTCTTATGGCACTTACCATACTCTGCCTTGGGATGGGTTACCTTTGTCCATGTCTTCATCCCCATACTGGACTATGAACTCGTAGGCAAGGACTACATGCCCTCCTTTGCATGTCTCTCAGCACCATGCATAGAATCTGGCATTGTCTCTTGATTAAATCAACAAATGCACGAATGAATGGATGGAAGGAAGGAACAATGGTGTAATGTTAAGCTCCTGCCTGGTGAGTCAGTTCTTACATCTCCCTACTGGTTATGTCTCTCCCTGGATCAGGCAGATGCTAGGCTCAGCAATATCCCTGTTTCCTTATCATTTACATCCTGACTAACTCCATCTACCTCCTTCAAATCTGGTGGATGAAGACTCAGGGATGCCTTGAAACATGAGGAGATTCATCTGGGTCATTTCTGGGCTCTGGAGGAAATTTTTAGTTCTGTTTTCTCTATCCAAAGAGGAATACTGCAACCACCTTATGCACACATGTAAGCAGGCTCTAGATTTCAAACCCCAGCTCCAGGATTTATTAAGAGTGACTTGTGATTTGTATTTCACCACTCTCTCTTTTGATGAGAACAGATGTTATTTGTCTCTAACTCCCAGACACCTGGAACTAGAGAAATTCCCAGTGCCCACTTAATTACCACTGAACAAGCAGTGCCCATTAGAACTCTTTACCTACAAGGCATGTTTCTGCCCAAACTTGAGGAAGCAGGATCAGTTATACTAGTGAGCACAGTGACTGCCATAAACTGGCATGGTCCCCTTTATCTTGGGGAAGACGGCATGGATGAAATCCCAAGGCATGGAATCACCTTCTCAATCGATAGTAGAAAGTGAAGGGACTCTGAAACCCTGAATTAAGAGAATGGATTGTTTGGGCCTTGCTGTTTAGTCATGTGTCCCTCCCCTGAGGGTCCCCATAAGAGTGGGGAGAGAGGCTTGGAAGGAGAAAGGGCCTGCAGGCACTTTGCAACTTGAGTCTTCTGCCACGGACCAGTGAGGAAGTGGGGCAAGACATGTTTTTTCCAGAAGAGAAGCACATTTATAAAACCAATAGCTCCTTCTTGTTCCTCTGAATAAACAAGATCTGAAGCTCTAAAAAGGAGCAAGCAGTGCCCTTTGCCAAAGATAGCAAATACCTACATTCCAAGAGCATCTTCACATTTAGCCACATTGCTAAAAACGACACCCAAATATGCCCCAAAGGGAAACCAAGGCTCCCCTTTTGCTGTTCAACAAGCGTGGGAAACTGTGAGTTCCATAAGAGCTTCAACCAAGAGAGGCTTTTAGTCGGTTTTTTTTTTTAAGCCCTAAATAGCTGATTTGTACAAGACTCCCAGCCTTGCTGAATGCTAATGACAGCCAGAACCAGTCTGGGGAGGGTGACACGGTTTGTGCATCGTCCACCACTCCCAGCACAGCCGCTGAGTGCCACATGCCAGGGCCTTCAAAGGCTTGATCCCAAGTCAGCTGCCCACAAAGATTCCCTACAACCCACTCTCAGATCCACAGCCTAGGAATCCGTGCCAGGACCCAGGGAGGGCATCCATGTTTTACAGAACTGACATGGCCCAGGAATGCAGAGACCACACGGTCACGTGGAGCACCCACTGCATCCAGGGCTGCAGAACTTGATCCAACCGGTGGAGGAGAGTGAGAGAGAGAAAGAAAGCAAAGAATCCAGACCCACAGATCTGGGTCCTGCTCCTGGCTCTGCCACTTGCTGCCTTTGTGACTTCACCAAGGGTAACATTCAACTATGTAACAACCAAAACGGCAAGCCCATGTGGCAGAGATTGCTGTGTGTTCACTGAATACGCTTCCTTTTCCTCCTGGGCAACCAGCTACACTATGTTTTTCAGCCTCCCTTGTTGTTAGGGAACACCACACAGCTGAGTTCCTGCCAATAAAACATGGCAGAAATTATGTGCTCCACTTCTAATCC
Organism: Oreotragus oreotragus; assembly: GCA_006410675.1. NCBI lineage: Eukaryota > Metazoa > Chordata > Mammalia > Artiodactyla > Bovidae > Oreotragus > Oreotragus oreotragus. Next base: position 98,442 of record SJYX01008310.1, read on the forward strand.
AGGCCCATGAAAACTCCCCGTGAGGTCCTCCACATTCTCTCTCTTCACATATCTGCCAGCTGCAAGCAGAGGGTCCAGCGGAAGGCTGCTAGTCCCAAGCCCGTGTCCTTGGGTGGAAGGAAGACTGCCAGGTCACTAGGAACTTCCACGCTGGTCACTGGATAAGTGAGGAATACATTTTTATTGGTTAAAGCCACTGAGGTGTGGAAGCTGGTACTGCAGTTAGCTTTCCTTACTCTAAATAAAATAGGCATCAACCAATCAGAAGGACTCTGACCATTATGCTGTACCAACACACTTAGTATATTCCTGAGGGATATTACCATGCAACTTACTTCCGAAACTTCTTCATTTCCTCATTGGTGAGATAGGAATGTCATTGTCTACTTAATAAGGTTATTATAAGGACTGACTGAGATCATGTATGTACAGCATCTAAGCACAGTACTTTGCCCATAGCTGACTGAACTGGAGGGATTTCATTGAGTTCCTTCTCATTGTAGTTCTCAGGTTCCTTATTTGTACAGTGAAAATTATTCCAAATAGCCTGAATTTTCTCTTCCTCTCTTATATTTTCAACCACAATCATCCAGTCCATAAGCAAAGCAGTCCCCCACCACCAGCCCACCACAGTAAGTACTTCTGTCATTTTTAAACAGCTTTATGGAAATTGGTTCCTTCTGGGTAAATATGAGCTCCAGAGGAGGCCAAGACGATGATGGAAGGGCATCTTCTTTGGTGCCAGATGGAGATACAATGAGCCCAGTCATAGAGATGGGCCCCAGATTCTTTTAAGAGACCAAAATACACCAGTTACAAGGTTTGAGGGCCTGAGAACACATCTATAATCCTGAAAGCCAATACTAACTGTGATTAGATTCTACAAGGACTTAAACATTGATGTAACACAGTCATTAAAGGTTCAGAACTGTTGTCAAACCACATGCACAACCAATCCCTTTCTCATAGCGTGCTAACAGTGTTGTGGATGCTGCTGCTGCTGCTGCTAAGTCGCTTCAGTCGTGTCCAACTCTGTGCAACCCCATAGATGGCAGCCCACCAGGCTCCCCCATCCCTGGGATTCTCCAGGCAAGAACACTGGAGTGGGTTGCCAATTCCTTCTCCAACGCATGAAAGTGAAAAGTGAAAGTAAAGTCATTCAGTCGTGTCCGACTCCTAGCGACCCCATGGACTGCAGCCTACCAGGCTCTTCCGTCCATGGGATTTTCCAGGCAAGAGTACTAGAGTGGGGTGCCGTTGCCTTCTCCTGTTATTGTGGATACATGATTTAATATTTGTGCACCTCAATTTTATCAGAAAAGGGGGATAATATCTCCCTATCTCTGACTGTTGCTATGAAAATAAAGTGAGATAATTCATATTTAGCACTTGACATGGTACCTGACACATAATAAATACTGAATAAACATTAGCTATTCATATGTTTGGCACACGTCAGAACAAACTTTTCAAGCAGTTACAAAGACTCCTATTTCTCTAAGCAAGTACCTAGAAACACTGTCAATCGCTCTCCCGCAGACATTTTTCTATTTAATGGCTCTAAAGGGACAGAAAGGCTTTAATCAATTCCCAGAAGTAAAATGCTAAGAAATTATCTGCACGGTTACAAAAGAAAAAAAAAAAATCAAAGATGTTTCCCATACATTTTTCAGCAGACAAAAACATATTGACATGCTGCTCCTACAGGGAAACAGGATGAATTTTCTGGATAATCCTGAGCCATACATCTTTCCACCACTGTGCCTGCTCTGAGGCTAAAATGTCCCTCCAGCCAAACAAACGGCTCCTTCCCCAAAAGTTCCTACTCTGGTTCCCTGGAGGAACCATGTTACTCTATTCTTCCTCTAATGCTTTTTTTGTTCATTAAGTGAATATTTTCTTGCAGAATATTTTAATTTCCAGAATGACTTTTTAACTCTATTTCTTGGGCTAGTTTCTTGGCGGTTGATCTGGGGCTTACATTATACACTTTAGTCCATTCAAGCTCATTAACTTAATTCTAACAAAACACAGACATTCACTGCTCACAGTTCTAGTCCACCCTTTCCACTTTTGTTCCTCTTCTGTGCTGATCATCAGACATATTACATCTCCATATGCCATGGTCAATGCAACTATACAATGTATGTGGTTTATGCAATTCCTTTTGAATCCGTTAAGAGAAAAAGGAAGAATAAATATGGAATTATACTGTATTTTACAACTGTCCATATAATCACATTCAGTGGTACTTTTTAGTTTTTTGAGTGAATTCAGACTACTGTTTGTCTGTGGTCACTTGCACTCAGCCTGAAGGAAATCCTTTAGTACTTCTTATAAAGTGGATCGGATGGTAACGAAATCTCTCAGTTTTGTTTACCTGGCAATGTCTTTATCTAATCTTCATTTTTGAAGAATAGTTTTGCTATATATAAGCTTCTTAGCCACCATCGTTTCTTTTTTTAAAAAATGGAGGATAATTGTTTTATAGTGGTATGTTAGTTTCTGTGCTGTATATGAAATGAATCATATATATATATATACACACACACGTCTGATACATATATACATGCATATATCCCCTCCCTCTTAGACCTCTCTCCAATCCCACCCCCATCCCATCCATTTAGGTCATCATAGCACACTGAGCTGAGCTCCCTGGGCTTTATAGTAGGGTCCCACTAGCTATCGACTTTACACACGGTAGTGTATATAGTCAATTTTAACCCCCCCAGTCCATCCTACCCTCTCCTTCCCTCCCGGTATCCACATGGCCTTTCGCTTCTTCTGTGTCTCTACTCTTGTTCTGGAAATAGGTTCATCTGTACCATTTTCCTAACCATTGTTTCTAGTGAGAAATCACCTGTTAATCTTATTGGGTTTCTCTCATAGGTGATGAGTAGTCCTGTTCTGCTACTGCTTTCAAGATTTTTTCATTGTCTATCATTAAATATGCCATTGGTGATGTCTGTCTTTGTTATTAATGGTGTTCCACATTTCTCTAAGGCTCTGTTTATATTTCTTCATTATTTTTTCTCTTTTCTTCAGATTTCATAATCTCTATTGATCTATTTTCAAGTTTGCTAATACTGATACTTTCGTCAACTCAGACCTAATTTTAAATGTTTCTAGTGAACTTTTCATTTCACTTTTCATATTTCCAAGTCCAAAACTTCCAGTTTGTTCTTGTTCATCATTTTTCTCTTTGTTTATATTCCCCATTGATAAGAACCTGTCGTCATGTTGTGTCCGACTCTCTGCGACACCACGAACGGTAGCCCCCAGGCTCCTCTATCCATAGGGATTCAGGCAAGAATACTGGAGTGGGTTGCCATGCCCTTCTCCAGGGGATCTTCCCATCCCAGGGATCAAACCCAGGTCTCCCGCGTTGCAGGCGGATTTTTTACCGTCAGAGCTACGAGGGAGGCTTAAGAATACTGGAGTGGGCAGCCTATCCCTTCTCCAGAGGATCTTCCTGACCCAGGAATCAAACTGGGGTGTCCTGCACTGCAGGCAGATTCCGCACCAGCTGAGCTACCGGGGAAGTCCTGCTGTCATTATCCTTTAATTCTTTCAGCAAAGTTTTCTTTAGTTCTTTGGGAAAATTTATAACGACTGCTTTGAAGTCTGCGCCTGGTAATCCCAACCTCCAGGTGCCCTCAGAGATAATTTCCGTTGTTTCCCTTTTTCCTCCTTAGGGGTTACACGTTCTTCCGTCCTTGCGGTCTTATAAATTTTTGTTGAAAGCAGACATTTTGGATAATATATGTTAGCCTCTGTGAATTCTGATGATTACCTCTGCCCTCCCCTCCAGGACTCGTTTTTGTTTACTTATTTGCTTATTTGTTCACTGACATAAATGGACTAGTTCAGTGGCATCTTTTTCCTGCACAGTGTGCCGACTATGGTGCGATTCCTTGCAGCGCATAGCCTTAGGCCTGTGAGTCCCACTATCGAATCCCTTGGGATGACAGTTATTTTCTTAGGTTGGTTTTTTCTTTTTAACTATCTCTTTTACTTATCTTCCTATTAGGCTTCTGGATGGACTGCCCTATTGGTATTACACCAAGCTGTTAGCTTCCACTAATTACTATCTGATTGCTCTATTATTTTCAACAGAACTTTGAGCCATAAGTTGTTCCACAGTCTGATCCACTTAAATTCTGATTCCTATGCAGGGGCTTTCTTGGAGGCAAGTCTTCAAAGCTTGCTTTGAAGAGCCCTCCCAAGAGGGTTCTTCTCAGATAATCCATTCTCTGGTTCTCTCTGTAAAATGTCTAGCTGGGCTGCTGTCTCTCTCATTGCTATTATGGAGCTACTAACCTCCTCTTAAATACTCACCAAATGCTTTTTGTCTTGAAATTCCCCACACTTTGTTCCAAATAAACTGGACAGCTACAGAACTCTGTGCTCTTTCAGCCCACCTCTCCCCCTAGGTAGGATCTCTGTACCACGACTCTGGAGCTAAGAGTGGGAACGGCAGTCCACTTCTCTCGGTGACATCCCTGCTCCATCAGCTGTGTACCGAGTGTGGATGGCACCACTGCTCATCTTGGACTGCCTCTCCTGGCATGGAAACGTCACCCTATGTGTGGACTAGGGTGTGGATGACTAGGGCCCAGTATTCGTGGCCAAGGATAGAACTTTCTCTCTACAAGTGGGGACTGGATGGCACAAAGTCATAGACTGCTTGGCCAGGCTTGCATGCAATAAGGCTTCTGCAACACAAAATTGGGAGTGATAAAAAATACAGTGGCTTGACTCTCCTGGGGAGAAACTGTAGCCTTAGAGTAGAAGCTGGAGGGGAAAGGGAGCCCTGTCTTCTTATCCACATCTGCCCAGAGAAGAGATCTGTCTCACTGAGCTCGTGTTCAAGGGAAGAGTAGGTCGCGGCTCAAATACCACAGATTGTTGCTATACCTACTGAGATTTAGTACATTTTCTTGAATAAGTGTTTTTTCATTTGACGTGGGCCTTTAGAATAACTTCCAGGGACTTTAAATGGTTGGAATTTTTAAAATAATTTCCCCAGTTATGTTTGTTTCACTGGGGAGAGGCTCCACAGAGATCCTCACACGGCCATTCCTGAAGCGCTTCTCCTAACCCCATGTGATCTGCACTAAAAAAAAGATCCATTTAGGAACAGCTGGCTCCATTTACCAGTGTTGCTTACTTCATTGTGACCATATTTTCTAAATTAAATATAAGGGACATATGGTCTGGCAAGGGCTTTGTACTGCTTCCAGGTAGGGGAGCTGATGTAGGCAGGTAAACTTTGGAAATAGCAGGATTCATTTAGATGGTTTCTGGGGCTAATAGGTCAGCATATTTGAAATTCAGTTGTCCCAGGTAACCTAGGGATATATAGTTGCTAAAACTCTTGTTCTCTTTAGAAGTTATAAGGAATTCCTGGCTGATACAAAGTCTCCTTTGAAAGGGGACACTTCTTTTTTTTTTTTT
>SJYX01008310.1:107500-119987 GCA_006410675.1 Oreotragus oreotragus
TGATTTTATATCCTGCAACTTTACTATATTCATTGATTAGCTCTAGTAATTTTCTGGTGGAGTCTTTAGGGTTTTCTATGTAGAGGATCATGTCATCTGCAAACAGTGAGAGTTTTACTTCTTCTTTTCCAATTTGGATTCCTTTTATTTCTTTTTCTGCTCTGATTGCTGTGGCCAAAACTTCCAGAACTATGTTGAATAGTAGCGGTGAAAGTGGACATCCTTGTCTTGTTCCTGACTTTAGGGGAAATGCTTTCAATTTTTCACCATTGAGGATAATGTTTGCTGTGGGTTTGTCATATATAGCTTTTATTATGTTGAGGTATGTTCCTTCTATTCCTGCTTTCTGGAGAGTTTTTATCATAAATGGATGTTGAATTTTATCAAAGGTGAAAGGGGACACTTCTAAATTGTGTCTTCCCATCAGTGATCTCAATCTATGTTTGGTAGTTCTCCAAAAGACAACCAATTAATTCTAATAGAAATTCAACACAGAGAGAATTGGATTCCAAACAAATTAACACTCAATAGGCAAGACCAAGTCTTGCTATATAACACCAGTCCTCCAAGGCTGGAAACAAGCTGTTTCGCTTCAACTTTGAAGTAGTCACCACCTTAGCATACAGAAACTTCAAAATTTCTCAGCTGAAGTATGGGAATATGGATGTAGGTAAAGGAATGCGGCCTGGCAAAGGGAGGGAAAGAAATAGGATTGTCTCTAAGACTTCATTCTCCAATCAGACTGAAGTCACCAGGAAAATCTGGTTTTAAAATGATAGACAGTCCCAACCCCCTCAGCCAGGGTAACATACCCTCCCTGGAAATATGCATCTGCCTAATTGCTTGGGATTGTGCACAAACTGAATATTTATGATCTTCATGTTATCACAAAAGCTGTACTTTTAAATGTTTCTACCCAATATTTAAAACCATTTTTTCTATTCTTAAAAGGACCCACAGATTTTATTGGACCGACTGCTATTTGAGACGTGTGGCTAGCCAGGGACTGCTAGGACTGTGGACTGCAGCTTTCCAGATCAGGGGAAGGGGGGACAGAAAGTACTGGAGTCAGAGTGATTGCAATACATACCCAGTTGATTACCTAGAGTGTGAATAAGGACGTGAACTTGAGCAAACTACAGGTGATGGTGAGGGACAGGGAGGCCCGGCGTGCTGCAGCCCGTGGGGTCAAGAAGAGTCAGACACAATTGGGCAACTGAACAAAAACAACAATATATTTAACCATTTTTCAATGATATGCATGGGCTTGATAAGTAAGTTAAAAATCCATTTAAAAGCACTATGAATTTCTGATTACCCTTAGTCTTGTGTGAGCTCCACTGACAGGTGATGACCATATCATGTACCCGGCTGGGTCTCAGTTCCAGCATCAACAAAGTGAGGCAGGCCTACAGTTCAGGTGACCCATCGTTGAGCTCACATTGCTAGAGAGAGGGGAGGGACAGAGCAGACAAGCAATCTGTTTCCAGTCCTAGATACTCTGGGCAACGTCACACCGATGACTGGCCATACCAGGATTTGAGCCACATCTGTCTGACTTCAAATCTTAGCACCTTGTCTGAGCTGAAAGAGGCAAGGCTGCTGCGTATCAGAAAGACACCAGACTGCCATTTCAGACCTTTGAGAATCTTCCTGGATTTTGTTCCTGTTTTTGCAAACTGGCAAAGACCATAAGACCTCCGCTCTCAAGGCAAAGAGAAATTGATAAGGAATTTGGGAAGCTTTTCTGCCCCGGGGAAGAATCAGCCTCAATGACAGTTTGGTATTAACTAGCTCAGCCATGCAGGGAGGCATAATTAGTTTCCCAGCTCAGAGCTTCATTCCACTGGTCTCCCACACCCCAAGGGCTATACAATCTGTTTGAAATGAAAAGAAAAACAAAATCACTGCTTTCCTCAGCTCACCCATTGGGCTATTTGCTCGTGGCCACGGGCAAAAGGTGAGGCAGCCATCTGGCTACTGAGGTATAAGAAGAATGGAATAGTCATTTTTAAATGACATTTTCAATTTTTCCCCTATGTCTACTATGCCCTTTTCCACCCTACTGCTTAAATGACTCTTTGCAAATTGAAAATACCAGGGAATAATAGGAAAAGAAAAACTGTAGTGATCCTTAGCTCCTGCCAACAGGCTGCTCTGTCCTGGTGGGCAGAGTCCGAGAAGAAACTTCTTCCTGTGACCATGTCTTGGCTGTACCAGCTGGAGAGGATGGGAGAAGCTGCGCTGGTCACTATGAAGACCTGCACCCATGGGTGGCTGATCTCCCAGCTAGCACCCAGGGGCCCAGGAGGTCTGGGCTGCCCAGCTCCGCTCCTGCACCAGCTCCTGCCTGTGACGCCCAAGGAATTTCAACAGAGCAGGAAGGAAAACCCCTCTCCTGACTCGGGAGTCATTCTCTGAGAGTCCCTCCTCCTCTCACAGTGCAGAAGCCTTCTGACTGTGAAAGGGCAGGTCAAATTCACCACCATCACCCGAGAGACACCCTCAGAGGGTGTGGCTCTTACAGAGGCCTCAGGGCAGAGAGGAGACCTAGTCCAGCCAGAAGCCAAAAGCTAACTTTCTCTCAGCTGCGGGGCCCGGAGGAATTCTTTATTCTTTCTCGGAAATTAAGCTATACTTTCTCCTTCCAATTGACTCACCAGGTATCCATTTAAATGATCTCAACTTCATCTCTCCTCCTGAAACATAGACATCCTGTTCAGCTGCATCTTTTCTGGAGTCATTCTCCGCTTTCGGTGTGGTTTATTCTTCCTCTTCTGTACCCACAGGATTGCTTTCGTTTGAAAGTGACCACAAGTGACAGCTTCATTACAATAAAGACATCATGGGTCCCTCAAAGGCTCCAGGCTTTTCTCACAAGCTGCTTCCTGGGAGATCTCAGTGGAGGAAAGCACATTTTACACACACACACACACACACAGAGCCATGGCTTCCCTTTAATTAAACCTTGAAACAGCAGTGTAAGCCACAAGAGGCCATGAGAGAGGCCCCAGGACTGCATGTCTTCCTGTTGCTGATCAAGAAGGCGGGCACAGTGTGAGAAAGCCTCACAGAAGCCACCCTCAAGCCTGGAGGGACAAGAATCAGCTCTTTGGGCCCCTGGCTTCCCTTCCAGATGACTTTGAAGCAAGAGACCTGGGTGTGAATCCTCTTACTAAGTGGTTTTAGGCAGGTCTGCTTATTTATTCATTTAGTCACTCAACAAATTCCTAATTAACCCAACTATATTCCCTACTGGCATATAGTTTCCAGTGAAACACTGGAAAATGGAAAAAAATAGGACTCTGTCTCCACTCTCAGGGAACTTACAGTCTAGTGGGAAAGCAGATGAACAGTTAGTGTGTAGTACAACTTTCTCACCTGTAAAATGGGGCTAAGGATCTGATTTTAAGGATTAAATCCTAATAATACAAAGAAGATTAACAGTACCAACCAAACAACTAGTCAGCGCAGCGCCTGATAAATGTTGATTTTTTTCTCTTTTCCTGTCCTTGGCACAACATCTCTGCCCCTCCTCCATCTGCACCACTGTGCAGGTTCGAAAGGCCGGGAAGAGGCCTGCTCCTGGTACAAAGACTGTACCACCGGGAGCCGCCATGTGCTGCGGGACCTGAAGACAGGTTCTGCTCCGAGTGCTGTGTCCCCAGTCCTGGAGAGGATCCCAGGTGCTGGGATGCAGGCACCAAGGACCCAAATAGGGGCCCTCCAGCCTCACCCCATAGAAAGAAATCTGCCCATCCTTTGTGCCTGGAGCACCCGACTTCACCTGATAATACACAACAAAGGGTTACTTCTCACTGCAGAAGTTTCTTCTCATGTTGAAGGGAGTAACTGAATAGAGAGGGGAATTTTCTAGACCTGACTCAGGACCTCTCCACCCCCATCCCAGAATCTCTGGCACCGCGGGGAGGATCCTCAAGTCAGTCACCACGCTGCTCTGGGTTGTGCATCCCTCAGCACACAGCTTGAGGGTGAGAGTCCTCTTGTACTTTCTGGTTCTAGTATACTCTGAATCTCAATAAAGAGCCTTCAGACAACAGCCTTCACAGTTGACATATGACTTGGGAACTGCCGAAGTTGGACAGCTCAACTTTTCTGTTTAATAGATGAAGAAAGAGGGAAGGGGCTGCATAGAGCTGCACAACACAATATTTTGTTTCTAATAGTGACCAGAGTGAAATAAGATTTAATTTTTGATTTCTAAAAATCAATGCATAATTTCTGTACTTCTAAAGTAATTACAAACCAAAAAATACATATGCTGTTTTGCTAAAATAAAAAAAAGAAAGAAAGAAAACAAACAACTAGCTGTTGTTGAAAAAGATTCACAGTTGTATAGTTTTAGGTACATAAAAGAATTATTTTGTTTTGTTAAGGCAATTCTTATTCCCCTACTCTTCAGTGATCAAAAAAAAGAAAAAAAAAATTCCCACTAATCAAGAAATGGTTTATTGTCCAGGAAGTTTTATAATGATTTACTTCAACTCTCTCTAGTAAAAAAGCAAAACCATCCCTCAGTTTTCTGTCATTAGTAAGAGATCTTTTTCAAAAAGGACTTTAAATAGATACGTACTTTTTTAAAAAATGTAGAATGTACCTTCTCAATATGAAACTACATCTATCTTTGAGTTGTAAAGAATGTATATTAAAATTAGATCATGCAACAAAATGCACATTTTGTAGAGAAGAAAGAAAGAAAAGATTAAATTGAATCTTCCTGACAATTGTCTTAAATCACACCTTCCTGCCTGCAATTGAAATTATAAGTCACGTTGCTTTGTGTTAAATCAAATTCCCCCCAGCAGGGAGACAGGCTGCTGCAGCTCCAGTTCTGCTGGGAGGTGGGTTGAGACGGAAGAAAACACTTCTCTCCTCCAGGAGGCTCTTCCACCACCAGGGATTTGAGGAAAAGAGATTCTCTGACCGGGTAACAGGATAACTTTGCATAACTCTCCCACCAGGTTTCTACAAACAGTGCATTCCTAACATTGTCCCCGGACCACTGTGATGCCAAGTGGGCTTTATTTTACAAAACAAATATTTCTCTACAATCGAGGGCAGGTCCCCAGGCCTGCGGGCTTAAAGACTTCCAGGCAACAGTCACATCAAACTGAGACACTCCAGGTGTCCAAATGTCACAGTGTGAGGCTGGGCTCCCCTCTAACCTCACTTCTGAACCATCTCAGTTCAGTTCAGTTCAGTTCAGTTCAGTTAGTCCGACTCTTTGCAACCCCATGAACCACAGCACGCCAGGCCTCCCTGTCCATCACCAACTCCTGGAGTCCACCCAAACCCACGTCCATCAAGTCGGTGATGCCATCCAACCATCTCATCCTCCATCGTCCCCTTCTCCTCCTGCCCTCAATCTTTGCCAACATCAGGGTCTTTTCCAATGAGTCAGCTCTTCGCATCAGGTGGCCAAAGTATTGGAGTTTCAGCTTCAACATCAGTCCTTCCAATGAACACCCAGGACTGATCTCCTTTAGGATGGACTGGTTGGATCTCCTTNTCTTTGCCAGCATCAGGGTCTTTTCCAATGAGTCAGCTCTTCGCATCAGGTGGCCAAAGTATTGGAGTTTCAGCTTCAACATCAGTCCTTCCAATGAACACCCAGGACTGATCTCCTTTAGGATGGACTGGTTGGATCTCCTTACAGTCCAAGCAAGGGACTCTCAAGAGTCTTCTCCAACACCACAGTTCAAAAGCTGAACCATCCCAGGCTGGCCTTAACTGGGGAAGTCCTAACACACTCATCCTGTCAGCTGCACTGAAACAGGGATCAAGGTTGATAGTCTAGGTGTTACAACCAGAAAATGTATCCCTGACCATATTTTCTATGCCAGCTCCAAGAGGAAAAGGTGGTGAGAATGAAGGGAAGAGGGAAAGTGGAAGGCTGAAGGAAAGAACGTGCTCCACCCACGCCCACCATGTGACAGGCAGGGTGGGTTGCTGTCCCGTCTGCATTTAATCAGCACTTCAGTTAATTTCAACTCTTAATCAGCACAACAATCCTACAGGGTTTAAGGAGCAGTCATCCTCACTTCCATAGCTGGGGGGACTGAGGTACAGGGAAGTGAAAAGACTTGCCCAAGATCACCCAGTATGTAAAGGGCCGTGCTGATTCCAGCCACTGTCTGCCTGCACACGCTTTGCCATGATTCACAAGACTCCAGTTTCCCTCTTCCAGGTAACTGTTGGTTTTACTTAATGCCTGAACTTGCCCTCTCCTAATCTTCTCTATTCCACTCCTCTAAACCCTCCTCATTCACCAAAGTTGTGTCATTAAATCCCAGCTCCTCCGTAGAGTCTGCTCTACGAGCACACTCTTCGAGAATTCAATATTAACCCTCACTACATTTGTTAGTTTGCAAAAGATCATCATTNCTAATCTTCTCTATTCCACTCCTCTAAACCCTCCTCATTCACCAAAGTTGTGTCATTAAATCCCAGCTCCTCCGTAGAGTCTGCTCTACGAGCACACTCTTCGAGAATTCAATATTAACCCTCACTACATTTGTTAGTTTGCAAAAGATCATCATTTGTTTCTTGGGTTGTCTTCCTAGCCTGACGATGAGATTTTCAAAGCAAAGGACTGTGTCCTACATACACACCTGGCACAGAGTCAAGTCCATAAGGGGTGTTCAGAAGCAGCCACAGAAAAGCCTGGATTGGTGCCTTTAAAAGCTGGGCTCCTCTGCAACCCCTTCCCAGGGCTCCCCCTTTCTCCCAGGGCATTTCTTCCACAGTGTCCTCCAAGGCCTGTACAGCCTGCTCCCCAACTGGCCCTCTCTGACCTCACCCCATACCCCTTTCTCCCACAGTCACTCTGTCCTGGCCACACTGTTCTCAATTCACAGACACCAGGTCCACTCCTGCCTCGGTCCTTGTGCGCTGGGTGTTTCCTCCACCTGGAACTGTTACCCCAGACAAAGCTCACACCTAATTTTCTTCCAGCCTCTCCTTATCAGAAGGCACCTGACTACCCCACTTCATTGCAAACCCTTCATACATCTGTCTTCATCCCACTGACATACCTCCGCCACTTGCTGCTGCTGCTGCTAAGTCACTTCAGTCGTGTCCGACTCTGTGCGACCCCANAAACAGCAGTGTAAGCCACAAGAGGCCATGAGAGAGGCCCCAGGACTGCATGTCTTCCTGTTGCTGATCAAGAAGGCGGGCACAGTGTGAGAAAGCCTCACAGAAGCCACCCTCAAGCCTGGAGGGACAAGAATCAGCTCTTTGGGCCCCTGGCTTCCCTTCCAGATGACTTTGAAGCAAGAGACCTGGGTGTGAATCCTCTTACTAAGTGGTTTTAGGCAGGTCTGCTTATTTATTCATTTAGTCACTCAACAAATTCCTAATTAACCCAACTATATTCCCTACTGGCATATAGTTTCCAGTGAAACACTGGAAAATGGAAAAAAATAGGACTCTGTCTCCACTCTCAGGGAACTTACAGTCTAGTGGGAAAGCAGATGAACAGTTAGTGTGTAGTACAACTTTCTCACCTGTAAAATGGGGCTAAGGATCTGATTTTAAGGATTAAATCCTAATAATACAAAGAAGATTAACAGTACCAACCAAACAACTAGTCAGCGCAGCGCCTGATAAATGTTGATTTTTTTCTCTTTTCCTGTCCTTGGCACAACATCTCTGCCCCTCCTCCATCTGCACCACTGTGCAGGTTCGAAAGGCCGGGAAGAGGCCTGCTCCTGGTACAAAGACTGTACCACCGGGAGCCGCCATGTGCTGCGGGACCTGAAGACAGGTTCTGCTCCGAGTGCTGTGTCCCCAGTCCTGGAGAGGATCCCAGGTGCTGGGATGCAGGCACCAAGTCCCAAATAGGGGCCCTCCAGCCTCACCCCATAGAAAGAAATCTGCCCATCCTTTGTGCCTGGAGCACCCGACTTCACCTGATAATACACAACAAAGGGTTACTTCTCACTGCAGAAGTTTCTTCTCATGTTGAAGGGAGTAACTGAATAGAGAGGGGAATTTTCTAGACCTGACTCAGGACCTCTCCACCCCCATCCCAGAATCTCTGGCACCCCGGGGAGGATCCTCAAGTCAGTCACCACGCTGCTCTGGGTTGTGCATCCCTCAGCACACAGCTTGAGGGTGAGAGTCCTCTTGTACTTTCTGGTTCTAGTATACTCTGAATCTCAATAAAGAGCCTTCAGACAACAGCCTTCACAGTTGACATATGACTTGGGAACTGCCGAAGTTGGACAGCTCAACTTTTCTGTTTAATAGATGAAGAAAGAGGGAAGGGGCTGCATAGAGCTGCACAACACAATATTTTGTTTCTAATAGTGACCAGAGTGAAATAAGATTTAATTTTTGATTTCTAAAAATCAATGCATAATTTCTGTACTTCTAAAGTAATTACAAACCAAAAAATACATATGCTGTTTTGCTAAAATAAAAAAAAGAAAGAAAGAAAACANTATGACTTGGGAACTGCCGAAGTTGGACAGCTCAACTTTTCTGTTTAATAGATGAAGAAAGAGGGAAGGGGCTGCATAGAGCTGCACAACACAATATTTTGTTTCTAATAGTGACCAGAGTGAAATAAGATTTAATTTTTGATTTCTAAAAATCAATGCATAATTTCTGTACTTCTAAAGTAATTACAAACCAAAAAATACATATGCTGTTTTGCTAAAATAAAAAAAAAGAAAGAAAGAAAACAAACAACTAGCTGTTGTTGAAAAAGATTCACAGTTGTATAGTTTTAGGTACATAAAAGAATTATTTTGTTTTGTTAAGGCAATTCTTATTCCCCTACTCTTCAGTGATCAAAAAAAAAAAAAAAAAAATTCCCACTAATCAAGAAATGGTTTATTGTCCAGGAAGTTTCATAATGATTTACTTCAACTCTCTCTAGTAAAAAAGCAAAACCATCCCTCAGTTTTCTGTCATTAGTAAGAGATCTTTTTCAAAAAGGACTTTAAATAGATACGTACTTTTTAAAAAAATGTAGAATGTACCTTCTCAATATGAAACTACATCTATCTTTGAGTTGTAAAGAATGTATATTAAAATTAGATCATGCAACAAAATGCACATTTTGTAGAGAAGAAAGAAAGAAAAGATTAAATTGAATCTTCCTGACAATTGTCTTAAATCACACCTTCCTGCCTGCAATTGAAATTATAAGTCACGTTGCTTTGTGTTAAATCAAATTCCCCCCAGCAGGGAGACAGGCTGCTGCAGCTCCAGTTCTGCTGGGAGGTGGGTTGAGACGGAAGAAAACACTTCTCTCCTCCAGGAGGCTCTTCCACCACCAGGGATTTGAGGAAAAGAGATTCTCTGACCGGGTAACAGGATAACTTTGCATAACTCTCCCACCAGGTTTCTACAAACAGTGCATTCCTAACATTGTCCCCGGACCACTGTGATGCCAAGTGGGCTTTATTTTACAAAACAAATATTTCTCTACAATCGAGGGCAGGTCCCCAGGCCTGCGGGCTTAAAGACTTCCAGGCAACAGTCACATCAAACTGAGACACTCCAGGTGTCCAAATGTCACAGTGTGAGGCTGGGCTCCCCTCTAACCTCACTTCTGAACCATCTCAGTTCAGTTCAGTTCAGTTCAGTTCAGTTAGTCCGACTCTTTGCAACCCCATGAACCACAGCACGCCAGGCCTCCCTGTCCATCACCAACTCCTGGAGTCCACCCAAACCCACGTCCATCAAGTCGGTGATGCCATCCAACCATCTCATCCTCCATCGTCCCCTTCTCCTCCTGCCCTCAATCTTTGCCAGCATCAGGGTCTTTTCCAATGAGTCAGCTCTTCGCATCAGGTGGCCAAAGTATTGGAGTTTCAGCTTCAACATCAGTCCTTCCAATGAACACCCAGGACTGATCTCCTTTAGGATGGACTGGTTGGATCTCCTTACAGTCCAAGCAAGGGACTCTCAAGAGTCTTTTCCAACACCACAGTTCAAAAGCTGAACCATCCCAGGCTGGCCTTAACTGGGGAAGTCCTAACACACTCATCCTGTCAGCTGCACTGAAACAGGGATCAAGGTTGATAGTCTAGGTGTTACAACCAGAAAATGTATCCCTGACCATATTTTCTATGCCAGCTCCAAGAGGAAAAGGTGGTGAGAATGAAGGGAAGAGGGAAAGTGGAAGGCTGAAGGAAAGAACGTGCTCCACCCACGCCCACCATGTGACAGGCAGGGTGGGTTGCTGTCCCGTCTGCATTTAATCAGCACTTCAGTTAATTTCAACTCTTAATCAGCACAACAATCCTACAGGGTTTAAGGAGCAGTCATCCTCACTTCCATAGCTGGGGGGACTGAGGTACAGGGAAGTGAAAAGACTTGCCCAAGATCACCCAGTATGTAAAGGGCCGTGCTGATTCCAGCCACTGTCTGCCTGCACACGCTTTGCCATGATTCACAAGACTCCAGTTTCCCTCTTCCAGGTAACTGTTGGTTTTACTTAATGCCTGAACTTGCCCTCTCCTAATCTTCTCTATTCCACTCCTCTAAACCCTCCTCATTCACCAAAGTTGTGTCATTAAATCCCAGCTCCTCCGTAGAGTCTGCTCTGCGAGCACACTCTTCGAGAATTCAATATTAACCCTCACTACATTTGTTAGTTTGCAAAAGATCATCATTTGTTTCTTGGGTTGTCTTCCTAGCCTGACGATGAGATTTTCAAAGCAAAGGACTGTGTCCTACATACACACCTGGCACAGAGTCAAGTCCATAAGGGGTGTTCAGAAGCAGCCACAGAAAAGCCTGGATTGGTGCCTTTAAAAGCTGGGCTCCTCTGCAACCCCTTCCCAGGGCTCCCCCTTTCTCCCAGGGCATTTCTTCCACAGTGTCCTCCAAGGCCTGTACAGCCTGCTCCCCAACTGGCCCTCTCTGACCTCACCCCATACCCCTTTCTCCCACAGTCACTCTGTCCTGGCCACACTGTTCTCAATTCACAGACACCAGGTCCACTCCTGCCTCGGTCCTTGTGCGCTGGGTGTTTCCTCCACCTGGAACTGTTACCCCAGACAAAGCTCACACCTAATTTTCTTCCAGCCTCTCCTTATCAGAAGGCACCTGACTACCCCACTTCATTGCAAACCCTTCATACATCTGTCTTCATCCCACTGACATACCTCCGCCACTTGCTGCTGCTGCTGCTAAGTCACTTCAGTCGTGTCCGACTCTGTGCGACCCCATAGACGGCAGCCCACCAGGCTCCCCCATCCCTGGGATTCTCCAGGCAAGAATACTGGAGTGGGTTGCCATTTCCTTCTTCAATGCATGAAAGAGAAAAGTGAAAGTGAAGTCGCTCAGTCTGTCCGACTGTTAGCGACCCCATGGACTGCAGTCCACCAGGCTACTCCGTCCATTGGATTTTCCAGGCAAGAGTACTGGGGTGGGGTGCCATTGCCTTCCCCGCCTCAGTCACTTACTAGGTGCTTAATAAAAGCTAGTTGGATGAAGCAAGGAATGAATCCGACCACGTGACCAACAGAAGATAGGAATACCTCCCAGGTCACTGTCAAATTCTGAGTCAAAGCAGAGGGGAACAGGAACTTAGAATTAGTTTCTTCCAACCATCCCAGGCCTCCACCCCAAGCCTCAGTGCCAGATCTGGGGCCCATCTCCAATACCTGCTCACAGAACTAGGGCCCACATTCTATACACCTGAGCCCAAATATATTCCTTTCTTGATTAAATGGGAATTATGGGCAAACCTGGACATGTCCGCAATTTCCTCTGTATGCAACGCTCCCCTTCACAGCCCCCAACTTGACCCTATCCCCTGATCCTGGAAGACACTTCAGTGAAGCTTTGCTCTGAATGAGCAGAGGAGATGATTTTGCTCACACTTAAGTCTATGAAGTCAAGTAGGCCTTAGGAAGCATCACTACAAACAAAGCTAGTGGAGGTGATGGAATTCCAGTTGAGCTATTTCAAATTCTGGCTGTGAAAGTGCTACACTCAATATGTCAGCAAATTTGGAAAACTCAGCAGTGGCCACAAGACTGGAAAAGGTCAGTTTTCATTCCAATCCCAAAGAAAGGCAATGCCAAAGAATGCTCAAACTACCACACAATCACACTCATCTCACATGCTAGTAAAGTAATGCTCAAAATTCTCCAAGCCAGGCTTCAGCAATACGTGAACCATGAACTTCCAGATGTTCAAGCTGGTTTTAGAAAAGGCAGGGGAACCAGAGATCAAATTGCCAACATCCACTGGATCATCGAAAAAGCAAGAGAGTTCCAGAAAAACATCTATTTCTGCTTTATTGACTATGCCAAAGCCTTTGACTGTGTGGATCACAAGAAACTGTGGAAAATTCTGAAAGAGATGGGAATACCAGACCACCTAACCTGCCTCTTGAGAAATCTGTATGCAGGTCAGGAAGCAACAGTTAGAACTGGACATGGAACAACAGACTGGTTCCAAATAGGAAAAGGAGTACGTCAAGGCTGTATATTGTCAC
>SJYX01008312.1:8588-30965 GCA_006410675.1 Oreotragus oreotragus
TATGGATGTGAGAGTTGGACTGTGAAGAAAGCTGAGCGCTGAAGAATTGATGCTTTTGAACTGTGGTGCTGGAGAAGACTCTTGAGAGTCCCTTGGACTGCAAGGAGATCCAACCAGTCCATTCTGAAGGAGATCAACCCTGGGATTTCTTTGGAAGGAATGATGCTAAAGCTGAAACTCCAGTACTTTGGCCACCTCATGCGAAGAGTTGACTCATTGGAAAAGATTCTGATGCTGGGAGGGATTAGGGGCAGGAGGAAAAGGGGACGACAGAGGACGAGATGGCTGGATGGCATCACCAACTTGATGGACGTGAGTTTGAGTGAACTCTGGGAGTTGGTGATGGACAAGGAGGCCTAGCGTGCCGCGATTCATGGGGTCGCAGAGTCAGACACGACTGAGTGACTGAAATGAACTGAAAGAGGATCTAAATAGATGAAGGGATATCCAGTGTTCATGGATGAATAGAATGACTGTTGTAAAGATATTAGTTATCCTCAGAGTTTATTTACAGATCCAGTAAATAAATCCGTTTATTTACAGATGCCATCACAGAAGCAGTCCTAGGAGTGTTGAGTGTGTGTGTGTGTCTGTGTATATGTAAGTTTATGTAGAAATGCAGAGATAAGTATAGCCACCTGGGAAAAAAAAGCTGGAGAACATAAAACTGCTAGATACCAAGACATAAAACAGCTATATGACTTCCCTGGTGGTACAGTGAGTTAGAATCCACCTGCCAATGCAGGAGACACTGGCTCAACTGCTGTTCCGGGAAGATCCCAAATGCCTTGGAGCAACGAAGCCCTTTTGTGCCACAGCTACTGAAACCCACGTGCCCTGGAGCCCTTGGGAGAAGCCACTGAAGTGAGAAGCCTGCACACTGCAATGAAGAGTAGTGTCTGCTCACCACAACTAGAGAAAGCCCACACACAGCAATGAAGACCCAGAGCAACCAAAAATAAAGAAATAAATAAACCGGGGTGGGGGGGGAGCCGGGGGAAGCTATAGTAACTAAGACAGCATGGGACTGTTGCTATAAAAACGGACAAATAGACCAGTAGAACACAGGCCAGAAACAGGTTCACACATATACAGTCATTAAATTTATGGCAAGTCGCTCAGTATCTTCAAGCCTCGGTTTCCTCATCTATAAATGGGCTTAATAATAGTACCCCTCACATAAGGTTTAAATAGTGTATATCACAAGGATTGAGGTGTTATATTAAAGAAGCTATCACATATGGACAGGACATAGCAAGTGCCCAATGAAACTGAGCCAGTATTAATATTACTACTTGGACGACACTAGTATAATTATTGCCACTACTCCTATCACTGTTCATTTTCTCTGTTTTGCAATAAGCTCATCTAGAAGTGGGGGATGTGGGGACATTAAATCCTGGCTAGCAGCAAGGACCACTTGGGACAAACACAGGAGAGCAGGAAACTGTGGGTTCTTAGTTTCCTGGAGAAAAGAACTGGAGCCGAGAGTTATTCAAGGACTTCCCTGGCAGCCCAGTGGTTAACACTTGCCTCCAATGTAGGGGGTGTGTGTTCATCCCTGGTCAAGGGCTAAGATCCCGTGTGCCTCAAGGCCAAAAAACCAAAACATTAAACAGGAGCAATATTGTAACAAATTCAATAAAGACTTTAAAAATGGTCCACGTTTAAAAAAAAAAAAAAAAAAAGTCATGATTCAGCCAGAAGATTGACTTGGAAACTGGAAGAGAACTTGGCCTTCCATTGTCGGCCTATTATGTGCATACAACTGTGAGACCCTATAAACATTCATTAAGCCTCTAAGGCGGACTTGTGCATGTATGTGTTTATGAGAATATCTGAGAGCCTGTGTGTATACATAAGCTATTTGTAAAACCACTGTGTAGAAAGTGAAGTTAGTCACCTCTTCTTTCATCTGAATCCTAGCCAGGGAATCTGAGAAAAAAGTTTAGACAGGATATTAAAAGGTTTGATTCCATAACTTTGAATGAAATTTTTATTCCTAGCATCTTTGGGTGAATTTGGAAGTTCATTTTGTAGCATAGGTCACAAAGCTTCTGAGGAACGAGGACATAATGACACATTTAATTTCCTCTTATATTCATATGCTAAAACAATGCCTCATATTTCATAAAGTGGGTTGCTACTCCACAGTGTCTCGTGCTGTATAGCCGCAGGCTTACCGGGTATTCCAGCTATTTGGTATCTCCAGCCTTCCCATATTCCATCCCACGTAACACTGGCATCCTGTACTCCTCTCCCACTGCTCCCCCCAAGGGAAGGAGTACTAGAGACCTTCTACCCCTTTAAAACACTTCAGCTGCCTGGCCTGGCATCGTGTTCAGCTGTTCTGAATCCTGTTTCTCATGCTACAGCTTCTGTTGAGGTGACTTTGCCTACTTGTGTACTAAGTCACTTCAGTCGTGTCCAAATCTTTGGGACCCCATGAACTGTAGCCCATCAGGCTCCTCTGTCCATGGGATTCTCCAGGCAAAAATACCAGAGTGGGTTGCCACTTCCTGCTCCAGGGGATCTTCCTGACCCAAGGATCGAACCTGCGTCTCTTGTGTCTCCTGCAGTGCCAGCCAGATTCTTTACCGCTAGCACTACCATATAAGGCTATTTACCCCCTGAGTTTTATTTGCAGTGATAAGTTGGTGATGAGATCACTAAAGTAAAGCTTTCAGCACAGTGTTTTCATCAAAGTCGCAATTGGTGGTTATTGTTTTTATTATCACACAGCCAGGAGGCTTATGTCCAAGTCTTTTGTCTCTAAACTTCATATGCTTTGTTACCATACTGCTGGTAATTTGGCCAATTTGATGATATAATTTGGTACTCAGTCTTCCCAAGAAACTGGGTCAGGACTCTGCCTGCAGCATTTCTGTAATTCAGCTCAGAGGTACCAGCCAGAGACCCCTTTCCCCCAGTACTGGCTCTTCTTTCCTGCCCTTGATCACTGATAAAACCTCCCGATGGGACCCCTTTCTGTGGGGGAGGGGAGAAGGAGAAGTAGAGCTCTCAGCTCTGGGATAGCTGCCTGTGTGCCTGGCATCGTGGAAGTGTTCCTGTCTTGCCTTACAGAGGGTGTGTGATTCTGTCCCTGCGTATTCCTTCCCAGAAATAGCTTAATCTCCCAGATCAAGTGAGGATCAGTTGGCGTCTGCTGCCCCCTCTTCCTGCAGTTCACCCAGCCTCTACCTCACAGTCAGGTTAGAAATCTAGAATTCCTCTGAAGTCCAGCCTTTCAACTGAAGCATTCTTATTGTTAGGAACCTACCACTGACAAGCTGCCCAATGCATGACGCCCATTTAGAGTCTCCTTAGCACATGTGCCCCCACCCCTCTGAATTCCTGAGGAGTCTCGACAGAGAGACTCTTTATTCCGATAGTGCCCATCAGCAGTTCCAGTCCTCATCAAGTCTTTGTTTTAGATGTATGTATTTTTCTTCCCAATGTGATTATGAGAGAGAGAAATTCTTGCCTCATACTTCAAGATCTTCATGTTGCTTAAAAAGGACTGCTTGACATACTTGACAGCTCATCAGGAGGAGGGCTCCTGCAGCTAAAATTTGTGCAGTGCTTTCTGTCCTGGGTCCTCCACAAACAGGTAGCAAGCACGCAGAGTTCTTCCAGTGAGTGGCTCTAAAACACGCTGTGTAGGAGACAGGCTCTCTTATTCCCAAGGGACACTTCCGTCTGCCCAGCTACTTGGCTGACCCCTCGCAGAAGAGGACAGCGGGGCTGGAAGCACTTTCTGAGAGAGATTGGGGCTGTGGGTGGAGTCCCCTGAATCAGGAGGAACAGGAGATGGAATTGCCAAAAGAAGTCTTATCATCCTAATAAAATGAAGCACATGATTTGCATTCCAGGTCCTTCAACTATTCTATGGGAACCCGGGCATTTTCCCATGACAGTATTTTTATCCCTGATGGGGGAGCAGAAAGTGAGCAGACAGTTCAAGCAATGTCACAGGACAACATCCTGGGCAAAGTCAAAACTCTTCAGGTAAGACAGCTTGAAGGTCAGAGGCATAGGAAGGGGAGGGGGGCAGCCATGAGGGAAGTGGGAAAGGCCCCTGGCTTGGCCTTGAGTCATGGATTGGGAAGTCCAGGGGTAACTCCCGGTGAGAATGTTTGCTTTCTCAAACCTGGCTTAGTTCTCTGGAAGCTTCTGTGCACCCATGAGAGGTACACTGTCATGTTGTCCCCACCTTCAGAACACCCCGTCTCCTTTTCTCTCAAGTGATTCCCTCATTTTTAACTGGACTTAATGAAGACGGTACCCTCGAGAAGCTGCAGAACTTGGGTGGGGGGGAGCACTCCTCACCACTGAGTGCTGGCGGAACCCTGAGCACAGGGCTGACTGTCGGCTGAAGGCACGCACAGCAGGTGCACCCTCTCTGAGTCTCTGTACTTGGACAGTGACTGGCTGTCACAGGTCCTGTTGTGTTTCTGACCCTGGCTTCCCCGAGCTGCCCTGTCCCAGAGGGAATCTCTGAAGCTCGTCCACTTCCCTCCTGTTTGCGCTTCAGAGGTGGGCAGTTTTCCTCCATAAAACTGACTCCAGTGGTAACTCCTTTAATCATGAAGATAGAATAATTCTTCACCGAAAGATTGAAATAACGGGAAATCCAGGAAAAGCCAGGGGAACAAAGACCCCTGGGATCCGATAACGTAGGTTTGCCCGAGTGCTCAGTAGAACTCACTCACCCGGCAGAAGTGCCTAAGCAAGCACTTCTCTGAGCTTGGGTTGCTTGGAGGCGATCCAGACTGTGTACAGGGGACTCTGGTGTGCTGGTTTCCATCTGTTTGTAAGTCTGCAACAGTGAATGAACAAATGAATGAATGAACCAAGCAAAAAAATAATAAAGGAGACAGCTGGCTTGAGTAGCTGTTGACATGATGAAGCACGGTACTGAGTTTTCTACTTGCTTGAAATATTCTTGTTTCTACTGAATATTAAGCTGTGTATTTTGTGACCTGTGTTTGGTTACATATTCCACATAAAGTGAAGTCGCTCAGTCGTGCCCGCCTCTTTGCGACCCCATGGACTGTAGCCTACCAGGCTCCTCTGTCCATGGGATTTTCCAGGCAATAGTACTGGAGTGGGTTGCCATTTCCTTCTCCAACATACTCCACATGTACTCAGCTAAATACAGCATATGGCAGCTGGGAAATAGCCAACACCCTGGAACCACACCCAGACTTGCCTAGATCTTTATACCTACCATCTCACTGCCCAAGGCCATAGTCCTGCCCTCAGAACTAACCTAGGCACTTCCTTCAGATTCCAGCACATCTTGACTAGCTCCCATTCTTGGTTCTTGCTGGCCGTACTGCTACAGATTTTTTAGACTCAGAAAGGAAAGCTAGCCTTAGTCGCTTCTCTTCAGCTGGAGAAGAGGAAAGGGCAGTGATGGCCGAAGAAAACCTTGACCCTCCCCCGCTTTCCTTCTTGAAGTTTCTGGCTCCTGGATATTATTCCTAAGTAATGAACCCTCATAAATATTCCCTTTCTAAGGGGAGTGACCTGCAGGTCTCGGTCTACAAACCAACTGTACTTCACAAGGGCTTTCAAGGAGTTCTTAAAGATTAGGTAGTAGTCTGTTGTCTTAAACGGTAGCACCTGTGTTACACCACACCACATGCCAGCACCACTCCATGAAGTGGATTTGGAGTTGTAAAACATAGATAATTCTGCAGTATTGAAAACGTAGAAACTCAGTAGAAATATGTGAATGCCTGTTGTTTGTGTTAATGATGTAAGGCATAAGTTTAAAGAATCTGATTTCATAACTAATAAAATGTAAAACAACTAACTTCTCTGAAGCAACAGGTCTGTTCATGCAGGAGGAGAAATGTGAGGGAAACAGAATAGCTATCTAACTGAACGCTCTCCTCTGGATGACATGTACTCACAGGAGGTCTGCCTAGTTTTGCTTCTGCTGCACGGATATGCCTAAGTTTCCTTACAGCTCTAATGCTATGTTTTGAAACAATATAATAAGAGAATTCTGCTTTTCAAGGAGGGAAATGGGGACCCTTATCGTAGCAAATGTGATTTTTAGAGTGCCATAAGATATCACTGTATCACCCCCAAAAGACTGTGCTTTATTTTTCAGTCGACTAAGCAGTATGTTCCTGGTAAGTCATAGAAACAGTAGTTAACTTATTAACTTGCATGAATGCTTTGCATTTTTCCATAAAAACGTTATGCTGGTATTGATGCTCAGTAAGCAGCATAAAAGACCACCCCTTCGTAGACTCCAGCATGGAATGAGGGTGTTTATTTATGTCAGACGCATGTATGTTTTTTATGTCTGGAATTGTCTTTGTGTATGTATGTATGTTTATTTTAAAAAGAGAGAAGTAGTGGATAACATCTATTTGACAGTAAATGTCCTAGCAAGCTAATTTGCCACCATTATTAAGACATTCTTTTGAAATGAGATTTCTACTGGAATGCCATTTTAAAAAAAAAAAACCAAAAACGTGTTTGTTTTTTTTTTAGGGAGAAGGAGAAGTAGAGCTCTCAGCTCTGGGATAGCTGCCTGTGTGCCTGGCATCGTGGAAGTGTTCCTGTCTTGCCTTACAGAGGGTGTGTGATTCTGTCCCTGCGTATTCCTTCCCAGAAATAGCTTAATCTCCCAGATCAAGTGAGGATCAGTTGGCGTCTGCTGCCCCCTCTTCCTGCAGTTCACCCAGCCTCTACCTCACAGTCAGGTTAGAAATCTAGAATTCCTCTGAAGTCCAGCCTTTCAACTGAAGCATTCTTATTGTTAGGAACCTACCACTGACAAGCTGCCCAATGCATGACGCCCATTTAGAGTCTCCTTAGCACATGTGCCCCCACCCCTCTGAATTCCTGAGGAGTCTCGACAGAGAGACTCTTTATTCCGATAGTGCCCATCAGCAGTTCCAGTCCTCATCAAGTCTTTGTTTTAGATGTATGTATTTTTCTTCCCAATGTGATTATGAGAGAGAGAAATTCTTGCCTCATACTTCAAGATCTTCATGTTGCTTAAAAAGGACTGCTTGACATACTTGACAGCTCATCAGGAGGAGGGCTCCTGCAGCTAAAATTTGTGCAGTGCTTTCTGTCCTGGGTCCTCCACAAACAGGTAGCAAGCACGCAGAGTTCTTCCAGTGAGTGGCTCTAAAACACGCTGTGTAGGAGACAGGCTCTCTTATTCCCAAGGGACACTTCCGTCTGCCCAGCTACTTGGCTGACCCCTCGCAGAAGAGGACAGCGGGGCTGGAAGCACTTTCTGAGAGAGATTGGGGCTGTGGGTGGAGTCCCCTGAATCAGGAGGAACAGGAGATGGAATTGCCAAAAGAAGTCTTATCATCCTAATAAAATGAAGCACATGATTTGCATTCCAGGTCCTTCAACTATTCTATGGGAACCCGGGCATTTTCCCATGACAGTATTTTTATCCCTGATGGGGGAGCAGAAAGTGAGCAGACAGTTCAAGCAATGTCACAGGACAACATCCTGGGCAAAGTCAAAACTCTTCAGGTAAGACAGCTTGAAGGTCAGAGGCATAGGAAGGGGAGGGGGGCAGCCATGAGGGAAGTGGGAAAGGCCCCTGGCTTGGCCTTGAGTCATGGATTGGGAAGTCCAGGGGTAACTCCCGGTGAGAATGTTTGCTTTCTCAAACCTGGCTTAGTTCTCTGGAAGCTTCTGTGCACCCATGAGAGGTACACTGTCATGTTGTCCCCACCTTCAGAACACCCCGTCTCCTTTTCTCTCAAGTGATTCCCTCATTTTTAACTGGACTTAATGAAGACGGTACCCTCGAGAAGCTGCAGAACTTGGGTGGGGGGGAGCACTCCTCACCACTGAGTGCTGGCGGAACCCTGAGCACAGGGCTGACTGTCGGCTGAAGGCACGCACAGCAGGTGCACCCTCTCTGAGTCTCTGTACTTGGACAGTGACTGGCTGTCACAGGTCCTGTTGTGTTTCTGACCCTGGCTTCCCCGAGCTGCCCTGTCCCAGAGGGAATCTCTGAAGCTCGTCCACTTCCCTCCTGTTTGCGCTTCAGAGGTGGGCAGTTTTCCTCCATAAAACTGACTCCAGTGGTAACTCCTTTAATCATGAAGATAGAATAATTCTTCACCGAAAGATTGAAATAACGGGAAATCCAGGAAAAGCCAGGGGAACAAAGACCCCTGGGATCCGATAACGTAGGTTTGCCCGAGTGCTCAGTAGAACTCACTCACCCGGCAGAAGTGCCTAAGCAAGCACTTCTCTGAGCTTGGGTTGCTTGGAGGCGATCCAGACTGTGTACAGGGGACTCTGGTGTGCTGGTTTCCATCTGTTTGTAAGTCTGCAACAGTGAATGAACAAATGAATGAATGAACCAAGCAAAAAAATAATAAAGGAGACAGCTGGCTTGAGTAGCTGTTGACATGATGAAGCACGGTACTGAGTTTTCTACTTGCTTGAAATATTCTTGTTTCTACTGAATATTAAGCTGTGTATTTTGTGACCTGTGTTTGGTTACATATTCCACATAAAGTGAAGTCGCTCAGTCGTGCCCGCCTCTTTGCGACCCCATGGACTGTAGCCTACCAGGCTCCTCTGTCCATGGGATTTTCCAGGCAATAGTACTGGAGTGGGTTGCCATTTCCTTCTCCAACATACTCCACATGTACTCAGCTAAATACAGCATATGGCAGCTGGGAAATAGCCAACACCCTGGAACCACACCCAGACTTGCCTAGATCTTTATACCTACCATCTCACTGCCCAAGGCCATAGTCCTGCCCTCAGAACTAACCTAGGCACTTCCTTCAGATTCCAGCACATCTTGACTAGCTCCCATTCTTGGTTCTTGCTGGCCGTACTGCTACAGATTTTTTAGACTCAGAAAGGAAAGCTAGCCTTAGTCGCTTCTCTTCAGCTGGAGAAGAGGAAAGGGCAGTGATGGCCGAAGAAAACCTTGACCCTCCCCCGCTTTCCTTCTTGAAGTTTCTGGCTCCTGGATATTATTCCTAAGTAATGAACCCTCATAAATATTCCCTTTCTAAGGGGAGTGACCTGCAGGTCTCGGTCTACAAACCAACTGTACTTCACAAGGGCTTTCAAGGAGTTCTTAAAGATTAGGTAGTAGTCTGTTGTCTTAAACGGTAGCACCTGTGTTACACCACACCACATGCCAGCACCACTCCATGAAGTGGATTTGGAGTTGTAAAACATAGATAATTCTGCAGTATTGAAAACGTAGAAACTCAGTAGAAATATGTGAATGCCTGTTGTTTGTGTTAATGATGTAAGGCATAAGTTTAAAGAATCTGATTTCATAACTAATAAAATGTAAAACAACTAACTTCTCTGAAGCAACAGGTCTGTTCATGCAGGAGGAGAAATGTGAGGGAAACAGAATAGCTATCTAACTGAACGCTCTCCTCTGGATGACATGTACTCACAGGAGGTCTGCCTAGTTTTGCTTCTGCTGCACGGATATGCCTAAGTTTCCTTACAGCTCTAATGCTATGTTTTGAAACAATATAATAAGAGAATTCTGCTTTTCAAGGAGGGAAATGGGGACCCTTATCGTAGCAAATGTGATTTTTAGAGTGCCATAAGATATCACTGTATCACCCCCAAAAGACTGTGCTTTATTTTTCAGTCGACTAAGCAGTATGTTCCTGGTAAGTCATAGAAACAGTAGTTAACTTATTAACTTGCATGAATGCTTTGCATTTTTCCATAAAAACGTTATGCTGGTATTGATGCTCAGTAAGCAGCATAAAAGACCACCCCTTCGTAGACTCCAGCATGGAATGAGGGTGTTTATTTATGTCAGACGCATGTATGTTTTTTATGTCTGGAATTGTCTTTGTGTATGTATGTATGTTTATTTTAAAAAGAGAGAAGTAGTGGATAACATCTATTTGACAGTAAATGTCCTAGCAAGCTAATTTGCCACCATTATTAAGACATTCTTTTGAAATGAGATTTCTACTGGAATGCCATTTTAAAAAAAAAAAACCAAAAACGTGTTTGTTTTTTTTTTTCTGGCTCAAGAAACTTCCCAGCCCATGGAAACCAGAGCTGCGCCTGTAATGACTGCATTTGGAAAGGTTGCCCCCTAGTGTCCACATGTAGTCATCTCAGCCAGAACTGTCCTAGGTTGTACCAGTGATGGTTAGCATCCGTCTGCTGAGTACAGAATGACTGAATAGAGCATAAATAAGCCTACTCTTTCCTGAACAATGTGAATCTACCACCTGCCAAAATTTCTGTAGCAAGCAATTGAACCTTTAGAAGAAAAATTACCTTTTTCCCCCTGAGTATAAAGATAATGCATGTGCATAGAACAAATTTTAATATACAGGATAGTTATAAAGGACAGAAATAACAGTAGTGTCCTTTTTAAGGACCCTGTACGTAACAGTCAGTTGTTCTATGGCCAGTAAGTGAAATAAATGCCTCACAGGCCTCTGCCATCACCTGGCTTTGTGGCCTCAGGGAAAATCATTAAAGCTCTCTGACCCTCATATTCCTCATCTGAAAAACAAAGAAGATGCATGTGATGGATGATCTGAAGAGCCCCTCCAGTTCTTAAAATCTGCCATTTATAGAAAATCACCGTTCATCTGCTAGAGCACGGAGTGGCTTTGTAAGCTTTGCACTGCAATGCATTGGACTACAATGACCTTGTTGTTCCCAGAGCACTTATCAGGGAGGTGCCTATTTATTTCAGAGCAAACCAGGCTGTGAAGTATGTATGCACCTACTGATGACAGGAATCAGGAATAGCACAGTCCAAGCCC
This sequence comes from Oreotragus oreotragus, assembly GCA_006410675.1. Classification (NCBI taxonomy): domain Eukaryota; kingdom Metazoa; phylum Chordata; class Mammalia; order Artiodactyla; family Bovidae; genus Oreotragus; species Oreotragus oreotragus. Next base: position 19,373 of record SJYX01008312.1, read on the forward strand.
GCAGGTGATTTTTAGAGTAATACCCGAGCTTTGTCAGAGAATGCTCAGTCTATTAGTCCACGGACTGTTTAGCTCAGGAGGAAGAACCTCTGTCTTCAGTAGCTGCTGTCTGCTGCCGGGCAGGATTTCACTTTAAAATGCCAAAGTGTCTTACCTTTGAGGGTCTGAGCACCTCGTGCAGCTGTCAAGGACACAAAGAATAAATACCTGCTCTTCACTTCTGCACAGAGCAGATGTCTTTAAATCTGTGTGTGTTTGACTTTGCTTATTCTCTTAAATTCATTTTAACTATGGGAGTATCTGGAGTTCGCTCGAGAAGACAGCAATTTTATTTTCTCTCTGCCTTGTTCTTATAGTCGTAGCATGAAGGATGGCTATGAAAAATCTGGGGAAATCTAAATTGGCAGTGTGAGAGCTACAGAATACGATGTGCTTGGAATTTCTACACCATAGAAAAAGAGCCTCATAAATATAGATGTGCATTCCTATAATATCATTCTCCAGCATTCCATTTTACAGCCAAATGGACAAATTTGAATGAATAAAATATCGCCCCTTTAGCTCACATTCCAGTTTAACAGTAACTCCATTCATTGCCATAAGTAACACGGACTCAGTTTAGGCACAGAGGTTCCACTCTCCCCTCTGGTTATTATCTCAGTGCATGTAAAGAATCCATGGATATGTAAAAATATACATATCTATTAAAATACATCTGTCTATAGATGGAAAGAGTGGTAACAGTTTATTTCCCTGGAAGCTTAAGGGCAAGCTCATCTTAACGGTCTGGTTTTGAGTGACTGCTTGTGTCACAGTTCTTCCCATGACAATGCCTGAGTAGTGGGCCATATTTATCCCTGTATTCACATCTGAGATGGCAGGTAGGTTTTGACAGTCATCTTTTAGTTGTAAGTAAATCAGATGAAGTGTCCAGCAGCCCCATCCCCTCTGAGTCAGCTGAAGGAAACATTTGGAACAGGAACTACAGATCAGGTACAAGCGCCTTGGCCTTGAGAGCCTGGGGCTCAGTCTCCGTGGCCTTGGTCCTGCAGCCCTGCCCTGGCCTGCGACCCCTGCAGGGTGTGTCTGCGAGGACAGGCCTTTGTCTGGACAGAGAGGCTGCCTTCCTGTCCCTGGATGGTGGCCGTCACTTTTTGCATGACCTGGGTCCTCCCCTCCTCCTTCCCTCGCCCTCCTCCCAAACTCCCTAACCAGCAGCCTGAATTTGTTTTCTCCGAAGGAATTTTAAATCAGCTGCTTTATGGAGATGCTCATTGTCATTCTCAAAGGCAACAGCATTGTGTTTCTTTTGCCAGGATGAACATATCCGTGACGTAAATCAGCCCTCAGATTCACACACATTCTCATTCCCTCCCTCTCCCTCCTTTCCAGTCTCCTCCATCCTGCCCCCCTCAGCTGTTGTACCTGCCATCAGGGCTGCCGATTCTCCTCCCTGTGCCTCCTGTCTGCCCCCTTCACCCTCCTCTCAATTTTCCACTTTAACTCTCAACTTTGTTTCTTAATGTCATGCTCTCCATTTCCCCAGCTTTGTCCCACGTACCTTATTTCACCTGTTTGTATCACATCTAATATTTTCCCCCCATTTTCTCTTTCATTTTCCTTTGGTAGCCATGACAACCATCTCATCTTCGGAGTTTATTTCAATATAAGTAATGTGAACTTGACATCCGTGTCCCAAAAAGGACTCTAACAAAAACAAACAAACAGAAAAATCAGCACATTCATTCTTTTTGTGATGGTGTCCAAAATCCTAACGAAAGAGCATTAATGTATTAAGCTTAATGTATTAGTCTCCTTGGGAACTCATTAAAGAATTATTCTTTCCATTCTAAGAAATACCCTAATTTTAGATATTCAAGAACATTGGTAGATGGCAGACTGTGACACAGGAGGTCTCATTCTAGGGTGATTGGATAAAAGTTTTTAGCTCTTTACCAGCACACTTACAGAAGAGATAACTGGTCAACCAAAGGCTGGGCTGGGAGTTGCAGAGGGAACCCCTGTGTAGGCTGTGACTAGGATGCAGGAGCTCTTCCTGCCACTCCTGCCCGGGCCCCCATGCATCTCCCACAGGGCAGCAAGAGTGCCGCAGGGCCTGTGGCTTTGTTACACCATGTCCTCTTGTCTAACACCATCGGCTGTTCTAACTGTGCCTGCTTATTGATCTGCTTAGAGTAGACACTAACTGCTGCTTCCTGCTAAACTCATTTTAGAAGACACCCTATTGCAGCCTTCTCCTCCCTGAAACCCCTTTAGGCTGTTCAAGCTGTACTTCACTGGCTGAACTTGGGCTTTGGATGTGTGCTCCCTCCTCGGGGCGTCAGGGGGAGCCGGGTTCAGGCTGAGATACAGCAGGTCAAATCCGAGTCCTTGTCTTTCTGTGCTCCTGACTTGGCATGCTGGGGTGCCCGGGGTGCGGGGAGGGGACCTGGGGCCCATCTCTTTCATGTCTCTGCAATTTCACTGTCCGCCATGTAAAGCCGAAGGGGAGGTGGGTGAAAGTGGATTTGATACTCTTGAGGTCAGAGAGAGAAGGGGCATTTTCCTCAAGGGAGGCCACCTTCAGTAAGGTGGTAAAAATGCCGGATCCTCTCTTTCTATCCCAGTAAGAAGAGGGGAGCGCAGTGTAAATTTATGAGAACCAGTGGAGCACAATGGAAACAGCACTGAATATGTTTTAGAAGACGTGGATTCCGGTCCCTTTGGTACCACTCATTCATTCCATAAGTCACTGGACCTTGACTATTTTTGTAAAACGAGGGGTTCAGATAATGTGATTGCTAAGGCTTTTTGCAGCTTTGTGGGATTAAATATTAGCCACATTAAAGATAAAGATCAGATGATGTATTCTGTTTTTTGGTTTTTTTTTTTTTTTTCTTTTGAATCATAAAAGACCTAGGTGTAGAGCAGTAGTTCTCAGCCAGAGGCGATCTTCCCCACCAGGGGACATTGGACAACACCTGGAGGCATTTTTTTGGTTGTCCAGACAGAAGTGAACAGGGGTTGCTGGTATCGCCTGGTGTCCAGAGGGCAGGGTTGATGCTAAACATCCTATGATGCGCAGGAGAGCGCCCCACAACAAAGAATTATCTGGCCTCAAATGACAATCGTGCTGAGCTTGAGAATCCCCGATGTAGATAAAGACAGTAATTTCTACAATATATTCGATTCATTACAGTCTTCTTTCAGATGACCACGGCTTACCTCTTTTTCTTCCTCAGTGTCATTCATTTTCTTTTAAATATTTTATATCTAATTTATCAAGCCCATTAAATACTTTGCCTTGTATTAAAAACTATTGTGTTTATATATTTTAAAATAATTCCCTTTTTAATCCAGCTTTTCTTTAATTCTAAATACTATTTTTCTTCCTAATTTCTGTCCTTACCCTCCTGCCACCGTCCGTTCAGCTCCCTCCCACCAGCGATCAGTCTCTCTCTGGCCCTTACTCCAGCCTCCTTCTCTGACCCACTGTGTTCCTTCTGGCCTGTGGGTCATAGTGGGTAGCTGCAGCAAGGCAAAGGGGACATCCTAGTGGCAGAACAAGATTGCTCTCATCTTTTCTGTGTGTTTAGCGGCAATCATGGAAAGACTTATTGGGCTGGGTCTTCTTCCCCTTGGCCGTGGTACCCGCTGTAACCCAAACAGGATGTTCAAGTTAGGGGCTGGTGAGGAAGGCAGATGAAATAAATATTCAAGGGGAATATGTCCAAAAGGGGCTGGAGGGTTCCTTTGTTTGTGCAGCCACAACAGTCTTGATTTCCCGCAGTGGTTCTTGCAGCTCATGAAACTATTTTCTATATAATTTTTGTACCTTTCAAGTACTTTTGTGCCTTTTAAAGACTTTTGATTTTTTGACAAAAATCAAAAAATTTCTGTCATACCCAGCTTTTTTGATCAGAAACATGATCTCTCTACCCACCTTGGAAATGTTGGCATCTCCATGAAAGAGGTGGCTGGATGAAAAGGCTCATGGCTCAAAGGTGGGAAAGAAAAAGAAATACTGGGAAGGAGACTCAGTAATTACAGGACTGCGTCAGGGCTTTCTGGCTTGGTGTCTAGTCTAGAAACCAGTCATGTAGAGAATATGCCTCAGTGCCTGCTAGCTCTGCTGGGGAACCTGACTGTGGTTACTGTAAACCGCTTCACTGCTTCAGAACGTCCTTTGTTTCTCTCCAGCGACAGTTGGGCAAGAACATCAAGTTTGGGCAGCCACCACCCAACGCCATTCCCATGAAGAAGGCAGACAGTGGCGAGGCTCGCTTCGAAGAGGACCCACACCTCACCAGTCCTGTGGAAGTTGTGACTCAGCAAGACCTCATCTTCTCAGACACCGAGAACAAAGTAAAGCTCCTCCAGGGAATGATTTGATTGCTCACAAGGCCGGGAGGAGGCTGGGCAGTGGGCAGGGGCGTCAGTAACCCCAGGGTCTGCAGGGTGGGGAGTAAGGTGGAAGAAGCTTTCCTGATGAGTAGCCCAGCACCTCCAGCACAAGTGCCTTGAGCTGCAGGGGGGCCAGCCGGAAAGAGGGGGAGGTGAGGGAGAGGCGCCCTTTGCACCCCCTCTTCCCAGCGTCTTCCGCTTAACTCTTTGGAGACTCGGCTGCCCTCACCCCCGAGCTGCACTGTGCCCTCTCTGCCGTCGCTGTGCATCCTGAGTGTTTCTTACATGTCTGTGGCTCTGCATCTGTGACCATATAACTGTTTGCTCTCCATCTCCAAACTGTTGAGCTCCTTGAGGACAGACTGGATCTTACACATCTGTACGCCCAGGATATCATCACTGCTTACTTAGGAGCACTGAATAATTACTTGTGGAACTGGACTGACTTCAAATGAGAAAAGAATGAAGTAGGTGCTGCACAAGAAGAGAATGTATCCAACCGACCAGCTTGAAGTTTACTTAGTGTGGGAAGTCGCACTGATCCAGCACGCTCCTATCTACGCTTTGTCTCCCTCTCTCTGAGTTTAGTTATGGTTGTGCTAGGTCTTTGTTGCTGTGCATGGGCTTTCTCTAGTAGTGGCGGGCCTGGGCTGCTCTTCGTTGCAGTGCGAGGCCCTCTCACTGTGCTGGCTCCTCTTGCTGTGGAGCACGGGCTGTAGGCACACAGTCTTCAGTACTTGCAGCACGCGGGCTCAGTAGCTGTGGATCGTGGGCTCTAAGGCTCGGACTCCGTGGTGGCGGTGTACAGGCTTAGCCCACAGCATATGGGATCTTCCTCTAGCAGGGATCAAACCCATGTTCCCTGTATTGGTGGGCAGATTCCTATGCACTGTACCCCCAGAGAAGTCCATACTTTTGACACTTTGAAAGAAACACTCTAAGCAGATCCTGAAATGAGTCCCTTTAGCAGCAAGGCAGTGGCACCTCACTCCAGCACTCTTGCCTGGGAAATCCCATGGACGGAGGAGCCTGTTAGGCTGCAGTCCATGGGGTCGCTAAGAGTCAGATACGACTGAGCGACTTCAATTTCACTTTTCACTTTCATGCATTGGAGAAGGAAATGGCAACCCACTCCAGTGTTCTTGCCTGGAGAATCCCAGGGACGGGGAGCCTGGTGGGCTGCCGTCTATGGGGTCTCACAGAGTCAGACATGACTGAAGCGACTTAGCAGCAGCAGCAGCATTTAGCAGCAGCAGGAGTGCCTTCAGGCCTCTTATGGGAAAAGAAGAAACGGTCCTACTGGTAGGTAGATAGGCGGTTCTTAGCTGAGGCTCAGAGTCTTCCCATGCTTAGAAGAAAGCATTCTCTGTGCTATGCCTACCATGGTGCCTGAAATGATGTTGGGTGTTACTAAAGTGCCCCTGGAAAAAGTCATACTAGTTATCAGCTAATGCATCATAAGAATAGTAAGAAAGATAAGTGCTCTCCAAGTTGTAGAGCAAAAGAAGGAAGGAGATAAAAGACGACAATCTCCTTCGTTGTCTGTCTCTGCCTGGGCCCAGCCTGATGCCTCCTGGTGCCCACGCCTGTGGGTGGTAGGTGAAGCAGGCACAGGGCCCCTCTCTCTTGGCTGATCCAACAGTCCTCATCTCCAGTCTCTTGAGTGCTGGGCAGGAACATTAGCCATCGGCCTTGATTCAGGGATTCCTATGGACCAGAGCAACTGTCTTCCCTGTCACTGAAGATCTGATAAGCACAGGGCACAGCAGTCTGGGGGACAAGGTGGGTCGTTCGTTCAGTAGGTGCTCAGCTGAGGGATCACAGTGTAAACACAGGACTGCCTTAGTGCAGTTTACATTCTAATGGAGTGTCACACAACAAACAACTCAGCAAATAGGTATCATAATTTCGGATTAATAAAAACGCTGCCTAGAAAATGAAACAGGGTGATACAAAAGTGAGCAATGTGGTTGGAGAGGGCTTTGCTTCTTTAGATAAGGAACTCAGATGGCCCTGAGAAGGCGTGGAGGGTGTTCTTGGCGCAAGGAAGAACAAGTACAAACACCCAGAGATGGAACTCAGTTTGTCCTGAAGGAGGCACAGAAAGCAGGCTAGTGTGATGAGGGCAAAGGGTGGCTGTGGATCACAGTGTAGACGCCGGGTCATTTAGACCACGGGAGAAGGGGCAAATTGTCTGGAAAGTGATCAGAAACTGCGGAGAAATTTTTGACTTTATTTTTTATTGTTTTTACCGTAGTGTCTTATTTTATCTTTGACCGTGCCATGAGGCCTGTAGGATCTTAGTTCCCTGACCAGGGATTGAACCCTCGCACCCCCGCATTCAGAGTGTGGAGTCTTAACCACTGGACCGCCAGGAAAGTTCCCCTCTGAGTAATTTTCAGCAGGGCAGTGATACAATCTGACTTATGTTTTCTAAAGATGCTTCTAAGTGTGGTGCAGAAAATGGACTGAGGTAGGGCAAGATGATGTTCTGGATCCAGAAGGGGCAATGAGACCCTTTTGTAAACTTAGGTGACAGGAGGCAGAAGGTATAGCTGTCGCACGTGACGTGATATGCGTGTACCCAGGACCTGCAAGGTGACTGGGATGTGAATTGTTAGCCTTTTTCTCCCTCCTCTTCCTCTCTTTTCCTCTCTCCCTCCCTCCCTTCCGCCAGAGTTTTCTCGCCTCCTCTGGTCACCTACCTCCTCAGCCCAGGCCTGTGTGTGCCACTGGAAGGGCCCCCTTTTTTTCTCATGGAGAAGAGGTCTGGCAGGTGAAGGGGGTGGAAGGCAGCCAGCCAGGCTGAAAGCCGTGAGGTCAGAGTTCTGCCTGGCTGGCGACAGGGCAGTCCCCGATTCTCTCAGCAGTGGGGAAACACATCAGGGACTGAGGTTGGAGCCCACCCAGGAGAGAAATGAGTTGAACTCTAGGGAGAGGGGAGTGAATACTGAGCCTCCGGAGCCCTGGTGGACTCTGGACACGAGCAGTCTCCACAGTGAACCTGCCAGTGCTCTCTGCTCAGGGAGGGGGTGGCCCTCTGCACAGGTGCTGGCTGCGTTTGCCCAGGACTTCCTGTGCTCCCGTTTGACTTGAGCACTCTCTCTGCCGTTCCAGTCCAGTGAGACGCCAAGTTCTCCCAGTCCTCTGCATCTGCCCGGAGCCAGAAGTGAGATGGAAGAGAAGGTAATGTGATTTGAACTTGTGTTTGTAGCTTCCTTACTCTGTAACTTCTGTTTTCCTTTTTGTTGGGCGAGCTGCTGCCTCATTTTTCCATTCATAAATGCTGCTTTCATCTATTACTTTAAATCCCTCCAAAATGCAACCAGTGGTAGATGTTGGCATCTGTTTCCATGGCAATGCAATGGCTAGAACTGAACCCTGCTCTGAAAAACTGCCACGCTCTCACCAAGTCAGTTTGGAGTCTCAGGTGTCGGTAGTTTTCCTAAAAGCATCATGTATTAATACTTCAAGACACTGGTAAGCCATTGAAAAAGACATTCAAGAATACCTGAAGATAAAGAGTCTGTAAGGAAAAGAGTATCCTTCTATTTGTTGTTGTTTAGTTGCTAAAGTGAAAGTGAAGTCGCTCCGTCGTGTCCGACGCTTTGTGACCCAGTGGACCGTAGCCCGCCAGGCTCCTCCATCCGTGGGATTTTCCGGGCAGTAGTACTGGAGTGGGGTGCCGTTGCCTTCTCCAAGTCATGTCCGCCTCTTTTGCGAGCCCGTGGGCTGTAGTCCGCCAGGCCCCTCTGTCCATGAGGTTTCCTAGGGAAGAATGCTGGAGAGGGTTGCCATTTCCTCCTCTAGGGGATCTTCCCAGGCAGGGGGTGGCATCCACGTCTCCTGCAGTGGCAGGCGATTCGTTACCATTGAGCCACCTGGGAAGCCCCTCCTTCTATTTAGAGATGCCCAGAAAAGACCGTAGCGTTTCTTCACTTATGTGTGTTTCTGGTTTCTAACTTCTCTGCATCCACTGAAACCTGGGGCAGTGCCTGCAGGACCCTAAGGAGCCCTGTGGCGACCACAGGCACCTCTTCAACAGGGGGGTGTGCCCAGGTCAGGGGCGGCTCAGGACAGTCCCACCGCCCAGATGCCGAGGCCCAGCCTGAACAGACACCCCACCGCCCAGATGCGGAGGCCCGGCCTGAACAGACATGAAAACACCGCATTTAAATCTCAGCTTCAGATGCTTCATCTTTGTCTTCAGTCTATCACATTTGGCTCTAACTCCCTTTCCTCATGCATTCATTAGGGGATAGAAATGTTTAATTCCTGTCTCTTCAACAGAGGTTTAGAATTTGACACCTATCATAAGGATAACCATAAATAAATAAAGTCTTCAGAGACCAATGACTGGAATTATTTTTCCTTACTTCCATGCTTCTTGTAATAAATTATTATTTACTGAGCATTTACTTTGCTCTTGGAGCTAGCTATGTCTTTTATCTTTGTGCATAAATATGAAGGGTAGTTGCAAAAAACAAAGCCATTGGCTAAACCCACTGACTTTGCACTTAACAGCACAAACACAGTCAAACAGGTGAACCCTGGCCTCCACAGATGCTGCGGAGGAGAAACGTAGGGCCGTGCGTGCCCTGATGCCGGGTGTGGCCAGGAGCCCTTGCCTCCCTGCCTGCCTGTGAGTTCTCTAGGTTACCGGCCTGGTTTCGGCTCAGCCTGGCCTCTGAGCCTGGGTCTCTCTGACCTCCTTAAATGTCTACGATTTGTCTCAGGTTGTGGCTTTTAAGTGACCATACCTGTGTTACAGAGCTGCAGGCGGTTCTGCAGCTCATCCTTTGAAGAACTGCCTTTCATGTCCTCACCTGGGGGCCTCCTCCTCTCCGCTTTCAGTGCGCCAGTGCCCTGCGACTCTGGCGTGATTGTGCCAAAGCATTTTTGCCGATAACACATCTGATGACCTAGGTGGAGAACTTACTGTTCCTTCTTTCAATAAATATTTATTGACCACTTAACAAGTGAGATTTGCTACTTGGGCATAAAGAGGATTGATACAAAGGTGAAAAAAAAGATGCTCTGCTATGCTAAGTCACTTCAGTCGTTTCCAACTCTGTGTTACCCCATAGACAGCAGCCCACCAGGCTCCCCCGTCCCTGTACGTCCCCTCTAAAGTAAGAGCTGAGGCGTGTACACTCTGTGGCAGTGGAAGGCGCTTAGAGTTGCAGTGTTCTTAGCACAGCGATGAGCTTGTCCAGGGCTTAGCAAACTACTGCTTATTTTAGGCCTTGTGGCCTTAAAGTTGCAGCTACCAGACTCTCCTTTGTTCTGCTCTTCCTCTGTAGTACAGAAGCAGCCATGGGCAATGGTGTTGCTGTGTACCAGCAAGACTTTACCCAGACAGAACCCCTGACTATTAGATCGGGGGGCTTACTGACCCCCGATCTAATCTAACCCACATATCATTCACAGTGGGAAAATTAGTCCTTGAGAGATTAAATGGCCTTTACCAGTGAATACGGGTATCACTGGCCAAACAAATGCTCAGTGTCTTTTGGTTCTAAAAGCAGTGCTCGCTTCACTGTGCCCATGAACCCCCTGCGCTTGGCAGCATCTCCTGGGCCAGGCTGGGCCAGGAGCAGACTCCAACAAGGGCCGCCATGCTAGAGGCCCTGCAGGCTCTTCTCTCATCTGGACTGACTTCATATTTTCAATCTCCACTGTAGGTTGCTCCAGTGAGACCGTCCCGGCCCAAGAGGCACCTTTCTTCTGCTGGCACCATCGAAAGTGTCAACCTGGATGCCATCCCCCTGGCCATCGCTCGACTGGATAACAGTGCTGCCAAGCACAAACTGTCCATTAAGCCAAAAAACCAGAGGGTGTCAAGGAAGCACAGGCGACTTGTTGGGGTATATATGGCCTGGCAGACATCCTGATGCTGCCTAGTGGGGTGGTGTGAGGGGCCTATGGAAAGAACTTGGTCTCTCCCTGTCGGGGATATGGCTCTGTTGCTGGCACAAGGGTGAATGGGTCCATTTCCCTTCCACCACCCTTTCTGACCTGTTGCCCCGCATCAGTGGCTGGTGGATCTCAGAGAGAGAGGCTCCCTTCCTGGGGGCTCCAGACATTTTGCTTTGCACCAGACAGATGGCTCACTTTCCTATGCCATAGCCTGAGTCAAAGGTTCTTCAGTTTGATTAGACTTCTGAGTCATAAGTTTCAGGGGACACTGATGACATGCTAATCTTATTTTTACGCACCTTTCTAATGCTGGGCTACTGGTTTTCCTATGATTACACATGTGTATTAAGAAAAAAGAATTGGAGGATGACATATAGAGAGGAAACCCAACGGTTGAAGTTCTTCCCTGCCTGAGGTGACCTGTGTCTGTGTCTGTGGTGGGAACGTGGTCCCTCTTTCACGATTAGGAGGGCCACCCACATCGGTGAATGGGATTGTAAATAAAGGTGGCCTGTGCACAGGGAAAGCTAATTCTGTTTCCCTTACCCATGTTAGGATCGACAGAAGGAGCACGGTGGCCTTCTGCATCAGCTGTCCCTGGACCAGAACGGACACCCTGGAGAAGACAAGCCAATCTGGCAAGAAAGAGAGCCAGAGCCGCTGGACTCGGAGGAAGAGAGGCGACGCCAGGAAGAATACTGGCGAGAACTTGAGGCCAAGTGCAAACGGCAAAAGGCCGAAGCTGCGGAGAGGCGACGCCTGGAAGAGCAGAGGCTCCAGGCTCTGGAGCAGAGGCTTTGGGAGGAGAATAGAAAGCAGGAACTCTTGGAGGAAGAGGAGGAGGAGGAGGGAGAGGAAAGAGAAATACAGCTAGAGGCAAAGAAGAGGCCCCGTGAAGAAGAGACGCGGAGCCTGGCAGAGCCGGGCTCCCAGGGCCCAGAGCAGAGGGAGGGAGAGGAAGGAGGACTCCCAGAGGCCGAGGAGCCCGTGTGCCCGGAGGAAGAGGCGCAGCACCTGGGGAGATGCTCGGTGCAGGAGGAGAGGGAGGCTCAGAGCCGGCAGGAGGCTGAGAAGCTGCGGCGGGAGGAGGAGGAAAGAGAGTTGGAGGAAATCCGAAGACTGGAGGAGCTGGAGGAGCAGAGGCGGCGGGCAGCTGAGAGGCAGCGGCTGGAAGAGGAGGAGAGGCAGCGGGAACTGGAGGAGGAAAAACGGATGGAGGAGCTGGGGAGGCAGGGGGAGCTGGGGAGGCGGGAGGAGCTGGGGAGGCAGG
>SJYX01008312.1:45333-57810 GCA_006410675.1 Oreotragus oreotragus
AGTTTTGTCTTTTTAATCAGTATTTCCAGAGTTCTGCATACCTGTAAGGCCACTGCCATAGGCACTACATATGACCCAGAGATAAGGTGGGAGCCCTCACCGTGCAGACAAGCCTCTGAGGTCTGATACATAGTGATAGGAGACAAGGGAGTTTGTTAGACAAGTCTGAGTCAGAAGAGCAGGCAGGATCCGCAGGTCTTGGAGGGAGGAGGGGCCCAGGCCATGCTTGGTGGAGGAAGCAGCTCTTAACCTTACCAGTAACAAGTTCAAACTTCAGACTACTGGTTTAATCTTTTTCTTCATCAGATTCACTAGTTGCATGACTTAGAATCACAGAATTTACCTATTATTACTATTATTATGCAGGCATAGCTTCTGTGCCCAGAGAAAACTGGGTTTCTAGAAATTCTCTGAAGTTATAATTGACTGCACCGTGATCACTGTAATTCTGTATGCAGCCATTAGGATCACATAGGTTTCTTTCCCCAATTTCTTGCCAGAGATGCTCAGTGCTTCAGTGGGTTTTGCTTTCTTAATCTCATACTTGTGATAAATCAAAAAAATGTGGCTCTGATTTATATCCCTTTCTCCTTTTCCTTCAAAATCCAGTGGAGATCTCTGATTCAGCTCCCCCAGCGCCACTGGTGAAAGAAGTCACAAAGAGGTTCTCCAACCCAGATGCTGCCCCCGTGTCAACAGAGCCAGCCTGGCTGGCTTTGGCCAAAAGGAAAGCCAAGGCCTGGAGCGACTGTCCGCAGATTATTAAGTAAAGAGTGACTCTTATCCATTCTTATTGCAGTCATTGGCTCTTCTCTTGCCCTTTTTATTTATTTTTTATATGCAGTAAAGAAAACCAAACTAGGGAAAAGAAGCATGTTTTATAGGCTCTAAAATAATGTTTAGAAACTGAACTGGTGGTGTTCCTTGTAAAGAGTGTATTTGCACAACCCTAGGTCCTGGTGCCTTGAGCTCCTCCTAGTTTTGAAGAGAAAATTCCATCCGAGGGACCACATGAAGTAAAATCTCTCGACTAAGACCTCACAAGAGCCTGCCATGGCCCTTCCACACACACACACCCACACACCATTCAGAACATGTCCTTTTGCCAACCTTTGTAATATTAATGGTTTTCTTAATTCTTTACTCCAGTTTCTTTTCTCTGAACCATTTATTTACCATGTGCTTGGGGATTTCTACCCTTTTCTAAAGTCTGAGTGAAAGGACAAGAATGCCCATTCTCCTGAATGCAGCCACTGGGAACAGCAGGTTAAAAGTCTGGTTTCCAACTCTGTGCCCGTCTCATGATTTTGCCCTGACCGGAAACTGTAACACAGTGAGTCCATTCACTCTTCTGCTGTGCTGTTGAGCTACAGGCCCTGTTATACCAGAACTCTCCTTAGGGACATGGTAACCATTTGGCCCAGCTGGCTCCTAGGGAACATTTTTATTTAAATGATTAATAAATGACTAAAAAAAAAAACCCTACAAATTCTCTGAGAATCCCCGTTTAGTGTAGTTGTTCTTAACAAGTTCAGACTCCATCCCAGACCTACTAAGAGATCCTGTAAGGATGGGGCCAGATTGTGTATATTCTGGTAAAAACTCTTCAGCTAACTTCTGATGTGTCACAAAGGGTGAGAAGCGCAGGATATACTGCTGCTAGTGCTACCTACTTTTTAAAGCTCTGAAGGGGAGGCTCGCTTCACCCAACGCAGCAAAAGTGAGACAAGAAGAAGAATAAACCTCCAAACCAGCCATTTATTATAGAGTGCAAGAGGCTACTGACATTATACATCTCTGAAAATCTTTGAAGTCGCTAGGGAAAGTTAACAGACAAGATTTGAAGCCTTTTGTACTAAGGACTTCCTGTGGGGAATTTCTTTCTTTACCATAGCCAAGTAATTCATATTTAGAGTCAAATGTTCAATAGCATTAAAACATCTCAAGAGTTTTAAGTGGCCTTGTTATTATATGCATGAGATTTTTTTCTTAAAGGTGTGGGGGGACTTGGCAATTTAAAAGCCACATATATTCACTTTTATTTCCCTAAATTTGCTTTACATGAAACACAGAGCAAACCCACACATTGCTAGTACTTAACTTACATTTCATGACGTTTCATATTCCGTTTTTCTTCCGTTTTTCTTCAATTCTGACTTCAAAATCTAAATACAAATCCTTTGCTTAGTGCAGCAGGGGAAGGAATTACACCCATTTTTTCTCTCCTACAAAAACACATTTTATAAGTATTTTATTAGTATCATTTTCCTTTATGCAATGACAATATGCTGTTATTCTATTACGTACCTTAAAGAAAGGATGAGTGCAAAAATATTTACCATATACAAGGCATTTTCTTTCTGGAAACAATGGCTCAGCCTCATGGTAGTACCTGGCATGTGTGGTGAAGTGGATAGTTGTACTTTTGCAAGTTGGAGTTAATATATATAGTGGACCTTCAAACTGTTAAGAATCAATGGGACGTTAATTTTTTTTAATGGCTGTGAGACACAATTAATATTCCACTGCACATTTTCCACACTGTTCATTTCTAAATCAAATATGTAGACATTTGTTACCTTCGATGATTTCCTCATAAATATACCACTTTCTTAGTAAGAATCTTTCCACTTAGAACCCTAGAATTATAGTGCAACATTAATTCTTCTGCATTGACTTTTTCTTTCACGCTGTCAGCTTTGAATAACAGTCACAGTAATGGCAGGGAACAGGTGAAGAAATCAGGTCGTTAACAAAGAGTGGTAGATAAGTCTGTACTGGCTTACCACTGAGCCCATGCAAAGGAGGAGAAATACCTCAGTTAAAAATTTTCCACCAAAATCTTTAAAAGAAGAGTATACTGAGGAAAAGACAGTCATAGCACTTACTTCCAACAACTTCTAAAGGCTACGTGTTAAGTACTTCATGTAAAAATTACTCCAAATTTGCACTAAATACCGGTGAAGTGTTATTTTTCTTTATTGTGTTGCAGTCTTTTCTGATCAGCAAACTATGGGGAAATTCTGTAAAGCATATAAGAATTCAAGACTTTTAAAAGCAATGAATGATTGCTAGTTAAATACACAAGCTTTTTTTTCTTTTTTAATTTAAACAAACATACACTTCTGGCAAGGTTATAGATGATTAACCTCTGTTCATAAGACTTAAATATACAAAACTAGAGGTTTTTTTGTTTACTTTTTTTTCAAGTGCAATTGTTTCTTATACATGTTACTATTAAATTATCATTTTAGCCAGTTATTAGCAAATTGTAGTATGTATTGTCTCTTCTTGTGACGTTTAGTTTTAATTGCTTATTTTAAAGCAGAAACATTAGAATTACAAGTGTCTTGCAATATTTTTATCAACAATAAAATGAAGTAGACTTAATGAAAATACCTTAGTGTGATTTTAATATTATTTTGAGATTTTGGTTGTATAAAGTTTTAATGTAAAATGTCCATTATTGAAGGAATAAGACCTTTCAATAAAAAAATACCCACGAGATCTTTGGCACTGATGGAATTTCCTTTTCAAGTTGAAGTTTTTACTGATTTCAGTGACCATCTACAGAGAGCTCATATTTACATAGCTCTTGTTAAGAAAAATTTCAAGGCATTTATAGGGTATTTTATTTTAATAAAATGATTAATTAAATTAAAAATTTTTAATTTTATTAATTTTTAATCGGGTATTTTTGGAGAAAAATAATGAGTAGGAACAAATAAAATGGGCTTCCCTGGTGGCTCAGATGGTAAAAAAAGGAATTCACCTGCAATGCCAGAGACCCAGGTTTGATCCCTGAGTTGGGAAGATCCCCTGGAGACGGGAATGGCTACCCACTCCAGTATTACTGCCTGGAGAATTCCATGGACAGAAGAGCCTGGTAGGCTGCAGTCCATGGGGTTGCAAAGAGTCAGACACAATTGAGCGACTAAACTTCCACTTTTTCACTTCAATAAGTTGGGAACAAATAAAATGTTTATCTGAATCCTAAATTTGAATTGGTCTGTGCCTCATACACCAAAAATGTACTTATCTTCATTCCATACGTTCTGCATTGACTTCACAGAGGTTGAAACACACACTGATAGAGGAATGGCAAAATGCTAACAGGCTTGCACTTATGTGAAAAACACCAAGTCGGACTACTTCCCAACAGCCCAAGCCTCTGAGGAGATGGCCACTTTTGCAGGGGAGGCAGTTGCTAGTCACAGTATATGTTCTAGGAATGAATTCTGCCCTTCATGACATAAAGGTGTTATACCTATGTGACCACATGGTAATGTTTGATGTTGAAATGAATAGACCTTTATCTTACCTCACGGATTCTTTGGAGAGTTAAGTTAGACCAGTTTATAAAGTGCCACTCACCACATTTACACAGAGAAGGCAATGGCACCCCACTCCAGTACTCTTGCCTGGAAAATCCCATGGACAGAGGAGCCTGGTGGGCTGCAGTCCATGGGGTCGCTAGAGTTGGACAAGGCTGAGCGACTTCCCTTTCACGTTTCACTTTAATGCAATGGAGAAGGAAATGGAAACCCACTCCAGTGTTCTTGCCTGGAGAATCCCAGGGACGGGGGGAACCTGGTGGGCTGCTGTTTATGGGGTCGCACAGAGTTGGACACAACTGAAGCGACTTAGCAGCAGCAGCAGTGTCTCAGACAAAATGATCTTATAACCTCTTTACTCAAAGTATGGGCTATGGAACAGCAGCATGGGCACAGCTGAGAGCATGTGAGAAACACAGCTTAGGGCCCCAGACCAGACCTACTGACTCACAGGGCCAGACGAGGGCACATGGAGTGACGTGTGCAAGGCACTTTCCTTGGGTGCCAAAAAAGTAATCAAGAGAAGTGCTATTTTAATGCAATCTTTTTTTAAAGATTAATGGAAATTATATGATGAATATCAAAATTTTAAATAAATACGGGGTCAGTATTACTCATTTTCCCTTTTGCCTTAGTTCCCAGTGTGGCTCAACCAAGCCCCTTCCTCTCAGCTGGACTAGGCATTTAATAACAGCTCCAGGGGGTGAATACAGTAAAGGTGAAGCAGCATGGATCTAAAACCTGTCAGAAGTTATGTTCTTCTTTTGGGCTGACCATACCCTCAATGCCCTTTCTATGTCTGGGGAAGTCTCCATCTTGTGGGTCTTAGTAGAGGGCAGCACTCACCTCCTACTATAGTTGAAATGCCTGTTAGGTGCTTTCCTGTACTCTGGTGGGCATGACATGTGTCACCTCAAATTGGAAGGGACTGTGCATTGGGAGCAAATGACCGAAAGACGGGGAAACTGTGAGGAAGTCTGGTAGTGATAGGGAACAGTGTCTGGTGTTAGTGGGGTCAGCCATAAAGTAAGCATTTAGTTTCAAGGACAGCAGCTGTCTTCTGCCCAAAATGATATGATGATTTTAGGCATTCCTTATTTCTGGCTGTATAGCTCTAGCCCTCTATAATTCTGCAAGAGACTTAATATTCTTTTAAAATTTCACTCTGGAGACTGACCAAGATGGCAGTCAGTCATCTTGAAAGACCCTGAGCTTATCTCCTTTCACAGGCACACCAAAATCACAACTATTTCCAGAACAACATTTGATGATAACAACTGGAACCTACCAAAAGATCTTACACAACTTCAGCATAATGACCCACAACAAAATGGATAAATGGTAATATTCAAGATATGGTTAAGTCCTATATCTTTGGAAAGAAGACCCACAAATGGGAGAATAATTATATCAGAAAGGTTCTCCCAAAGGACTACGAGGTCTGAGCCTCAACAATGGGCTCCCCAGACCAGGGGTCCTGCACCAGGAAGATAAGCCCCCAGAATATTTAGCTTTGAAGGTCAGTGAGGTTTACTTTCTGGACTCCCAGAGAGCCAGGGGACATAGAGAATTCATCTTAAAGGGCACACATAAAATTTCACATGCGCTGGGACTCAGGGCATAAGAGGTAATTTGACAGAAGCCTAGGTCAGACCTACCTGCTGATCGTGGAGTCTTTCAGAGGCAGGAAGCAGCTGCAGCTCACCCTGGGGACGCAGACAGTGGCACCAGCCATCCTTGAGAGTTCCTTCTACCACATACGCACTGGTAGTGGCAAGGGCCATTGTGGAATCTTCCCTTTAGTTTTTAGCCCCAAGATGTAGCCCTGCCTGGCTCTACTGTTCAGGGAGCCAGCTCCAACCTCTGGACTGGCCTCACCCAGGGCAGACACCAGATGCAAGATAGCCACAATCCTGTAGCCTGAAGTCCCACCAGCAGCTAGGCCATGTCCTGGGATGACATGGGCCTGGGTCCTTGCCTTGCCCACTAGCAACCCAATAAAAGCTTTGGGATATCTGAGACCCTGTACCCAACTGTGTCAGGAACAGCCCCTCCGCTACCCCTCCTTCCCAGCAGTGATCTGAAAACATTTTAGGACCCCCAGCCTTGCGCCTGGACTCCAGGACCTGTCTCTGCTTGTCAGTAGACCAGCACTAACTCAGGACTTGACTTCACCCACCATAGAGTGGGCAATAGCCTGGGAGTCTTCTAGACCCTAACTAACTACCCACCAATGAACCAGCACTAGCCCTGGGCCCCCTGAGGTTCTACAGTCAGCTACCCTGTGACCTGGTCCTACCAACCAGGGGCCAGTAGCCTCTGCACAGGGGAGGGCTTAGCAACTAACCTGACCAGGAGCCAACCAACCCTACCAGACAGCCCACATAGTTTGCTCAGCACAACAGAAGGACCTGCACAGCAGGGAGCCATCAGAGCATACAGCTTGGGTGATGAGAGGGGAGTGCACTGCTGGGACATTAGGAGGTCTCCTACAGAAGACCACTTCTCTAAGGCTGGAACACATAACCAACCCACCAGAAACATAAAACACAAACAGCAGCTTAGGCAAAACGAGGCAAAAGAGGAACATGTTCCAGATGAATGAACCAGATAAAACCCCACAAGAAGAACCAAGTGAAGTGGAGAAAGGCAAATACCTAAGAAAGAGTTCAGGGTAGTGATCATAAAGATGATTAGGGAATCTGGGGAAAAAAATGGGTACACAAAGTGAAAGTTAAAAGTTTTTAGCAAAGAGTTGGAAAATATAATGGAGAAGGAAATGGCAACCCACTCCAGTATTCTTGCCTGGAGAATTCCATGGACAGAGGAGCCTGGCAGGCTACAGTCCTAGGGCCGTAGTCAGACACGACCGAGCAACTATCACTCACGCTCACTAGAAAATATAAATAATATCCAGACAAAGATGAAAAATAACTGAAATNTGGCAACCCACTCCAGTATTCTTGCCTGGAGAATTCCATGGACAGAGGAGCCTGGCAGGCTACAGTCCTAGGGCCGTAGTCAGACACGACCGAGCAACTATCACTCACGCTCACTAGAAAATATAAATAATATCCAGACAAAGATGAAAAATAACTGAAATTAAAAATACACTAAAAAGAATCAACATAAACTAAATGGTACAGATAAATGGATCAGTGACCTGGAAGACACAGTAGTGGAATCACTGTTGCTGAAGAGAAAAAAAGAAAAATAAATGAGGACTGTATAAGAGACTTCTGGGACAACATCAAATGCACTAATATTCACATTACAGGGCAGAAGAGAGAGAGAAAGGGGCTGAGAACATATTTGAGCCATAATAGTTGAAAACTTCCCTAACCTGGGAAAGGAAACAGACATCCAAGTCCAGGAAGTGCAGAGTCCCATATAGGATTAACCCAAAGAAGAACACACTAAAATACTGTAATTAAATGTTAAAAATTAGAGAACATTAAAACCAGCAAAGGAAAAACAACAAATAACATAGAAAGGAACTCATAAAGGGCTATCAGTTGACTTTTCATCAGAAACTATGTAGACCAGAAGGGCAACATATTTAAAGTGATGAAAGGAAAGCCTACAACCAAGAATACCCTACCCAGCAAGGCTCTCATTCAGATTTTATGGAAAAATCAAAATCTTTTCAGACAGGCAAGAGCTAAAAGAGTTCAGCACTACCAAACCAGCTTTACAAGAAATATTAAAGAAATTTCTCTTAGTAAAAAAGGCCACAACTAGAAAAATGAAAATTACGAAATGAAAAAGCTCATTGGTAAAAGCAAACATTCAGTAAAGGTAGGAAATCATCCATGCACAAAGCTAGTAGGGAGGTTAAAAAACAAGAATATGGATGTATGGACCTTAAGAGTTGCACCATAAAGAAGGCTGCTGCTGCTGCTGCTAAGTCACTTCAGTCGTGTCCAACTCTGTGTGACCCCATAGACGGCAGCCCACCAGGCTCCCCCATCCCTGGGATTCTCCAGGCAAGAATACTGGAGTGGGTTGCCATTTCTAAAGAAGACTGAGTGCTGAAGAATTGATGCTTTCATACTGTGGTGCTGGAGAAGACTCTTGAGAGTCCCTTGGACAGCAAGGAGATCAAACCAGTCAATCCTAAAGGAAATCAACTCTGAATATTCATTGGAAGGACTGGTGCTGAAGCTGAAGCTCCAATACTTTGGCCACCTAATGCGAAGATCTGACTCACTGGAAAAGACTCTGATGCTGGCACAGACTGAGGGCAGGAGGAGAAGGGGGCATAAGAGGATGAGATGGTTGGATGGCATCACTGATTCAATGGACATGAGTTTGAACAAGCGCTGGGAGATGGTGAAGAANGGAAATCAACTCTGAATATTCATTGGAAGGACTGGTGCTGAAGCTGAAGCTCCAATACTTTGGCCACCTAATGCGAAGATCTGACTCACTGGAAAAGACTCTGATGCTGGCACAGACTGAGGGCAGGAGGAGAAGGGGGCATAAGAGGATGAGATGGTTGGATGGCATCACTGATTCAATGGACATGAGTTTGAACAAGCGCTGGGAGATGGTGAAGAACAGGGAAGCCTGGTGTCCTGCAGTTCATGGGGTGGCAGAGAGTTGGATACAACTTAGAAACTGAACAACAAAAAAAAAGATATCAAAAACAGTCATTGTGAGGGGAGGAAAGTACAAATACAGGATTCTTAAAATGCATTTGAAATTAAGAGGTCAAGAACTTAATCTTGTATAAATACAGATTGCTGTATAAATACCTTATGGTAATTACAAGCCAAACATCCATAATAGATACACAAAAGAAAAGGAATCCAAACATTAAAGACAGTCATCAAATAACAAAAGACAGGAACAACAGAAAACCTACAAAAACTACCCCCAAACAATTAACAAAATGGCAGTAAGAACATGCATAGCAATAATTACTTCAAACGTAAATGGATTAAATGCTCCAAAAGACATCAAGTGGCTGAGGGCAAAAGGAATCCTGCCTATAGGAGACTCAGATTTAAAGACATACATATATTGAAAGTGAAGGTATTGCAAAAGGTATTGGATGCAAGTAGAGATAATAAGGAAGCCAGAGTAGCAATACTTATACCTGATAAAACAGACGTTAAAATAGAGATTGTTGGAGGAGACAAAGGACACTACAAGATGGAGGCTAAACAATACACTAAAAAAAACCAATGGATTACTGAAGAAGTCAAAGAGGAAATTAGGAAAGAATACCCAGCGACAAATGAAAATGAAAACCAATGATCCAAAATCTATGGGACACAGCAAAAACAGTTCTAAGAGGGAAGTTTATGGTGATACACGACCTCAGGAAATGAGGAAAATCTCCAACCACCTAACGTTACAGCTGAACTAGAAAAAGAGCAAACAAAACCCACAGTTAGTATAAGGAAACGTATCATAAAGACTAGAGCATAAATAAACTTTAAAAACAATAAAATTATCAATGAAACTAAAAAATGCTTCTTTGAAAAGATTTTAAAAATTGATAAACTTTTAGTTTGAACTCATCATGAAGAGAGCACAAATCAACAAAATCAGAAATGAAAAAGGAGAAGTTACAAACACCACCACAAAAATATGAAACATCAGAAGAGATTATTACGGAAAACTGTATGCCGATAAAATGGACAACTTAGAAAAAGGGACAAATTCCTAGAAATGTACAATCTGCCAAGACTGAACCAGGAAGAAATAGAAAATATGAATAGATCAGTTACCAGTAATGAAACTAAATCAGCAATTTAATAACTCCCAATAGAAGTCCAGGATCAGATGGCTTCACAAGTAAATTCAACAAAATATTTTGAGAAGAATTAACACTATCTTTCTCAAACTATTCCCAAAAAATTGCAGAAGAAGGAATGCATCTGAACTCATTCTAGGAAGGTAGCATCACTGTGATACTAAATCCAAAGATACTACAGAGTGCTCGCTTTGGCACCACATATACTAAAACTGGAATGATACAGAGATTAGCATGGCCCCTGCTCAAGGATGACACGCAAATTTGTGAAGCGTTCCATATTTTCGTACATATACACAATGGAGTATTACTCAGCCATTAAAAAGAATACATTTGAATCAGTTCTAATAAGATGGATGAAACTGGAACCGATTATACAGAGTGAAGTAAGCCAGAAAGAAAAACACCAATACAGTATACTAACACATATATATGGAATTTAGAAAGATGGTANCTGGCTGCGAGAGGGGTCCCTTTATCCGTAGACAAAGGAGCCTCTGGGCCCCCGAGGCCGCAGTGGCGGGGGTCCCTGTCAGCCCTGCGTGCTGTCGTGGGGAGGCCGCACTTGGGAGTGGCGAGGGCTCTCGGTGGCCGATCGCGTCCCAGCACCCCCGTCCCGTCTTCAGGCTGGCCTTCCCCCAACCCCGCGTCCAGCTTCCCCTCCCTCCCTTCCCCTCCCGCCCTTTCTCCCTTCTCCCCTCCTCCCTTTCCTCCCTTTTCTCCGCCCTTCTCCCTCCCCTCCCCCTGCCCCGCAGCAGAGCGGCAAGGTTAAAAGAAAAGGCTTCAGGAGAATTTTCATTAAGTCATCTCTGCTTCGGGGAATAACATAGAATCAAGGGCGGCCGCGACCCCTCCCCTCTTCTGGGGAGATAACTTATCACGGATTCTGAAGGGCCTTCGGGGGATCAGGGCTCTTCCTGGACAGAATCTTGTCCCTTCCCTGGGGAGCCTGGCCCCTGGAGAACCCCCGCCCCCTCCCTACCCATCCGGTCGGATCTCTCAGCGGGACCGACGGAAGGTGCTACTGCTTCCGCCCCAGGCCAGGGCAGGTGGCCGAGGCGGAGATCTGCACAGAGGCCGCAGGGATCGAAAGCCTCAGCCTCTCGCACGTGACCGACCCCTAGATGACCGAGACTGAGGCCCCAGGGCAGCCCCCAAGAGGCAGGCCCGGCCCGCAGCACCTCCAGAAAGGAGAAGGGGCTGGATGAGAGGGCTGGTGAGCAGGTGCTGCCCCCCACTCCCTCCTGGGAACAGGACAGGATGGCAGCACCTCGCCCCTGTGCACAGTGGCCCCCACCCCCCAGCTGCAGGGACATGTGACGGTAAAATCCATCGCCGCCATCTCCCTACCCTTCCTGTCACCTGGCCTGGGCGTTTGCTCCCCAGAGCTTCCTGGGTATGGATCAGAAACCCCAACTCCCAGAGAGTGGGGAGAACAGAGAAGACCAGGAGGTCCTCCCAAGGGCCTGTGGACCCAGCGCTGGGCGTGATCTGCCTCAATATCCTTAGACCCCTGTAAGTCACTGTTTCCAGCTGTTCACTCAGCCCTGAGAGAACCCGCTGCCCTGATCATCTGAACTCCATGCATCTTATAACCCCAGACTCCAGATAGCTTCTCCCTATAGTTCCTGGAATTCACCCAGACCTGCGCTCACCCCCGGGGCCTTAGCACTGGCCATCTCTCTTTGCCCCTCCATCTCCTCCTTTTAATCTTTGTTCAAATGTTGTCTTCTCAGAGGGCTCTCCTCTAACCCCCTACTGAAAATTTTCACCTCCGCCCCAGTCCCTGTGCCCTCTGTCCCAGTTCCAGCTCTGCTTCTCTATAGCTAGCATCCGCCTCCAATGCAAAGCAGTTTCCTTGTTTTAAGAGTCTGTTTCCCCCTACTAGGGTGTGAGTCCTTTCTGCCATTGTGTTTCCGGCTATATCCTGCCTGGCCCCCAGGAGGCCCTCTCTAAGTATTTGTTGACAATAAAATAGTGAATATAAATCCAAAAAATCTGCAGACCACCTTTCAGATCAAGGCTGACCCTCCTCCCAGCTACACACCAGAGCTGTGGCAATAGGCCAGGCCACTGTGTGTAACATACTCAAAGAAACATTAGCAATAACATTCTCAACACAGCAGAGAGTCTTTATTAACCATACAGGAGAAACAGCAGTACTTCAATAGAAAATAGGCAACAGTTATGATAAAGACATTCCACGAAGGCCCCAAACAAATGAGAAGACGCTTCAACCCTCCAAAAATTAGACATGCACATTCAAACAGCCAGGAGGTGTCATTTTTCACCTACCAGACTAGCAAGCATTTCAGCATTTCAGGGTGGTCGTAGCTGGTGTTGGTAGGACACCGGGGGTAGGGGGAAGGATGGGGAGGG
>SJYX01008312.1:57909-112348 GCA_006410675.1 Oreotragus oreotragus
GGACGGGGGGGGGGGGGGGGGGGGGGGGGGGGGGGGGAAGCCCACAGTAGGAAGGAGGAGGAAGGAGCTGTGCTCAGGCCCAAAGAGTAACCACATAGGAGAGTCTGGCCTGGCCCCAGGGTAGCCAGTGAAACCTTCCCGAGGACTGAAGGGCGCCTACCCCTTACTCCTTCTCATCTCTTCCCCAATGGCATTGTATTTGATGTTCCCAGACACCAGCTGGAAGGACACACGCCTCTTGGCCTGGCCAGTAGATGCCAAGACTGAGTGTTGGCTGTGTTCACAACCTCAGTGAAGGGGCCCCCGGGCACCCTGTGGTTGGTGGGAGGCTGCCAGAACAGCCCCAGAAATGCTTATTAAAGAGCCAATAAATCACATCCAGCTGGAAGGACACACGCCTCTTGGCCTGGCCAGTAGATGCCAAGACTGAGTGTTGGCTGTGTTCACAACCTCAGTGAAGGGGCCCCCGGGCACCCTGTGGTTGGTGGGAGGCTGCCAGAACAGCCCCAGAAATGCTTATTAAAGAGCCAATAAATCACACAGCTCCATCCACCTCCCCACCCTCTCCCTTCCATGTTGCTGCCTGACATATTTTTATATTGATGCATTGAATTTATCTTTAAAAATGTGCCAGACTGCTTGTTTGATTTCCACAGGGGCCTCGTGGGGCAGAGAACAGACAAATTATCTCCTGACCCTGGCTGTCTGATGTCAGGGGTCCCCAGCATTGAAGGCCCGGTCCCCTTCTTCTGCATGCTCCTCGCTTTGGCTCTGGGCCACTCCCCCTGCTTTGACATCAGCACCAGTGCGGTCCTTGGCAGCTGGCTTACTCCCCCACAGCTGCGGACACCTATAGAGTTCAGGAGACCCCTGCCAGGTGGCGGTCCTGGCCCAGGCCTCTCTGGTCCATGCCTCCCAGGGATATGGGAACTCCAGGCCAGGGAAGGGCTGTTGAGTGCTGACCCCTCTTTGGGCCTGACAAGGCTGCAGGTACACTTTGGATTATTCCTTTGCCTGAATCATCAAGACAGACTAGATCCATGAGCACCACAAAAAGGGATATATTTGCAGCCAATGCATATTTTCAGCAAAAAAAAATCTGGAGAAGGAATCCAAGGAAATTCTTTGTCAACTCTGGACAGGCTGAGGCCATTTGAGCCCATAGAATGTTCCAAGAAAGGATTCCGGAAGAATGCCACCAGAAAAGCCTCAACCTGTTTCAGGTGGACTTAAGGCATCTTAACAATAAAGCTGGCTAGTTAGCTTTTTACATAAACACATAGGGAATTCCCTGTGGTCCAGTGGTTAGGACTCCACACTTCCACTGGGGAACTAAGATCCCACAAGCTTCGTGGTGTGGCCATAAAAAAAAAAAAACAAACTCGAGTGTGGGCAGACACGCAACAGCAGCTGTGACTGCCTCCAAGGTGGCCCCATGGCCCCATCTCCAGGTCCTCAAGCCCCCAGCTCCACTCAGACTGGACCAGGGCAGGGCAGGTCTGGCAGCCAGCAGAGGAGGGCAGAGCAACAGTACTTCTGAGAGCAGGTTGTGAGACCACGGCTCTCTCCATCACCTCCTCCTCCCAGCAAGGAACACAGGCTCCTGCCAACAGCCACGTGAGCTGTTGGCAGTCCCCACTGAGTCTGCAGAAACCATGGTCCCAGACCACAGCTTGACCACAACCTTGTGGGAGGCCCTGAGTCAGGACCACCTGAGGAGGCTGCTTCCTGACCTTTGGATATGGTTGTTTTAAGACGCCGAGTTTTGGGACAGTTGGTTACCCAAGAGAGAGGACCCACCTGCCCCCAAAAGCAGCAGACAGTACAGACAGCCTGGCGTCCTTAATGAGTTGGTTATGAAAACAGAAAAGGAGGGAAGGGAAGGGATTCTGTGGCTACACAGTTTTCCTTTCCTGACAAAGGACAGAGGGTAGAGCCTGGATTTGGCATCAGAGCCCTGGGTAGAGCCCTGCAAGTCCCCATTCCCTGGGGGCTACTGGGCAGCTCTATGATCAGCTCTCCATCCTGGCATTCTTGCACATGGAGTTCCTTCTGCCCAGAAAGTTCTCAGCCTTCCTATGCCCTGCAAGGCCCTGCCCCTGTCCACCTTCCAGGGAGTTTATACCTGCACAGGCATTCCCTCCCCACCATGGAGTCAGGTACTTCCCTGCAGCAGGCGTTACCCAAGTTCAAGGACCTGCTTGAACTGCACCAGGCATCCAGTGGGTACTTAATAAATGTTACTGACTCAGGGCAGGCAGCCTCAATTTTCAGTCTGTTTTACATAAGAAGGAGAGGGTGTTGAAGGGGATAATAGCAGGTAAACAAGTTAACACAACAGTCCCCACAGCACTGCAAGGTAGATACTCCAATGTTACCATGGCGACTAAAGCTCAGAGAGGCCTAGGAACTCACCTAAGATCACACAGCTATGGCAGAGCTGGGATCCAGGTGCTCAGACTGGCACGGAAGCCATGCTCCTAATTCCTGTCTTCGCTGCTTCTTGCCTGTTGGCGTGGCCTCCCACCATCCATGGACCCCACATTAGCCACCATGCTTTAGGGTTCAGGTTTGACCCAGTCGTTTCACGTGAGGTAATCTCTCTCTCTAGAATGGTAGAGTGATGGGGAAGCACTAACACAGACATCATCACAATGGGGTGGATTATAACCACAATCAGTGGCATCAACCACCTTTTCCAAAGAGAAGAGTATGTGAATCCTGGCCCAGTCATCCCTACAAAGAATGTTTAATAATCTAGGAAGATGCTTGGGTTAAACTGGTTAATGAAAAGAGCAGATAAGCCTGTGGTTGTCTTGGCAAAGTCTGAGAAAGTAGTATTTACTGACATCAAGAAACCAGCTACACAGGCCTGCCTGATTTACCCCCACTTTTTTTTTTTTTTTTTTGGCAATGAGGCATGTGAGATCTTAATTCCCTGATCAGTGATCAAACCCAAGGCCGCTGCATTGGAAGCACGGAATCTTAACCACTGAACTGCCAGGGAAATCCCAAGACTTGCCTGATTGAACTTAGTTGGCAGAATGATTTGGAAATTTGAAACAGTCTCCACATTTTTTCTTTGTATTTATTCTTTTTTTTAAATCCGGGTGTAGTTGCTTTATAATATTGTGTTAGTACAATGAAGCGATTGGGAAAGACTGAAGGAGGCAGGAGGAGAAGGGGATGACAGAGGATGAGATGGTTGGATGGCATCACCGACTCAATGGACATGAGTTTGAGAAAATTCCAGGAGTTGGTGAAGGACAGCTGCTGTCCATAGGGTCACAAAGTGTCGCACACCACTGAATGAATGAACAACAAGGAGGCGAATCAGCTATATGTATACTTATACTTCCTCCCTCTTGGACCTCCCCTGCCAACTGAGTCTCCAGATTTAAACAGAAATTACCCCATGAAAATTAGGGAAAGTCTTAAAATGCAAATACCCCTGAAGAAGGCTTGAGGTTGGTTGGCCAAGAGCTTTGAGGAAATGAGCATTTCCAGACAAGTTCACAAAGATGCATACATAAGAAAGCCCATTACCGTGTTATGTGAATTAGTAACAATCTTAAAGCCACCTCAGCACCCATCAGTAGAGAGATAGTTCAGTTCAGTTAAGTCGCTCACTTGTGTCCAATTCTTTGCGACCCCAGGACTGCAGCACGCCAGGCTTCCCTGTCCATCACCAACTCCTGAAGCTTGCTCAGATTCACCTCCATCGAGTTGGTGATGCCATTCAACCATCTCATCCTCTGCCATCCCCTTCTCCTCCCACCTTCAATCTTTCCCAGCATCAGGGTCTTTTCCAATGAGTCAGTTCTTCACATCAGGTGGCCAAAGTATTGGAGTTTCAGCTCTAGCATCAGTCCTTCCAATGAATATTCAGGACTGATTTCCTTTAGGATGGACTGGTTGGATCTCCCTGCAGTCCAAGGGACTCTCAAGAATCTTCTCCAACACCACAGTTCCAAAGCATCAATTCTTCAGCCAGCGCTCAGCTTTCTTCACAGTCCAGCTCTCACATCCATAAATGACTATTGGAAAACCCATAACCTTGATTAGACAGACCTTTGTTGGCAAAGTAATGTCTCTGCTTTTTAATATGCTGCCTAGGTTGGTCATAGTTTTTCTTCCAAAGAGCAAGTGTCTTTTAATTTCATGGCTGGAATCACCATCTTCAGTAATTTTGGAGCCCCCCAAAATAAGGTCTCTCACTATTTCCATTGTTTCCTCATCTATTTACCATGAAGTGATGGGACTGGATGCCATGATCTTTGTTTTTTGAATGTTGAGTTTGAAGTCAGCTTTTTCACTCTCCTGTTTCACTTTCATCAAGAGGCTCTTCAGCTCTTCTTCGCTTTCTGCCATAAGGGTGATGTCATCTGCTTATCTGAGGTTATTGATATTTCTCCTGGCAATCTTGATTCCAGCTTGTGCTTCAACCAGCCCAGCGTTTCTCATGATGTACCCTGCATAGAAGTTAAATAAGCAGGGTGACAATATACAGCCTTGACATACTCCTTTCCTGATTTGGAACCAGTCTGTTGTTCCATGTCTAGTTCTAACTGTTGCTTCCTGACCTGCATACAGATTTCTCAGGAAGAAGGTGAGGTGGTCTGGTATTCTCATCTTTTGAAGAATTTTCCACAATTTGTTGTGATCCACACAGTCAAAGGCTTTGGCATAGTCAATAAAGGAGAAGTAGATGTTTTTCTGGAACTCTCTTGCTTTTTTGATGGTCCAGCTGATGTTGGCAATTTGATCTCTGGTTTCTCTGCCTTTTCTAAATCCAGCTTGAACATCTGGAAGTTCATGGTTCACATACAGCTGAAGCCTGGCTTGGAGAATTTTGAGCATTACTTTGCTAGTGTGTGTGATGAGTGCAATTGTGCAGTAGTTTGAACATTCAGTGCCAAACAATGCCAAAGAGAGGTAGTTAACTAATGATAAATTTCCACAGCAGAATACTACATAGCCATGAAGGAGGTACATTCAAACATATTGACATAGAAAGATGTCACTAGCATGTCAATAAAATAAAAATCAGATCATGGAAGAATATAACCTTTATGCCTAAAAATATGTCAATATATATATATTACAAAACATAGAACTTCTACTTTTGGCTACCATGGGATAATTGGTTGGGATTTGCTCTCCTGCCATAAATGACTAGCAAACTGGAAAGAAAAAACATGAGGCAACTATTTTTAGACATTGGACAGTAGGCATTCCAGGTCTGTGATCCCTAAGGGAAGAGAAACATCAGATGTGAGCCCTACAATTATCTTGGCTTTCTGTCTAGAGGTACTTTCTGGAGTGAGGCACAGAACACAGAGGTCATGTGAGTTGCAACAGAGTCTGGAGTTTGGAGCGGCTGAAATGTTTGGCATGTGCAAAGCAGAGTGTCTAAGGAGGTGACTGCTCGGAGAACAAGCTCTAGAAATCTACATGGGGTCCCCTTAATTATGAATTTTAAACTGTGCATGTGGACCAGAAACCCCATGAGACTCAGCAAAGAACAACTCTCAGAGAGCCGTGAAGCTGAACCATTCCCAGCGCTCCAGACCAAGACACATGTGGGTTCCCAACAGACCTCATTATTAAGCATCCAGGGCCCTTCATGGAGATCCTGTAAGAGTCACACCAGGAGTAGCACTAAACGAGAATCAAAGGCTAATCTAGACTCAGCCTAACAAAGCTTTAAAATTGCCTCCAAAAGATCAAACTTCTCTGCAAGTAAGTTGACTTCCTGTGGGAATGAAATTCAATACTCTAAAAAAAAGGACAATAAAATCCAGAGATTCAACAATGTCACACTTACGATGACCAACATTGGATGAAAAACCACTAGACATGTAGAAGCAGGGAAAAGTGACCCATACCAAAGAAAAACCAGTCAACAGAAACAGTCCCAGATATGAGATGGTGGAATTAGCAGACAAGGATTTTATTCATTCACAAATGTAAAATAAAACATGAACATAATGCAGAGAATGAGATGATCTAAAAGAAACCAAATGGAACTTCTAAGGCTGAAAAATACAATATTTAAAATTAAGAATGAATCCCATGGGGACTTCCCTGGGGGTCCAGTGGCTAAGACTCAGTGCTCCCCATTCTGGGGGCCCAGATTTAATCCCTCGCCAGGGACCTAGATCCCACATGCCACAATGAAGACCCTGTGCAGCCAAATAAATAACATGAAATTTAAAAAAAGGAAGAAGAATGAATCACATGGACTTAACAGCAGAAAAACAAAACAAAATACCAAAGACCTGGAGGATACAAGAGTAACTGTCCAAATTAAATCACAGAGAGGAAAAAACACAATGTATCAACATTTTGGGGACTCAGCCAGAACAGTGATTCGAGGATATATATAGTTTTAAATGTTTATATTTTTAAAAGAAGTCCCCAAATCAATGATCTTAAGGCGTAGAAAAGAGAAGATTAAATCCAAAATGGAAGGACAAAGAAAATAGGAAAAATCAATGAAAATGACATAGAAAATGAATATGCAGGAGAGAGAAATCACTGAAAGTAAAAACTAGTCCTCTGGGGACTTCCCTGGTGGTCCAGGGGTTAAGAATCTGCCTGCCAGTGCAGTGGACACAGGTTCAGTTCCCAGTCCGGGAAGATCCCACAAACTGCAGGGAAGCCAAGCCTGTGTGCCACTACTACTGAAGTCTGTACGCCCGAGATGCCGCGCTCCGCAGAGAAGCCATCTCAGTGAGAAGCCAGCTCACCCAGCCAAGAGCAGCCCCTTCCGAGCGCAGACAGCAACAAAGAACCAGGCAGCCAGAAGCACATAAATAAAAATGTAAAACACTTTTTCAAAAGCTAGTTCTTTGAGAACTTTAATAACTTTGGTAAAACTTTCGCTATACTATTACAGGCTGAATTGTCTCCCCCCTCAAATTTGTCTATTGAAATGCTAACCCCCAGGACCTCGGCATGTGATTGTATTTGGAAATGGGGGGCTTTAAAGAGCTCATTTAACTTATATGCAGAGTACATCATGAAAAACGCTGGGCTGGATGAAGCACAAGCTGGAATAAAAATTGCCGGGAGAAATATCAATAACTTCAGATATATAGATGAAACCACCTTTATGGCAGAAAGTGAAGAAAAACTAAAGAGCCTCTTGATGAAAGTGAAAGTGGAGAGTGAAAAAGTTAGCTTAAAGCCCAACATTCAGAAAACAAAGGTCAAGGCATCTGGTCCCATCACTTCATGGCAAATAGATGGAGAAACAGTGGAAACAGTGAGAGACTTTATTTTGGGGGCTCCAAAATCAATGCAGATGGTGACCGCAGCCGTGAAATAAAGACACTTACTCCTTGGAAGAAAAGTTATGACCAACCTAGACAGCATATGAAAAAGCAGAAACATTACTTTGCCAACAAAGGTCCGTCTAGTCAAGGGTATGGTTTTTCCAGTAGTCATGTATGGATGTGAGAGCTGGACTATAAAGAAAACTGAGTGCAGAAGAACTGATGCTTTTGAACTATGGTGTTGGAGAAGACTCTTGAGAGTCCCTTGGACTGCAAGGAGATCCAACCAGTCCATTCTGAAGATCAGTCCTCGGTGTTCATTGGAAGGACTGATGCTAGAGCTGAAACTCCAATACTTTGGCCACCTGATGTAAAGAACTGACTCACTGGAAAAGACCCTGATGCTGGGAAAGATGGAAGGTGGGAGGAGAAGGGGATGGCAGAGGATGAGATGGTTGAATGGCATCACCGACTCAATGGACATGAGTTTGAGTAAACTCCGGGAGTTGGTGGTAGACAGGGAGGCCTGGTATGCTGCAGTCCATGGGGTCGCAAAGAATTGGACACAACTGAGCAACTGAAATGAACTGAACTGAAAGAGGTAATTAAGCTAAAATGAGGTCATGTAGATGAGCCCTAATCCAACGTGACTGGTGTCCTTGTGAGAAGAGATAAAGACAGACACACCCACAAAGGACAATCCAGTGAGGACACAGGGAGGGGAAAGGACCATCTACTTGCCTAAGAGAGTGGCCTCAGGAGAAACAACCCTGCCAGCACCCTGATCTCATTCTGTTAGCCTGCAGAATTGTGAAAAAATAAATATTTGTTGGTTAAGCCCCCTGGTCTGTGGTAATATGTTATGGCAGTCCTAACAAATTAATAGAAGTGATCAAGAAAAAAAAAAGAGAAAAGAGAAAAATCACAAACTCTGACATCAAAAGTTGACAAAGATACTGCAAGAAAAGAATACTGCATACACATGAATATCACTTAAAAACACAGATACAGAAACACTTAACATACTAGCAAACTAAATCAACAATATACAGAAGAATCATGACAAAGTGGGGTTTATGCCCAGGAATACAAGATTGGTTTAACACTCAACAATCAATCACTGTAATTCATCATGATAACAGAATAAAGGGGGAAAAAAAAAAACTGACCTTCTCAATGAGGCAGAAACATCATTTGACAAAATTCAACAGCCATTTCTGATTTTAAAAAAATCATGGGACTTCCATGGTAAGCCAGTGGTTAATATTTCCCACTCTCAATACAGGGGGCATGGTTTGATCCCTAGTTGGGAAACTAAGACTCTGCAAGCCAACAAACAAACAAAACAGCCTCATATCAAAATAAAAATAGAAGGGGGATTCCTGAACCTGATAAAAAGTATCCATAAAACACCCGCAGCCGACCACACTGAACTATGAAAGACTGAGAGCTTTCTTTCTAAGATAAGGAGCTATTGTTATCACTCCTGCTCAGTCTGTTGAATTATCATACTGGAGACGCTAGCCAGTACAATCAGACAAAAATAATCATTAAAAGCAAACATATCTGAAAGAAAAGTAATAATAAACCGTTCTTTGTTCATAACCAGGATCTGGTCATGTGTGTAGAACACCTACTTCTGGAATTAACAAGTGAATTAGCAAGATCTCAAGATGCCAGACCAGATGCAAAAATCATTTGTCACTGTTTCTCTCACTAGCAGTGAGCAAATGGAAAGTGAAAAGAACCAGACCATTCACAAGTATAGCTCAGAACATCAAATACCTAAGAATAAGTTAGAGCTATGTAACACCCATCAACTGAAAACTATAAAATTTTAACTGAGAGAAATGAAAGAAGACCTACATAGATGGAGGGAAAGAAAACACTCATTATTTGGAGGACTTTCTTCTCAAACTGAACTATAGATTTAATGTAGCCCTAATCAAAATCCTAGGAGGCTTTTGTTTATAGAAAATGACAACCTGATTCTAAAATGGATATGGAATGCAAAAGAACTTAGAGCAGCCAAAACAATTTTAAGAAAAAAGAATGAGGTTGGAGGACATACACCACTTGGTTTCAAGACAGTGTAAAGCTGAAGTAATCAAGACAGTTTGGTCCTAGGAGGATGTGTATATAGGTCAATGGGACAAGGTAAAGAGGTCAGAATTAGACCCACGCAGTCAGTTGATTTCTGACACATATCAAGCAATTCAATAAAGAAAGAAAAATCCTTTCAACAAATGGTGCTTGAATAACTGGATATCTCTGAGGGAAAAAATGAACTCTTATCGTATGTCATTCACCAGTGATCAACTTTTTTTTTTTTTTTTTTTTGCCTCGCATCATGGCTTGCAGGAGCTTAGTTCCCTGACCAGGGATGGAACCTCCGGCCATGGCAGTGAAAACACTGAGCCCCAACTAATGAAGTGCCAGGGAATTCCCACACAATGATCAACTTTAAATAAATCATGGATCTCAATGTAAAAGTTAGAACTGTAGTACTTATGGGGAAAACAAAAAGTAGGACAAAATCCTGATGGTCTTACAGTAGGATGTAAAAAACACTAATGATAAAAGGAAAATTGGTAGAAGCTCCCTGGTGGCCTAGTGGTTATGAGTCTGGGCTTTCACTGCCGTGGCCCGAGTTCAATCCCTGGTTGGGAACTGAGATCCTGCAAGTCACACAGTGCAGCCAAAAATGAAAAAGGAAAAATGGGTAATAAGACGTCAACAAAACTTGAACGTTCTAGTCTTCAAAGTACACTGTTAAAAAATGAAACAGCAAGTTACAGAATGAGATAAAGTCCTTGCAACATATGCATCTGATAAATTATTAGTGTCCAAATAGACAAAGAACCCTTACTACTGAATAATAATAAAAAGACCAACAACTCAATAAAAATGGGCAAAAGAATAGACTATATACTTCAGAAAAGAAGACATAGAATAGACCAATAAACACATAAAGAGATGCTCAACATTATTATTTATTAGGAAAATGCAAATTAAGACCACATTATGAGACCACTAACATCTAACAAATGACTAAAATTTGAAAACATTGACAATACCGAATGCTGGCGAGCATGTGGAGCAACAGAAATTCTCCTTCATTGCCAGTGAAAAATTCAGAATGGTACAGCCACTTTGGAAAACAAGTTGGCCATTCCTTACAGGGACTTCCCTGATAGCTCATTGGTAAAGAATCCACCTGCAATTCAGGAGACCCTGGTTTGATTCCTGGATCAGGAATATCTGCTAGAGAAGGGATAGGCTACCCACTCCAGTATTCTTGGGCTTCCCTTGTGGCTCAGCTGGTAAAGAATCCACCTGCAATGCGGGAGACCTAGGATTGATCCCTGGGTTGGGAAGATCCCCCGGAGAAGGGAAAGGCTACCCACTGAGTATTGTGGTCTGGAGAATTCCATGGACTGTATAGCCCATGGGGTCACAAGGAGCTGGACACGTCTAGCAACTTTCACTTCACTTCACTTGTTTCTTACAGAGATAAACACAATCTTCCCATACAATCCAGCAGTTATACTCCTAGGATTTTTGCCTAATGGATCTGAAAATGTACGTCCACACAAAAATCTCCAAAAAAAAAAAAGGTTTATAGCAGCTTTATTCATAACTACCAAAATCTGGAAACAAGCAAGATGTCTTTCAATAGGGGAATGGAAGGCTTCCCTGGTGGCTCAGTGGTAAAGAATCTGCCGCCAGCGCAGGAGACACAGGTTCATTTCCTGATCCAGGAAGATCCCACGTGCCTCAGAGCAACTAAGCCCCGAGCCACAGCTGTTGAGCCTGTGCTCTAGAGTCTGGACGTTGCAACTACTGAGCCCATGGGCCACAACTCCTGAAGCTCTCAAGCCCGAGCTCTGCAACAAGAGACGCCGCCGCAATGAGAAGCCTGTTCTTGGCAACGGAGAGTGGCCCCACTGGCCACAGTCAGAGAAAAGCTGGCACAGCAGTGCAGACCCAGCACAGCCCAAAGTAAGTATATAAATAAGCAAATTAATAGAATTATTTAAAAACATTTAGGAAATCAAGGGACCCCAGGAAGGAAGGCAGAATGTGGCAAAAGAAGGTAACAATTACAAATGGATGAAACCACCTCACTAAAGTGGGTGGGGGAAAGGTGCTGACCTAGGTAGGTCACTTTGGGACTGGGAGGATCCCTAAGACTAAAGGCAAAAGACCAGATACTGTAGTTGGTAAAGTTGTTTCGTGCTGGTCCTGGTTAATTCTGAAATGCTGAACAGTTCAGTTCAGTTCAGTTCAGTCGCTCAGTCGTGTCTGACTCTTCGACCCCATGAATCGCAGCACGCCAGGCCTCCCTGTCCATCACCAACTCCTGGAGTTCACTCAAACTCACGTCCATCGAGTCAGTGATGCCATCCAGCCATCTCATCCTCTGTCATCCCCTTCTCCTCCTGCCCTCAATTCCTCCCAGCATCAGGGTCTTTTCCAATGAGTCAACTCTTCGCATGAGGTGGCCAAAGTACTGGAATTTCAGCTTTAGCATCATTCCTTCCAAAGAACACCCAGGACTGATCTCCTTCAGAATGGACTGGTTGGATCTCCTTGCAGTCCAAGGGACTCTCAAGAGTCTTCTCCGACACCACAGTTCAAAAGCATCAATTCTTCAGTGCTCAACTTTCTTCACAGTCCAGCTCTCACATCCATACATGACCACAGGAAGAACCATAGCTTTGACTAGACGGACCTTAGTCGGCAAAGTAATGTCTCTGCTTTTGAATATACTATCTAGGTTGGTCATAACTTTCCTTCCAAGGAGTAATCGTCTTTTAATTTCATGGCTGCAATCACCATCTGCAGTGATTTTGGAGCCCCCAAAAATTAAGTCTGACATTGTTTCCACTGTTTCTCCATCTATTTCCCATGAAGTGATGGGACCAGATGCCATGATCTTCATTTTCTGAATGTTGAGCTTTAAGCCAACTTTTTCACTCTCCACTCTCACTTTCATCAAGAGGCTTTTTAGCTCCTCTTCACTTTCTGCCATAAGGATGGTGTCATCTGCATATCTGAGGTTATTGATATTTCTCCCAGCAATCTTCATTCCATCTTGTGCTTCTTCCAGCCCAGCATTTCTCATGATGTACTCTGCATATAAGTTAAATAAGCAGGGTAACAATATACAGCCTTGACATACTCCTTTTCCTGTTTGGAACCAGTCTGTTTTTCCATGTCCAGTTCTAACTGTTGCTTCCTGACCTGTACGCTGTACAGGAAGACCTTTTTTTTTTTTGAGCTTCAGTTTATTCCACATTTTTTACAAGTCAAAGCTTTGTGGCAATTCTACCTTGAGCAAGTCTGTCGGCCCCACTTTCACAACAGCATTTGCTCCCTTCATGTCTCTGTGTCACATTTCGGTAATTCTCATGATATTTCAAACTTTTTCATTATTATCATATGTGTTACAGTGACCTGTGATCTTGTCATCTACTACAATTCACTAATGGCTCAGATGATAGTTAGCATCTTTTAGCAGTAAAGTATTATTTTAATTAAGGTACATACTTTTTTTTTTTTTTTTTTGTGCTTCTTCCAGTCTAGCGTTTCTCATGATGTACTCTGCATATAAGTTAAATAAGCAGAGTGACAATGTACAGCCTCGACGTACTCCTTTTCCTATTTGGAACCAGCCTGTTGTTCCATGTCCAGTTCTAACTTGCTTCCTGACCTGCATATAGGTCTCTCAGGAGGCAGGTCAGGTGGTCTGGTATTCCCATCTCTTTCAGAATTCTCCAGTTCCACACAGTTAAAGGCTTTGGCATATTCAATAAAGCAGAAATAGATGTTTTTCTGGAACTCTCTTGCTTTTTCCATGATCCAGGAGATGTTGGCAATTTGATCTCTGGTTCCTCTTCCTTTTCTTCTGGTATTCCCATCTCTTTCAGAATTCTCCAGTTCCACACAGTTAAAGGCTTTGGCATATTCAATAAAGCAGAAATAGATGTTTTTCTGGAACTCTCTTGCTTTTTCCATGATCCAGCGGATGTTGGCAATTTGATCTCTGGTTCCTCTGCCTTTTCTAAAACCAGCTTGAACATCAGAAAGTTCATGGTTCACGTATTGCTGAAGCCTGGCTTGGAGAATTTTGAGCATTAATTTACTAGTGTGTGAGATGAGTGTTACCATATGCCAAACACTGTTCTAAAGGTTTTCACACCCAAGACCCCTTTTAATCTTCACATCAGCCTGATGAGGCCTGTGCCATTATTGACTCTAGTTTATGGATTGGAAAATGAAAGCTTGGAGAGGTTAAGTAGCTTTTCTGGGGTCACATAAAGTCAAACTCAGGT
This sequence comes from Oreotragus oreotragus, assembly GCA_006410675.1. Taxonomy (NCBI): domain Eukaryota; kingdom Metazoa; phylum Chordata; class Mammalia; order Artiodactyla; family Bovidae; genus Oreotragus; species Oreotragus oreotragus. Next base: position 71,528 of record SJYX01008312.1, read on the forward strand.
CTGCTTAATTCCAGAGCCCAGTTACTCAACCTCTGATCCTCTGTACCTGGGAAGGTTGTTGCCCTGATTTGCACAGACAAGACAGTCCACCATGGTAAGAGCACAGACTGGAAGTCAGAAGTCTTCGGCTCAGGCTTCAGCTGTGCACTAAATGACCACGGTAACTGCCCTTGATGGCTGTGGACCCAAGTACTCACATCTATCAAATGAGGGCAGTGGGCCAAAACCCTCGTTTCTCACTGTCTTCCTCTGAGTCCTGGTGCCCTTAGCAGCCCCACTAAGCAGAGCAGTGCCCCCTTTTCCTCTTTCATACGTTCGGTCCACTTGTTTTGTCAGGGGACAGTGTGGGGTTGGGGCAGGGGGAGGAGGAAGTTCCATTGAAAAAATAAATTTTAAAAAGCAATAAAAAAAGAACAATCAAATAACTACCTGGGTCCTCTGTAGGCCAGATGTTTTTTGACAGTGGAGACAATTTTTTCTTCCATTTTGAGGAAAGAGAAATGCTCCTGTTTTTTTCCATTGAAGATGCTACTTCTCCACCCAGGGTAGTCACTCGGACATTGGCACAGTGTGTGTCAGAAAGGGATAGCTGACTATTTCTTGGGCTGATTAATATGTGACAGTTTTAGGGGATGAGGGACTGAGATGAGTGAGCAGATAGTTTCAGGGCAAACTTGCTTTTTGTCTTGACTGATTCTGTTGCAGGGTGGTGGGGTGTGGGTCCCACATAGCCAAGCTGGTGTCAGTTCAACTCAGTTCTGATTCTCTACTGGAGACATCATTAGAGTCCACAGGTTATGGGCTCAGTCCTACCAGACTGCCCCCAAACTGGACGCCAATTGCAAATCCACATTGTTCAGTTAGTTTGCTAGAGGATCTCACATAACTCAGGGAAACATTTTACTTACTAGGTTATCAGTTTAAAGTTTATATGTGTGTTGTGCTTAGTCATTTCTGATTCTCTGTGACCCTTTGGATGATAGCCCACCAGGCTCCGCTGCCCATGGGATTTTCCAAGCAAGAATACTGGAGTGGGTTGCCATTTCCTTCTCCAGATGTTCCTGACCCAGGGATCGAACCTGCATCTCGTGTGTCTCCTGGTAGGCAGATTCTTCACTTGCTGAGCCATCAGGGAAGCCTGTGTGTATATGCACTCACACACACGCACACATACATAATAGTCTATATATGTAAAGAATATAACTGAGATGGAAGAGATGAAGAGGGCAAGGTATGGGAAACGGCCATGGAGCTTCGATACTTTCTGAGCTAGTCACTCTCCAGCACCTCTGTGTTCTCAGCTCAGAAGCTCTCCAGACTAGTCCTTTTGGGTTTTTATGGACGCTTCATTACATAGTTGTGATCAATTAAGTCATCAGCCATTGATGACTGAACTCAGCCTCCAGCCCTTTGCCCCTCCCCAGAGCTTGAGGGTGGGACTCAAAGTTCTAACCCTCTGATCACATGGATACTGCCAACCAGACTCCATCTTTACATGCTTCCTGGGAATCACCTCATTTAGCAGAACAAGAGAGACCTTTATGCTCTCATCAGTTAGGAAACTGCAAGAGTTTTAGGAATTCAGTGCCAGAAACAGGGACAGAGATCAAATATGTATTTCTTATATCACGTCAGTCTCTTTTTCCCCATAGACAAGCCGATGCTTCAGAGCAGACACTCCTTAGACGGCTCCAAACTTGTGGAGAAGGTTGAGGCCGCACAGCCACTGTGGATAACGCTGGCGCTGCAGAAGCAGAAGGGGTTTCGGGAGCAGCAGGCAACTCGGGAAGAGAGGAAGCAGGCCAGGGAGGCCAAACAGGCAGAGAAGCTCTCCAGAGAACACGTAAGTAGCCTGGTCTTCGGCTTTAGCTCTGAGCTTGGCTCGCTCTCTCCTTTATTTTTTGAGCACCACAAGGCTCGTGGGGTCTTAGTTCCCTGACCAGGGATTGAACCCAGGCCCTGGCAGTGAAAGTGCCAAGTCCTAACCATTGGACAGCCAGGGAACCCCCAAGCTTGCCTTTCTTTTAGTTCACAGGATTTAAAACAACAGTACCGAGAAAAGGCTGGCCGGGAATGGTGGAAAATACTTAGATGGTAGAGCAGTAAATCAGTTGACCACTGTTAAGCCAAAGAGGTATTTTCAGTTAGAAATTTGATTTGGTTTCCTTATGCTCTTAGGTTAACCTGATTTGGCAGAATCCTCGCACACAACAAGTTATGAAAAATACGAAAATAACTTTATTTTAAGCAGTGGGTCGAGAGGAAATTAGGAGTCTTGCTCTGTGGCTCTGATTGTATAGTTTGATGGGACTCTTCCGGGAAAGCGTGGAGCGTCCCCTCTTTGGGACATTTGACTGAGCTGCTCCTTGGCTGGGGGCCAGCGCTGAGCACACACTGCTCCCTGTGCAGTCTGGCTCCTCCTCTGGGAGCAGAAGATGGGGGCCAGCTGATGGAAACCTCCAAGTGGCTTTGCCTTGCATGGTCAGCCCTTCTCTGCCTTTAGGATGAACACATGCTTTCCCTGACTTTCTTTCCATGCAGGTCAGTGTCACCCCACAGCCTGGAAGCAGCAGCGTCAGCAGAGCTGGTTCCCTGCACAAGCCCCCCGCTCAGCCAGAAGAGAAGAAGCCAGAGGCGCCAGTGTCCAGGCTTGAGCGCAGAGACCAACTCAGAAAGGCCAACACTCTTCCTACATCAGTGACAGGTAGAGAGAACAGGTCCATTTCTACTTAAGTGTACTTAAAGGTTTTTTCCCTGAAAGCATGTTTTATTTCCTCCAGTGTAAAAACTAGCACCGCATTTAGGCATTTCAGAGCACCAGCTGTCTTGCCATCCCATTCATAAACTTTGACATGGATGAATATCATCAGAAACATACCTACTATCAGTGGGGTGATGATACACATTTAGCAGTCAGGTCTTCAGGGATTGGAGATACCTGTGATTTGTAGTATTTGTCCTTTTCTGTGGTGTTAATACTCCCAACCATGGCTAATTTCAAACTACCAATGTGAAATCAAGTGGCTTGTTAAATTCCTGAGCCTTTAACAAGGTGTTATGAGCTTTCTCCACCTCCACTGCCTGTGATCCAACAAGATGAGGTTTTTTGACTTCCTGTACCAAGAAAGACTGCATACCACAAGAACCATCTAAACAAAAGAAGAGACAAGATTATATTAGGATGTGGGGAAAGGGTGAATTTTAGGTAGAATTTAAATGGAGCCAGTGTTTTTTGATAGTCTCAAAGCCAAGTAGTTGACATCAAGCCTGAGCTGAAAAGCAGATTCAGGAGCCTGTTTCCTTTGATGCCACATACTTAAGACCAGTGTGAGAAAGCTGTATGAGAAATCCCCTACCTGGAGCTCTGCCCTGGCTGGAAATGGAAACTGCTTCTCTGAATCATGGTGATCCAAGTGGCTCAGATGCTCCAGACAAAAGTGGGCTGGCCCCTTCTCACTGATGTGATTTCAGATAGCTAACTTCTGACCCAGGTGTGACATTAGAGAGCACAGTTGTTCTGCTCTAAGTCCCTGATGTTAATGAGCAACAGCAGTGTTTATACAAATTCATGACACGTAAGAGACACGGGCAAGTTAAAAAAAAAACTTTATCCTGTTAAAATGATCCAATAATGTTTATGACTTTCCTTATTGCAAGTCACTTAGAGGATGGAGAGTTTGAAAGAGCTTCCTCTCAGGGGCTCTTAGGGTCCCTGTTTTCCCCAGTAGGCAGCCCTGTCTTCCTCAGAGGACACCCACCCTCTAGACCCAAGATTTTGTTATGCCTTAAGAAATAGCTGCTAGCTGAGGTCTGGAAATGTAAAGAGGTCTCACGAGGAAAGCTATATTTACTATTTGTTGTGGAGGAAAAAACTTTACATTTGAAAACCACTTTGGAACATTTTCTCAAGAACTTCCAAGGGACTTACTTCATTTGATCTTATACCCAGGAATTAAGGATTCTAAACATCATATTGATAAGGGTCAAGGGAAAGTCAACAATGAGATCAGCCTTTGTCTGCCTTATTTCTTAGAGACACCAAAGGGTAAATGCAATTCAGAGTTCAGTTCAGTAGCTCAGTCGTGTCTGACTCTTTGCGACCCCATGAATCGCAGCACGCCAGGCCTCCCTGTCCGTCACCAACTCTCAGAGCTCACTCAGACTCACGTCCATCGAGTCAGTGATGCCATCCAGCCATCTCATCCTCTGTCGTCCCCTTCTCCTCCTGCCCCCAATCCCTCCCAGCATCAGAGTCTTTTCCAGTGAGTCAACTCTTCGCATGAGGTGGCCAAAGTGCTGGAGTTTCAGCTTCAGCATCATTCCTTCCAAAGAAATCCCAGGGCTGATCTCCTTCAGAATGGACTGGTTGGATCTCCTTGCAGTCCAAGGGACTCTCAAGAGTCTTCTCCAACACCACAGTTCAGAGTTGGCTCCACCTTAATAAAGCAAGCCTTTTCTGAAGTTTTGTCTTTTTAATCAGTATTTCCAGAGTTCTGCATACCTGTAAGGCCACTGCCATAGGCACTACATATGACCCAGAGATAAGGTGGGAGCCCTCACCGTGCAGACAAGCCTCTGAGGTCTGATACATAGTGATAGGAGACAAGGGAGTTTGTTAGACAAGTCTGAGTCAGAAGAGCAGGCAGGATCCGCAGGTCTTGGAGGGAGGAGGGGCCCAGGCCATGCTTGGTGGAGGAAGCAGCTCTTAACCTTACCAGTAACAAGTTCAAACTTCAGACTACTGGTTTAATCTTTTTCTTCATCAGATTCACTAGTTGCATGACTTAGAATCACAGAATTTACCTATTATTACTATTATTATGCAGGCATAGCTTCTGTGCCCAGAGAAAACTGGGTTTCTAGAAATTCTCTGAAGTTATAATTGACTGCACCGTGATCACTGTAATTCTGTATGCAGCCATTAGGATCACATAGGTTTCTTTCCCCAATTTCTTGCCAGAGATGCTCAGTGCTTCAGTGGGTTTTGCTTTCTTAATCTCATACTTGTGATAAATCAAAAAAATGTGGCTCTGATTTATATCCCTTTCTCCTTTTCCTTCAAAATCCAGTGGAGATCTCTGATTCAGCTCCCCCAGCGCCACTGGTGAAAGAAGTCACAAAGAGGTTCTCCAACCCAGATGCTGCCCCCGTGTCAACAGAGCCAGCCTGGCTGGCTTTGGCCAAAAGGAAAGCCAAGGCCTGGAGCGACTGTCCGCAGATTATTAAGTAAAGAGTGACTCTTATCCATTCTTATTGCAGTCATTGGCTCTTCTCTTGCCCTTTTTATTTATTTTTTATATGCAGTAAAGAAAACCAAACTAGGGAAAAGAAGCATGTTTTATAGGCTCTAAAATAATGTTTAGAAACTGAACTGGTGGTGTTCCTTGTAAAGAGTGTATTTGCACAACCCTAGGTCCTGGTGCCTTGAGCTCCTCCTAGTTTTGAAGAGAAAATTCCATCCGAGGGACCACATGAAGTAAAATCTCTCGACTAAGACCTCACAAGAGCCTGCCATGGCCCTTCCACACACACACACCCACACACCATTCAGAACATGTCCTTTTGCCAACCTTTGTAATATTAATGGTTTTCTTAATTCTTTACTCCAGTTTCTTTTCTCTGAACCATTTATTTACCATGTGCTTGGGGATTTCTACCCTTTTCTAAAGTCTGAGTGAAAGGACAAGAATGCCCATTCTCCTGAATGCAGCCACTGGGAACAGCAGGTTAAAAGTCTGGTTTCCAACTCTGTGCCCGTCTCATGATTTTGCCCTGACCGGAAACTGTAACACAGTGAGTCCATTCACTCTTCTGCTGTGCTGTTGAGCTACAGGCCCTGTTATACCAGAACTCTCCTTAGGGACATGGTAACCATTTGGCCCAGCTGGCTCCTAGGGAACATTTTTATTTAAATGATTAATAAATGACTAAAAAAAAAAACCCTACAAATTCTCTGAGAATCCCCGTTTAGTGTAGTTGTTCTTAACAAGTTCAGACTCCATCCCAGACCTACTAAGAGATCCTGTAAGGATGGGGCCAGATTGTGTATATTCTGGTAAAAACTCTTCAGCTAACTTCTGATGTGTCACAAAGGGTGAGAAGCGCAGGATATACTGCTGCTAGTGCTACCTACTTTTTAAAGCTCTGAAGGGGAGGCTCGCTTCACCCAACGCAGCAAAAGTGAGACAAGAAGAAGAATAAACCTCCAAACCAGCCATTTATTATAGAGTGCAAGAGGCTACTGACATTATACATCTCTGAAAATCTTTGAAGTCGCTAGGGAAAGTTAACAGACAAGATTTGAAGCCTTTTGTACTAAGGACTTCCTGTGGGGAATTTCTTTCTTTACCATAGCCAAGTAATTCATATTTAGAGTCAAATGTTCAATAGCATTAAAACATCTCAAGAGTTTTAAGTGGCCTTGTTATTATATGCATGAGATTTTTTTCTTAAAGGTGTGGGGGGACTTGGCAATTTAAAAGCCACATATATTCACTTTTATTTCCCTAAATTTGCTTTACATGAAACACAGAGCAAATTTGGCTCCACCTTAATAAAGCAAGCCTTTTCTGAAGTTTTGTCTTTTTAATCAGTATTTCCAGAGTTCTGCATACCTGTAAGGCCACTGCCATAGGCACTACATATGACCCAGAGATAAGGTGGGAGCCCTCACCGTGCAGACAAGCCTCTGAGGTCTGATACATAGTGATAGGAGACAAGGGAGTTTGTTAGACAAGTCTGAGTCAGAAGAGCAGGCAGGATCCGCAGGTCTTGGAGGGAGGAGGGGCCCAGGCCATGCTTGGTGGAGGAAGCAGCTCTTAACCTTACCAGTAACAAGTTCAAACTTCAGACTACTGGTTTAATCTTTTTCTTCATCAGATTCACTAGTTGCATGACTTAGAATCACAGAATTTACCTATTATTACTATTATTATGCAGGCATAGCTTCTGTGCCCAGAGAAAACTGGGTTTCTAGAAATTCTCTGAAGTTATAATTGACTGCACCGTGATCACTGTAATTCTGTATGCAGCCATTAGGATCACATAGGTTTCTTTCCCCAATTTCTTGCCAGAGATGCTCAGTGCTTCAGTGGGTTTTGCTTTCTTAATCTCATACTTGTGATAAATCAAAAAAATGTGGCTCTGATTTATATCCCTTTCTCCTTTTCCTTCAAAATCCAGTGGAGATCTCTGATTCAGCTCCCCCAGCGCCACTGGTGAAAGAAGTCACAAAGAGGTTCTCCAACCCAGATGCTGCCCCCGTGTCAACAGAGCCAGCCTGGCTGGCTTTGGCCAAAAGGAAAGCCAAGGCCTGGAGCGACTGTCCGCAGATTATTAAGTAAAGAGTGACTCTTATCCATTCTTATTGCAGTCATTGGCTCTTCTCTTGCCCTTTTTATTTATTTTTTATATGCAGTAAAGAAAACCAAACTAGGGAAAAGAAGCATGTTTTATAGGCTCTAAAATAATGTTTAGAAACTGAACTGGTGGTGTTCCTTGTAAAGAGTGTATTTGCACAACCCTAGGTCCTGGTGCCTTGAGCTCCTCCTAGTTTTGAAGAGAAAATTCCATCCGAGGGACCACATGAAGTAAAATCTCTCGACTAAGACCTCACAAGAGCCTGCCATGGCCCTTCCACACACACACACCCACACACCATTCAGAACATGTCCTTTTGCCAACCTTTGTAATATTAATGGTTTTCTTAATTCTTTACTCCAGTTTCTTTTCTCTGAACCATTTATTTACCATGTGCTTGGGGATTTCTACCCTTTTCTAAAGTCTGAGTGAAAGGACAAGAATGCCCATTCTCCTGAATGCAGCCACTGGGAACAGCAGGTTAAAAGTCTGGTTTCCAACTCTGTGCCCGTCTCATGATTTTGCCCTGACCGGAAACTGTAACACAGTGAGTCCATTCACTCTTCTGCTGTGCTGTTGAGCTACAGGCCCTGTTATACCAGAACTCTCCTTAGGGACATGGTAACCATTTGGCCCAGCTGGCTCCTAGGGAACATTTTTATTTAAATGATTAATAAATGACTAAAAAAAAAAACCCTACAAATTCTCTGAGAATCCCCGTTTAGTGTAGTTGTTCTTAACAAGTTCAGACTCCATCCCAGACCTACTAAGAGATCCTGTAAGGATGGGGCCAGATTGTGTATATTCTGGTAAAAACTCTTCAGCTAACTTCTGATGTGTCACAAAGGGTGAGAAGCGCAGGATATACTGCTGCTAGTGCTACCTACTTTTTAAAGCTCTGAAGGGGAGGCTCGCTTCACCCAACGCAGCAAAAGTGAGACAAGAAGAAGAATAAACCTCCAAACCAGCCATTTATTATAGAGTGCAAGAGGCTACTGACATTATACATCTCTGAAAATCTTTGAAGTCGCTAGGGAAAGTTAACAGACAAGATTTGAAGCCTTTTGTACTAAGGACTTCCTGTGGGGAATTTCTTTCTTTACCATAGCCAAGTAATTCATATTTAGAGTCAAATGTTCAATAGCATTAAAACATCTCAAGAGTTTTAAGTGGCCTTGTTATTATATGCATGAGATTTTTTTCTTAAAGGTGTGGGGGGACTTGGCAATTTAAAAGCCACATATATTCACTTTTATTTCCCTAAATTTGCTTTACATGAAACACAGAGCAAACCCACACATTGCTAGTACTTAACTTACATTTCATGACGTTTCATATTCCGTTTTTCTTCCGTTTTTCTTCAATTCTGACTTCAAAATCTAAATACAAATCCTTTGCTTAGTGCAGCAGGGGAAGGAATTACACCCATTTTTTCTCTCCTACAAAAACACATTTTATAAGTATTTTATTAGTATCATTTTCCTTTATGCAATGACAATATGCTGTTATTCTATTACGTACCTTAAAGAAAGGATGAGTGCAAAAATATTTACCATATACAAGGCATTTTCTTTCTGGAAACAATGGCTCAGCCTCATGGTAGTACCTGGCATGTGTGGTGAAGTGGATAGTTGTACTTTTGCAAGTTGGAGTTAATATATATAGTGGACCTTCAAACTGTTAAGAATCAATGGGACGTTAATTTTTTTTAATGGCTGTGAGACACAATTAATATTCCACTGCACATTTTCCACACTGTTCATTTCTAAATCAAATATGTAGACATTTGTTACCTTCGATGATTTCCTCATAAATATACCACTTTCTTAGTAAGAATCTTTCCACTTAGAACCCTAGAATTATAGTGCAACATTAATTCTTCTGCATTGACTTTTTCTTTCACGCTGTCAGCTTTGAATAACAGTCACAGTAATGGCAGGGAACAGGTGAAGAAATCAGGTCGTTAACAAAGAGTGGTAGATAAGTCTGTACTGGCTTACCACTGAGCCCATGCAAAGGAGGAGAAATACCTCAGTTAAAAATTTTCCACCAAAATCTTTAAAAGAAGAGTATACTGAGGAAAAGACAGTCATAGCACTTACTTCCAACAACTTCTAAAGGCTACGTGTTAAGTACTTCATGTAAAAATTACTCCAAATTTGCACTAAATACCGGTGAAGTGTTATTTTTCTTTATTGTGTTGCAGTCTTTTCTGATCAGCAAACTATGGGGAAATTCTGTAAAGCATATAAGAATTCAAGACTTTTAAAAGCAATGAATGATTGCTAGTTAAATACACAAGCTTTTTTTTCTTTTTTAATTTAAACAAACATACACTTCTGGCAAGGTTATAGATGATTAACCTCTGTTCATAAGACTTAAATATACAAAACTAGAGGTTTTTTTGTTTACTTTTTTTTCAAGTGCAATTGTTTCTTATACATGTTACTATTAAATTATCATTTTAGCCAGTTATTAGCAAATTGTAGTATGTATTGTCTCTTCTTGTGACGTTTAGTTTTAATTGCTTATTTTAAAGCAGAAACATTAGAATTACAAGTGTCTTGCAATATTTTTATCAACAATAAAATGAAGTAGACTTAATGAAAATACCTTAGTGTGATTTTAATATTATTTTGAGATTTTGGTTGTATAAAGTTTTAATGTAAAATGTCCATTATTGAAGGAATAAGACCTTTCAATAAAAAAATACCCACGAGATCTTTGGCACTGATGGAATTTCCTTTTCAAGTTGAAGTTTTTACTGATTTCAGTGACCATCTACAGAGAGCTCATATTTACATAGCTCTTGTTAAGAAAAATTTCAAGGCATTTATAGGGTATTTTATTTTAATAAAATGATTAATTAAATTAAAAATTTTTAATTTTATTAATTTTTAATCGGGTATTTTTGGAGAAAAATAATGAGTAGGAACAAATAAAATGGGCTTCCCTGGTGGCTCAGATGGTAAAAAAAGGAATTCACCTGCAATGCCAGAGACCCAGGTTTGATCCCTGAGTTGGGAAGATCCCCTGGAGACGGGAATGGCTACCCACTCCAGTATTACTGCCTGGAGAATTCCATGGACAGAAGAGCCTGGTAGGCTGCAGTCCATGGGGTTGCAAAGAGTCAGACACAATTGAGCGACTAAACTTCCACTTTTTCACTTCAATAAGTTGGGAACAAATAAAATGTTTATCTGAATCCTAAATTTGAATTGGTCTGTGCCTCATACACCAAAAATGTACTTATCTTCATTCCATACGTTCTGCATTGACTTCACAGAGGTTGAAACACACACTGATAGAGGAATGGCAAAATGCTAACAGGCTTGCACTTATGTGAAAAACACCAAGTCGGACTACTTCCCAACAGCCCAAGCCTCTGAGGAGATGGCCACTTTTGCAGGGGAGGCAGTTGCTAGTCACAGTATATGTTCTAGGAATGAATTCTGCCCTTCATGACATAAAGGTGTTATACCTATGTGACCACATGGTAATGTTTGATGTTGAAATGAATAGACCTTTATCTTACCTCACGGATTCTTTGGAGAGTTAAGTTAGACCAGTTTATAAAGTGCCACTCACCACATTTACACAGAGAAGGCAATGGCACCCCACTCCAGTACTCTTGCCTGGAAAATCCCATGGACAGAGGAGCCTGGTGGGCTGCAGTCCATGGGGTCGCTAGAGTTGGACAAGGCTGAGCGACTTCCCTTTCACGTTTCACTTTAATGCAATGGAGAAGGAAATGGAAACCCACTCCAGTGTTCTTGCCTGGAGAATCCCAGGGACGGGGGGAACCTGGTGGGCTGCTGTTTATGGGGTCGCACAGAGTTGGACACAACTGAAGCGACTTAGCAGCAGCAGCAGTGTCTCAGACAAAATGATCTTATAACCTCTTTACTCAAAGTATGGGCTATGGAACAGCAGCATGGGCACAGCTGAGAGCATGTGAGAAACACAGCTTAGGGCCCCAGACCAGACCTACTGACTCACAGGGCCAGACGAGGGCACATGGAGTGACGTGTGCAAGGCACTTTCCTTGGGTGCCAAAAAAGTAATCAAGAGAAGTGCTATTTTAATGCAATCTTTTTTTAAAGATTAATGGAAATTATATGATGAATATCAAAATTTTAAATAAATACGGGGTCAGTATTACTCATTTTCCCTTTTGCCTTAGTTCCCAGTGTGGCTCAACCAAGCCCCTTCCTCTCAGCTGGACTAGGCATTTAATAACAGCTCCAGGGGGTGAATACAGTAAAGGTGAAGCAGCATGGATCTAAAACCTGTCAGAAGTTATGTTCTTCTTTTGGGCTGACCATACCCTCAATGCCCTTTCTATGTCTGGGGAAGTCTCCATCTTGTGGGTCTTAGTAGAGGGCAGCACTCACCTCCTACTATAGTTGAAATGCCTGTTAGGTGCTTTCCTGTACTCTGGTGGGCATGACATGTGTCACCTCAAATTGGAAGGGACTGTGCATTGGGAGCAAATGACCGAAAGACGGGGAAACTGTGAGGAAGTCTGGTAGTGATAGGGAACAGTGTCTGGTGTTAGTGGGGTCAGCCATAAAGTAAGCATTTAGTTTCAAGGACAGCAGCTGTCTTCTGCCCAAAATGATATGATGATTTTAGGCATTCCTTATTTCTGGCTGTATAGCTCTAGCCCTCTATAATTCTGCAAGAGACTTAATATTCTTTTAAAATTTCACTCTGGAGACTGACCAAGATGGCAGTCAGTCATCTTGAAAGACCCTGAGCTTATCTCCTTTCACAGGCACACCAAAATCACAACTATTTCCAGAACAACATTTGATGATAACAACTGGAACCTACCAAAAGATCTTACACAACTTCAGCATAATGACCCACAACAAAATGGATAAATGGTAATATTCAAGATATGGTTAAGTCCTATATCTTTGGAAAGAAGACCCACAAATGGGAGAATAATTATATCAGAAAGGTTCTCCCAAAGGACTACGAGGTCTGAGCCTCAACAATGGGCTCCCCAGACCAGGGGTCCTGCACCAGGAAGATAAGCCCCCAGAATATTTAGCTTTGAAGGTCAGTGAGGTTTACTTTCTGGACTCCCAGAGAGCCAGGGGACATAGAGAATTCATCTTAAAGGGCACACATAAAATTTCACATGCGCTGGGACTCAGGGCATAAGAGGTAATTTGACAGAAGCCTAGGTCAGACCTACCTGCTGATCGTGGAGTCTTTCAGAGGCAGGAAGCAGCTGCAGCTCACCCTGGGGACGCAGACAGTGGCACCAGCCATCCTTGAGAGTTCCTTCTACCACATACGCACTGGTAGTGGCAAGGGCCATTGTGGAATCTTCCCTTTAGTTTTTAGCCCCAAGATGTAGCCCTGCCTGGCTCTACTGTTCAGGGAGCCAGCTCCAACCTCTGGACTGGCCTCACCCAGGGCAGACACCAGATGCAAGATAGCCACAATCCTGTAGCCTGAAGTCCCACCAGCAGCTAGGCCATGTCCTGGGATGACATGGGCCTGGGTCCTTGCCTTGCCCACTAGCAACCCAATAAAAGCTTTGGGATATCTGAGACCCTGTACCCAACTGTGTCAGGAACAGCCCCTCCGCTACCCCTCCTTCCCAGCAGTGATCTGAAAACATTTTAGGACCCCCAGCCTTGCGCCTGGACTCCAGGACCTGTCTCTGCTTGTCAGTAGACCAGCACTAACTCAGGACTTGACTTCACCCACCATAGAGTGGGCAATAGCCTGGGAGTCTTCTAGACCCTAACTAACTACCCACCAATGAACCAGCACTAGCCCTGGGCCCCCTGAGGTTCTACAGTCAGCTACCCTGTGACCTGGTCCTACCAACCAGGGGCCAGTAGCCTCTGCACAGGGGAGGGCTTAGCAACTAACCTGACCAGGAGCCAACCAACCCTACCAGACAGCCCACATAGTTTGCTCAGCACAACAGAAGGACCTGCACAGCAGGGAGCCATCAGAGCATACAGCTTGGGTGATGAGAGGGGAGTGCACTGCTGGGACATTAGGAGGTCTCCTACAGAAGACCACTTCTCTAAGGCTGGAACACATAACCAACCCACCAGAAACATAAAACACAAACAGCAGCTTAGGCAAAACGAGGCAAAAGAGGAACATGTTCCAGATGAATGAACCAGATAAAACCCCACAAGAAGAACCAAGTGAAGTGGAGAAAGGCAAATACCTAAGAAAGAGTTCAGGGTAGTGATCATAAAGATGATTAGGGAATCTGGGGAAAAAAATGGGTACACAAAGTGAAAGTTAAAAGTTTTTAGCAAAGAGTTGGAAAATATAATGGAGAAGGAAATGGCAACCCACTCCAGTATTCTTGCCTGGAGAATTCCATGGACAGAGGAGCCTGGCAGGCTACAGTCCTAGGGCCGTAGTCAGACACGACCGAGCAACTATCACTCACGCTCACTAGAAAATATAAATAATATCCAGACAAAGATGAAAAATAACTGAAATTAAAAATACACTAAAAAGAATCAACATAAACTAAATGGTACAGATAAATGGATCAGTGACCTGGAAGACACAGTAGTGGAATCACTGTTGCTGAAGAGAAAAAAAGAAAAATAAATGAGGACTGTATAAGAGACTTCTGGGACAACATCAAATGCACTAATATTCACATTACAGGGCAGAAGAGAGAGAGAAAGGGGCTGAGAACATATTTGAGCCATAATAGTTGAAAACTTCCCTAACCTGGGAAAGGAAACAGACATCCAAGTCCAGGAAGTGCAGAGTCCCATATAGGATTAACCCAAAGAAGAACACACTAAAATACTGTAATTAAATGTTAAAAATTAGAGAACATTAAAACCAGCAAAGGAAAAACAACAAATAACATAGAAAGGAACTCATAAAGGGCTATCAGTTGACTTTTCATCAGAAACTATGTAGACCAGAAGGGCAACATATTTAAAGTGATGAAAGGAAAGCCTACAACCAAGAATACCCTACCCAGCAAGGCTCTCATTCAGATTTTATGGAAAAATCAAAATCTTTTCAGACAGGCAAGAGCTAAAAGAGTTCAGCACTACCAAACCAGCTTTACAAGAAATATTAAAGAAATTTCTCTTAGTAAAAAAGGCCACAACTAGAAAAATGAAAATTACGAAATGAAAAAGCTCATTGGTAAAAGCAAACATTCAGTAAAGGTAGGAAATCATCCATGCACAAAGCTAGTAGGGAGGTTAAAAAACAAGAATATGGATGTATGGACCTTAAGAGTTGCACCATAAAGAAGGCTGCTGCTGCTGCTGCTAAGTCACTTCAGTCGTGTCCAACTCTGTGTGACCCCATAGACGGCAGCCCACCAGGCTCCCCCATCCCTGGGATTCTCCAGGCAAGAATACTGGAGTGGGTTGCCATTTCTAAAGAAGACTGAGTGCTGAAGAATTGATGCTTTCATACTGTGGTGCTGGAGAAGACTCTTGAGAGTCCCTTGGACAGCAAGGAGATCAAACCAGTCAATCCTAAAGGAAATCAACTCTGAATATTCATTGGAAGGACTGGTGCTGAAGCTGAAGCTCCAATACTTTGGCCACCTAATGCGAAGATCTGACTCACTGGAAAAGACTCTGATGCTGGCACAGACTGAGGGCAGGAGGAGAAGGGGGCATAAGAGGATGAGATGGTTGGATGGCATCACTGATTCAATGGACATGAGTTTGAACAAGCGCTGGGAGATGGTGAAGAACAGGGAAGCCTGGTGTCCTGCAGTTCATGGGGTGGCAGAGAGTTGGATACAACTTAGAAACTGAACAACAAAAAAAAAGATATCAAAAACAGTCATTGTGAGGGGAGGAAAGTACAAATACAGGATTCTTAAAATGCATTTGAAATTAAGAGGTCAAGAACTTAATCTTGTATAAATACAGATTGCTGTATAAATACCTTATGGTAATTACAAGCCAAACATCCATAATAGATACACAAAAGAAAAGGAATCCAAACATTAAAGACAGTCATCAAATAACAAAAGACAGGAACAACAGAAAACCTACAAAAACTACCCCCAAACAATTAACAAAATGGCAGTAAGAACATGCATAGCAATAATTACTTCAAACGTAAATGGATTAAATGCTCCAAAAGACATCAAGTGGCTGAGGGCAAAAGGAATCCTGCCTATAGGAGACTCAGATTTAAAGACATACATATATTGAAAGTGAAGGTATTGCAAAAGGTATTGGATGCAAGTAGAGATAATAAGGAAGCCAGAGTAGCAATACTTATACCTGATAAAACAGACGTTAAAATAGAGATTGTTGGAGGAGACAAAGGACACTACAAGATGGAGGCTAAACAATACACTAAAAAAAACCAATGGATTACTGAAGAAGTCAAAGAGGAAATTAGGAAAGAATACCCAGCGACAAATGAAAATGAAAACCAATGATCCAAAATCTATGGGACACAGCAAAAACAGTTCTAAGAGGGAAGTTTATGGTGATACACGACCTCAGGAAATGAGGAAAATCTCCAACCACCTAACGTTACAGCTGAACTAGAAAAAGAGCAAACAAAACCCACAGTTAGTATAAGGAAACGTATCATAAAGACTAGAGCATAAATAAACTTTAAAAACAATAAAATTATCAATGAAACTAAAAAATGCTTCTTTGAAAAGATTTTAAAAATTGATAAACTTTTAGTTTGAACTCATCATGAAGAGAGCACAAATCAACAAAATCAGAAATGAAAAAGGAGAAGTTACAAACACCACCACAAAAATATGAAACATCAGAAGAGATTATTACGGAAAACTGTATGCCGATAAAATGGACAACTTAGAAAAAGGGACAAATTCCTAGAAATGTACAATCTGCCAAGACTGAACCAGGAAGAAATAGAAAATATGAATAGATCAGTTACCAGTAATGAAACTAAATCAGCAATTTAATAACTCCCAATAGAAGTCCAGGATCAGATGGCTTCACAAGTAAATTCAACAAAATATTTTGAGAAGAATTAACACTATCTTTCTCAAACTATTCCCAAAAAATTGCAGAAGAAGGAATGCATCTGAACTCATTCTAGGAAGGTAGCATCACTGTGATACTAAATCCAAAGATACTACAGAGTGCTCGCTTTGGCACCACATATACTAAAACTGGAATGATACAGAGATTAGCATGGCCCCTGCTCAAGGATGACACGCAAATTTGTGAAGCGTTCCATATTTTCGTACATATACACAATGGAGTATTACTCAGCCATTAAAAAGAATACATTTGAATCAGTTCTAATAAGATGGATGAAACTGGAACCGATTATACAGAGTGAAGTAAGCCAGAAAGAAAAACACCAATACAGTATACTAACACATATATATGGAATTTAGAAAGATGGTAATGAGGACCCTGTATGCAGGACAGCAAGAGAGACGCGGATGTGTAGAGTGGACTTTTGGACTCTGAGGGAGAGGGAGAGGGAGGGGGACAGGGTGGGATGATTTGGGAGAATAGCATTGAAATATGTATACTATCATGTAAGAAACGAATCGCCAGTCTATGTTCGATGCAGGATGCAGGATGCTTGGGGCTGGTGTATGGGGATGATCCGGAGGGATGATGGGGGTGGGAGGTAGGAGGGGGGTTCATGTTTGGGAGTTCGTGTACACCCGTGGCAGATTCATGTCAATGTATGCCAAAACCAATAGAGTACTGTAAAGTAAAATAAAATAAAATTTTAAAAATAAATAAATAAGGGGAAAAAAAAGATACTACAGAAAAAAAGAAAAAGAAAATTATAGGCCAATATTGCTAATTAAGATCGATGCAGAAATTCCTCAACAAAATACTAGTAAACTGAATCCAACAATACATTAAATGGGTCATAAAACATGATTAATAGGGATTTATCCCAAAGATGCAAGGACTTTTCGGTATCTGCAAATCAATCAGTATAACACTACATTAACAACCTGAAGAACAGAAACTGTATGATCACCTCAACAGATGCAGAAAAGCTTCTGACAATATTCAACATCCATTTATGATAAAAACTCCCCAGAAGGTGTGTATAAAGGGAACATACCTCAACATAATAAAGGCCATATGTGACAAACACACAGCTAACATCATGCTCAGTGTTTCCTCTAAGATCAAGAACAAGACAAGGATGCCCACTCGAGGTACTTTTAATCAACACGGTATTGCATGTCCTAGTCACAGCAACTGGGCAAGAAAAGTAAGACGGTTGGATGGTATCACCGATTCAATGGACATGAATTTGAGCAAACTCTGGGAGATAGTGAAGGACAGGCAAGCCTGGCACGCTGCAGTCCAAAAGGTCACAGAGTTGGACACAACTGAGCAGCTGAACAACAACAAACTGGACAGGAAGAAGTAAGACTGTCACTGTTTGCAGATGACATACTACACACAAAATATCCTAGACACCATCAGAATACTGCTAGAGCTCATCAATGAATTTAGAAAAGTTGTAGGATACAAATTAACATACAGAATCGGTTCCATCTCTATATACTAAAAATGAGTAATCAGAGAGAGGAATTAAGTATATAATCCCATTTACCATTGCACTAAAATGATTAAAATACCTAGGTATAAACCTTAGGGGCAAAATACCTGTACTGGGAAAACCATAAGGCACTGATGAAGGAAACTGAAGACAATACAAACAGATGGGAAAATATACCATATTCAGAGACTGGAAGAATTAATGCCAAGGAAACCTACAGATTCAATGCAGTCTCTATCAAAATACCAAGGGCATTTTTCACAGATAATTTTAAAATTTGTGTGGAAACACAAAAGACCCTAAGCAGCTAAAATATCCCAAGAAAGAACAGATCTAGACAAATCAAGCTCCCTGACTTCAAACTATACTGCTGCTGCTGCTGCTGACACTAAGTTGCTTCAGTCGTGTCCGACTCTGTGTGACCCCAGAGATGGCAGCCCACCAGGCTCCCCTGTCCTATCTATGACAAAGGAGGCAAGTATATTAAATGGAGGGGGAAAAGCTCTTCAATAATTGGTGTTGCAAAAACCAGACAGCTACATGTGAAAGAATGAAATTAGAACCTATATACACAAATTAATTCAAGATGGATTAAAGACATAAGACTGGAAACCGTAAAACTCTTAGAGAAAACATAGGAACACTCTGACACATACTGTAGTAATATTGTTTTGAATCTGTCTCCTAAAACAAAGGAAATAAAAGCAAAAATAAACAAATGGGAACTAATTAAGCTTTAAAACTATGTACAGCAAAGGAAACCATCAACAAAATGANTCAAGATGGATTAAAGACATAAGACTGGAAACCGTAAAACTCTTAGAGAAAACATAGGAACACTCTGACACATACTGTAGTAATATTGTTTTGAATCTGTCTCCTAAAACAAAGGAAATAAAAGCAAAAATAAACAAATGGGAACTAATTAAGCTTTAAAACTATGTACAGCAAAGGAAACCATCAACAAAATGAAAAGACAACCTACTGAATGGGAGAAAATATTTGCAAATATGACATGACCAACTTGGGGTCATATCCAACATATATAAATAACTCATACAACTCAACATCAAAAGAAAAAAACCTGATTAAAAACTGGGCAGAAGACCTGAACAGATATTTTTCCCAGAAAGGAAATGCAGATGATCAACAGGCTCATGAAAAGATCAACATCACTAATCACCAGGGAAGTATAAATACAAACTACAATGAGATATCATGACAGACAGGTCAGGACAGTTATCATCAAAAAGACACAAACAATAAATGATGGTGAGGAAGTGGAGAAAACGGGGATCCCCTGTTGAGGAGAAACGTAAATTGGTGTAGCCACTGTGGAAAACAGTATGGAAGTGTCTCAAAAAAGCTAAAAATAGAACTACCATATGACTCAGCAATTCCACCATTCCTGTATATACCTGAAAAAACAAAAACACTAGTTCACAAAAATATATGCATCCCAATGTTCATAGCAGTATTATTTATAATTGCCAAGATATGGAAGCAATTTAAGTGTCCATCAACAGATGAGTGGATTAAGAGGATATGGTGTACGTATACAATGGAATACTGCTGCTGCTGCTAAGTCGCTTCAGTCATGTCCGACTCTATGCGATCCCATAGACAGCAGCCCACCAGGCTCCCCAGTCCCTGGGATTCTCCAGGCAAGAACACTGGAGTGGGTTGCCATTTCCTTCTNTGCTGCTGCTAAGTCGCTTCAGTCATGTCCGACTCTATGCGATCCCATAGACAGCAGCCCACCAGGCTCCCCAGTCCCTGGGATTCTCCAGGCAAGAACACTGGAGTGGGTTGCCATTTCCTTCTCCAATGGAATACTACTCAGCCATGAAAAGAACAAAATTCTGCCATTTGCAAAACATGGATAGACTTCGAGGGTCATTATGCTAAATGAAATGAGTCAGAGAAAGATAAATATTTTGTATGATACCACTTTTACATGGAATCTAAAAAAACAGAAAAAGCTACTAAATCTAACATAAAAGAATCAGACTCACAAATATAGAGAACAAACTAGTGGTTACCCGTGGGGAGAGGGAAGGGAGGAAGGGCAAAACAGTGGTAAGGGATTAAGAGGTACAAACTATTGTGTATAGAATAAATAAGCTACAAGGATATATTGTATAACACAGGGAATATAGCCAATGTTTTAAAGGCATATAACATTTAAAAACTGAATTTCTATATAATACTTATATAATGTTGTACATCAATTATACTTCAATAAAAATACATAACACAGGGAATATAGCCAATGTTTTAAAGGCATATAACATTTAAAAACTGTGACTTTTAATATAATACTTATATAATATTATACATCAATATAGGTGTAAAAAATATTAGTCAATGTTCATATATCAAAAATTGAGAAAAGAAGGTATATCAACTTGAAACAATACAGAGTAAATATATATATATATTATTCTACATTGGTACTTTGTTCATTTAAAAATACTAAATTAAGGAAACTAATTTGATAAGCAGATCCTATCTTTGACAACATTTTGTTATGATTCTCAGTATAAACGAGTGAATGGTGTTAATGCTAATTACATCACAGACTAAGTTTTTAACCCATCAAGTATATTTTGATCTTTTTTCCCAGAGGTCTTTAATAAAAAAACCTAAGTAGGACATCTATAGAAATTAGAAGAACATCGATATTCCTTTAATTAATAATTATAACAGGCATTAGGATGTGTTTCGTTCTATAATTCCCTGTAAAAGCATCTGTTGCTCCTATAGGAAGTAAAGTATGGCTGTTTTCCAATAAAGTGTAATAGACAAGTTTCTTAAACAAAATATAATCTTTAATATAAGACTATCCACAAGCTCAGTAATATAAAATATTTTCAAATATCTCATGTATATTCTAAGGACTAGACTTCATTACCTTTGTCACCCAATAAATCCAGACAATAAACATAATTATTTCTACATCCAATAATAAGCATTGATTCCCAGACCACAGGAGAAGAGAAAACTTCTCCAGGAAGTTCATACACACTTTGAAACTGTCCACTCTTAGATTCCAAGATCCACAGTTTCCCATCAGTAGATGCTGCTGCCAGTAACATTTCATTGTTATGGTTGTGGTTATGGAAAACAAAAGGCGTTGAATACACTCTTGCAGTAGTTTCAAATTTCCACCGGAGGTGACCTTTCATATTACAACAGTAGATAAAGCAGTCATGAGAACCAAAAAATATTTCTTGCTCTGATGCTGAGGTACATGGGGATGAAAAGATTGGTTCATTGGTAGAGAACTGCCAGACCTGAAGGGTGATAAAGGCAAAAACAACTCGTTCATCTCATTTCAACAATTCTATAGACTAAAGCTTTATGAAATTCTTAATAAAATGTGAGAGATGTAGGCTACTGAATGGTAAATACAGAGAAAATAATAGCTTTCTCTGAAAAGTAGCACCCTCAGATTAGACCTCTGTCCCAGTGGTAAAATCTAACATAAAAAACACCAGTGAGCTTATTACATAAATCACCACTATGCATAATATAAATTCATTTCAAACCTCATCCAAAAGTTATTACTAATATGTTCAGAGACAATGATTTCTAAGATAAAACTACACTGAGTTTCCAGTGTATCTTATTAAAAATTATATCTTACTCTAGTCTCCTGATGTAGGAAGAAGGAGGTAAATTAGCTGAAAAGAAAAGTTTATGTGCAATAAGCTGAACTAAAGCTTTAAACAAAGAGCTATGAGTTGTGTGTCTACACTGTAGATATATACTATTTGCTTATTTCAAAGGTACTATAGATTACCCTGTCAGCCACTATTTTAGAGCACACAGGAAGAAGCCTAAGTCTAAGGTAATGCTCACAAATCCATAGTAGCAGCAAAATAAAAAAAGTGGGTATATTCATGATACATGGTGTGTAATCTCAATTTTCTTCCTGACTTGGACAAAATTAGTTTAATCTTTCTTTGGCTTATTCAGAGCAGAAAAAAAGAAGGAGTAAGAACCTTTCCCTCTTCTAACTATTTAGAAATCCAAAGGTAAGAATATATACAAATTACTTTCTAAATAAAAAATATTGTGAACTTAATAAAAGATTTCATCATAGAACTTCGCTGGTGGTACAGTGGATGAGATTCTGCCTGTCAATGCAGGCGACATGGACTCGGATCCCTGATCTGGGAGTATTCCACATGTCGCAGGCAACTAAAGTCCATGCACCACAACTACTGAGGCCGTTCTCTCAAGCCCTCAAGTCACAACTATTGAGCCCCTGTGCTGCACCTACTGAAGCCAGTGCCCCAGAGCCTGTGCTCCTGAAGAAGAGAAGCCACCGTGATGAGAAGCTTGCGCACTGCAACCAAGAACAGTCCCACTCACCACAACTGGGGAAAGCCTGCACACAGAAAGAAGACCCGACACAGCCAAAAACTTAACACGACTTTAAAAGTTAAAAAAAAAAAGACTTAGAAAAAAAGATTTCATCACAAAATAACTGTCACACAGAACAAAAGAAACTGCTAGTGTATAAGGGGTGAAAACAGAATAAAATGCACCCAGAAGCAACCATAGCCGTCAAGGGGCTCACGTATGCTGGAGCTAGTACACTCAAGTCCACAGAATAATCCCTCAAATAAAAAACACAGAAGTTGTGCCACAGTCACTTGGGGGTGAAGAAGTAGAGATTGTTATCCTAACGAAAGATCAGGAGCCTACCCTGCTCCCCTGATCACTACCCTGATCACGAAGTTGAAGACGGAACCTCTATACAAAGTAAATTGGGTTCTGTAACAGATTTTGGTTTTCATAGAATTTTCACAACCTGAATAGAGGTTATAATTAAGTTGGCTAAAAAATGGTAATTATTTTTTACATTGGACAAGGAGGATGGCAAAATTAAAACAATGTTTGGATAGAATCTTTTAAATCTATAAGAGCATCATTCAAAAATTTAAAAATCCACGGGCTAACAATTAAAACAGAACTAGCTTTCAACACAATGGGTCAAAATTGTCACCGACTACTATGCTTTTGACAAAGATAAGTAAAACAGAACTAGACATTTTTTACCTGTTCTCCAAAGTGAGTAAAGCAGAGTAAATTTCCATCTACACAGCCAATAAAAATATACTGTAGGCAACACCGTGGAGAAGAAAAGAGTGGCTTTCCACAGGAATGTTTCCAAACTCTGTCCCCAGTGGCCTGGCATGGGCAAAACGTAATTCATAGCATTTAAATCATTCTACTCATCAATTACTTTTGTAAGACAAATTCATAAACCTCCCAGAGGTAACATCAGAAAATGCTACAGTAGCATGCTGACTATTCTAAGTGAAGCTTATATATTATAGCTTGATTATAAATGAAGCTAGTGTACATATACACAGCTATAAAATTAATGAGTGCTATTTATGAGAACTGAGCTAAAAACCTGCAATAAATCCAGGAAAGAAATAACTAGCACATAAACTCTATCCTTAGAATGGACACAAAGTTCTTGATAGAACTGAGAACATTCTGCCAATTTAAAAAAATTGATAAAGGACATAACACAGAACTTAGATTTTGCTCATCACTCTAGACTTCATGTCAATCATTTTAGTGAATTCTGATCCAGTACTGTGTGGACTGTATCTAGTTGAGATCTACTTCGAATTTTCAGAATTCCAAGCAAATGTAAAAAATATTAAAGAAAAACAGGTAATAAAATCAATAAATATTATTTTATGCCTACAGGATTTATAGCCAGTAAAAGTCCTCCCAGTGTAGCAAAATACAAGTGAGATGGAATCAGGCTCAAACAAGGAGAAGAAAAAACAGTTCCTCCACATTTTAACTTCCAAACACACTTCTTTTTCTGTAAATAAGAAAATAAAATTTTAAAAGAGCAAAAAAGAAAGCAAATTAATTGGTTTCTGAGGGTGATTCACAAAATCATTATATCTGTCCCTTTTAAAGTTACATATGTCTAGTTAATATAATTTTTATTTTTAGTATAAAAGTAATACATACTTACGTGGAGAATCAAGTTAGTATAAAAAGAAGGCAAAAGGCAATACCCAGAGATTACTACTAACATTTTAGCATTTTTGCCTTGTGATCTTTTTGGCACGTGTGCGCGCACACACACACACACACATACACACACACACACAGTTTAATATACCTGAGATCATTCTGAATATCATACACTTTGTATATAATTTAGTTCACTTATTCTGTAAAACTTGTTAAATATTACATTAATGGATCATATCCCATATGAACATAAAATACTCTCTCTCTACCCTATTTGTAACTAATTTCTTGGTAGTATAAATAACTTGGAAATAAGATATTCTGGTGCTTACATTTGTCCATGTTTCTGATTATTTTGCCATGATAGATTCCTAGAATTTTACTGAGTCAAAGGATATGAAATTGTTACCTATTCAAATTGTCAAACTGTCTTCCTTAAAAGTTTACCTCCCACAACTCTCATCAGAATTTAATGTTACCCTTTAAGCTAATAACATTTGCTTCTCTATCTTTAAAGTTTTAAATTTTCACTCCTTTGATTCTTAAACATTATATAAATTTGTATACATTTATTAGCCATTTCTTCTTAAGGGCCCTGTCCATTTATATCCTTTGTTGAATATTTTTCTGTCTGGACCTTTATATTTTTCTTATAGATTTATATTTGCTCTTAATTTCATTTATACTTATGAGCTTTAACTATGTCATATTTGTTTCAAAAAATTTTCCCAACTTAATTTTTAATTTTATAATTCCTTTTTTTTTAAATTTTACTTTACTCTATTGGTTTTGGCATACATTGACATGAATCTGCCATGGGTGTACACGAACTCCCAANTTCATTTATACTTATGAGCTTTAACTATGTCATATTTGTTTCAAAAAATTTTCCCAACTTAATTTTTAATTTTATAATTCCTTTTTTTTTAAATTTTACTTTACTCTATTGGTTTTGGCATACATTGACATGAATCTGCCATGGGTGTACACGAACTCCCAAACATGAACCCCTCCTCCCACCTCCCACCCCCAATCATCCCTCCGGATCATCCTCATACACCAGCCCCAAGCATCCTGCATTTTAAAATTTTATGTAATCGGGTTCTTATATAAAATATCTTATTGATATTTTTGTGATTTTCTTCTTTCTATTATCAATGGTAAATTCTAAGTTCTTTATATTTCAAAACTCTGAGCAGCAAATTTGTGAAAATTTGGTAAGGAAGTTAAAAATATCTTAAGAGATTAAGGCTGTTAATTAATCCCTTAATCTTCCCAGATCGCAAACTTGGAAAATAGTTAACACCTGCTCCCCTAGTCAAGAGCATGATAATTTCATGCTCTTCCATTTATGCTTATGATGTAAAGCTAACAAAATGAATTCTTACATATATATCCAAAGCGTATGCATGCTGGTCATGAGATCCAATGTAAAGAAGTCCTGTGGTTGGATCCATGGTTGCTGAGCTTTTGACAGCATCCTCAGTACTAAACGTCCAGTATTTTTCTCCACTATTACTTTTCAGAACATAAACTAACCCATTATAACAGCCTGTTGGCAAACAAAACATTAAAATGAGATTTCGATATGTCACTGGAAAATAATTCTTTGGCTTAAATCATGACAACATATATTTGATGCTCTTCATGTGTACTTAGGCTCTATGTTTGGCTCAGATTTACATTTCAGCAAAACAGACATGAACAGTAGCCACTTATGTAAAAAAAAAAACCTTTTTAGTAAGTACACCTTACATTTTCAAGGTACTAAGAAGCGCTTCACTACCAAGAAAACAATGAACATGAGCATGCTCCAGCAGAAAGAGGCTGTGACAGACCGGGATTCAGATCTTGTCATGGCCATCCTTTGGGCAAATCATCTAGCATTGCTGGGCCTCAGATTATTCTGCTGAATGTGGATACATCTAGGGTTATTGTGATAATCAGGATCAATGCCCAGTACATAAAAAGTGTTCAATAAATGCTAATATTGGGACTTCCCTGGCAGTCTAGCCAAAAGAAAAAGAAATACTGGGTTCTCTGGTGGTCTGGGGCTTCCCTGGTGGCTCAGAGGTTAAAGCATCTGCCTCTAATACGGGAGACCTGGGTTTGATCCCTGGGTCAGGAAGATCCCCTGGAGAGGGAAATGGCAACCCACTCCAGTATTCTTCCCTGGAGAATCCCATGGACGGAGGAGCCTGGTGGGCTACAGTCCACGGGGTCGCAAAGAGTCGGACATGACTGAGCGACTCCCAGTTCCCCTGGTGGTCTAGTGGTTAAGAATCTGCTTGCGAATGCAGGGGACACAGGTTCCATACTGGGTTGGAGAGGATCTCTATACCACAGAGTAGCGAAGCCCATCCGACACAACTACTGAGCCTGTGCTCTAGAGCCCAGGAACTGCAACTACAGAAGACCGTGTGCCCAAGAGCCAGAGCTCCACAAGAGAAGCCACTGCAACGAGAAGCCTGCACACCTCAAGTAAGAGTAGCCCTGCTCACTGCGACTAGAGAACGCTTGTGTACAGCAACGAAGACTCAGTGCAGCAACGAAGACTCAGTGCAGCCAAATAAATCAATAAATCTTACCAAGAAATGCTAATATTAACAATATGCATATTTACTGCAAGGACTGATGCTGAAGCTAAGCTCCAATACTCTAGCCACCTAATGTGAAGACCCGACTCACTGGAAAAGACCCTGATGCTGGGAAAGATTGAAGGCAAAAGGAGAAAAGGATAGCAGAGGATGAAGTGGTCAGATGGCATCACCAACTCCACGGACGTGAATCCGAGCAAACTCCAGGCAATGGTGAAGGACAGGGAAGCCTGGCGTGCTACAGTCCATGGGGGTCACAAAGAGTTGAACACCACTCAGGAACTTAACAACAAATGTTTACTGACTACTGTTAGAATTTTATTCCTATTAACTCATGTAATCCTCACAGTGAAGTGTGACTATATGAACATTTTTATAGAGGACAAAATTGAAGCACAGTTAAGTTATAGGAGAGTTATGGGCAAAACTACTCAGGCAGTAAGTGGCAAAGCAAGGATCTGAATTCAAGAAGTCAAGCTCCAGAGCCTACTGTCTTGACAACTATAGCAGACTGATTTTTCCGAACTGCTGCTTGGATGAGAAGACAGAGCAAGAGTCTCTGACTTGCTGTGGCCAAAAAAACCCTCCAGTTGGAAGTGGGCGTGGTCAAAATCTACAAAGTAAAGATCACTCAAGTTTCTGGAGTGCACATAAGTCAGGGGAAGTGAAATCTAGGCATTGGCCCAACACTCTGGGTGGTTCCACCTATGATAACCACTGCTGCCCACTTGAGGCTCAATGTCCAGAGTATCTGCTGTGCTTTCTTCTGGCAGTTACTGCTCAGAAGGAAAGGACACCCTACTTAGTGAAGATGAAAAGATATGTCCTATATAGTGGAGTACATCAGGAATAGCTGGGTAATGAGAACGTTCTTTCAGTTTGGCTCCAGAAGAAAATGTTTTGTGACCTTATGTTAGGCAAAGATCTCCTGGATATGACATTAAAAGCAGGATCCATAAAAGAAATTATAAAGTAGACTTCATTGAAATTAAGAACTTCTCTTCAAAAGACACTGTTAAGGGACTTCTCCTTCATGGTCCAGTGGTTAAGACTTTGGGCTTCCACTGTAGGGGGCATGGGTTTGATCCCTGGTCGGAGAACTACAATCCTGCAAGCAGGGACAAAAAGCAGATCAGTGGCTGGTGGGAGGGATAGGAGGAGGAATGACTATAAAGTGAAACACAAATTTTCTGGAGCAATGGACTCTTAACTGTGGTAGTGGTTACATGATAGTATGTATCTGTCAAAATACAGAACTGTATACCACTGTATATAAACCACACACTACTAAAAAAATAAAGTACTAAGGGATAGTTACCAACACTGAACTGGATATTTGAAAACTGTGGAGAGTGAATCTTAAAAGTTCTCATCCCAGGAAAAGAAAACGGTAACTGTGTCAGGTGATGTAGGCTAACTAGACTTATTGTGGTAAGTATTTTGCAATATACACACACATCAAATCATTATATTGTATACCTTAAACTAATAAAACGTCATATGTCAATTACATCTCAATAAACCTGGAAATTTTTTAAAAAGAAAAAGGACTAAGTGACCACCATGTGCCACGAGCTTTGGGTAGACACTTGGGATGCAAACAATAACCCCAATGAGCTGACTTTCATGGACAAGGGATTACTCATATTCATATGTGTAACTGAAAGTTTCTTGTAGCAAAACTCTCAAAATATAGATTTTCAATAGGAAAGGATCAAACTTAGATTCAAGTAGATCCTAGCCAGGATAACTTAAGTAGGGAGATATATTCCTAAGTATTTAGACTGAAAAGCTTTGGTAAACAGATTCCATGAGCACTAAAGTAAAACTTAGTATAGTTTGGGGGAGGGGTAAAAAGAAAGTAATAGTCAAGGAGACATTATACATGAACCCCCATATCTTTGTAAATCAGCTGCACCTTAAGGAAACGGAGTAGCAGGTAACAGCCAGCACTCAATGAGCACTTAGTCTGTCCCTGAGAAATAAAGTAAAAGTGTTAGTCGCTCAATCTTTTTGCAATCCCATGGACTGTAGCCCACCAGGCGCCTCTGTCCATGGAATTCTCCAGGCAATACTGGCGTGGGTCAGCATTCCCTTCTCCAGGAGATCTTTCCAACCCAGGGATTGAACCCAGGTCCCTTGCATTACAGGCAGATTCTTTACTGTCTGATCCACCAGGTATGTACTAAAGGATTCACAAGCAATTATCACATTTAATCCTCTCAGTTCTATGATCATTGTGGTAGTTTTAAAATATATCCACATATTCTTTGATACTCTTCCTTTCAAGAGGTGGAGCCAATTCCCCTCCCTTTGAATGTGGGCCAGACTTAATGATGTGCTTCTAATAACAGAATAAGGCAAGAATGATGATTTACAACTTTAGACACTAAAAGTACTGCATTTTTCCTCACTCATTCTCTTGGGTCACTCAGAGAAGCCCATGGGGCAAGAAACTGAAGCTTCCTGTCAAAACTCAGCAAAGAACTAGTCTTGTTTAGCCGCACTGTAAGCCTTCTTGGAAGCAGATTTCACCAGCTCAAGTCAAGCCTTCACATGGTTGCAGCCACAGGAGAAACCCTGAGCCAGAACTTTCAGCTAAGCTCCTCCTAAATTCCTGATCCACACCAACTGTGAAATAATGTTTATTGCTCTAAACCATTAAGTTTGGGAATAATTCATGATGCAGCACCATGTTTTATTTATTATGCCCATATACTCACGAGAAAACTGAAGTTCTAGGGAGTTCCACAACTTGTTGAAGGTCACAGAGTGGGTTAATAGCCTTAGAGCTAGGTTCAGACCCAGAAACTCTGACACAAGGCCCACAGTGTGAATCAGCATGTAATTATTATTCTTTGACAGAAACCAAACCCACTATACACAGGTTTTTTAAATTGAACGTGGCTCTACTGGTATTTTCACATGGTAATTCCATTTAACTCTATAAACCTCAAATTCAGAAACTTACCCACTACAATAAAGTTTCCACACTTAGATACACATGCTGAGGATTCAATGCGATCTCCTAAAATCTGTTCCCATTTCACCTTTCCAGAGTAAAGATCAACTGCTATCATTCTATGAGAATGGGAGCCAATGTACACAGTTGCAGATGACTTATCAAGAGCTGGTACTACAAGCAGAGGTGAAGCATCCACACATTTGCCAGTGTCTGACGTCCACCTCACACGAAACTGCATCTTCTCAGCCCTAATCGCAGGTGTTTCCTTTTCAGAAACTTCTACAACACAGGATGGGTCTTCTGACTTCCCAGTAAGAGGTGGAGTACTTAGGCTTTCTCTATTTTGAATGTCAGTCTGTGAATTTAAATCAGAAGCATAGGTTGAAGGGCAATGTCCCAACTTAGTTAAATACCTATCAGTATTCAAAGACAAAATCTGGTTCCCTCTGCTCAGTGCAATAAAAGCATTGATCTCACTGTCACAATTTAAAGTCATGACAGTTTCCTGATGTAAAGATTTTCCACTGGTTTCCTCTTGAGTAGCATCACTGAATTTTCTTTTCATGGCATGATTCTTGCTAAGTGTCAGATCTTTATCTGAAAACACTGTTTGAAGGATGTGATTGTAAATCTCTAAAATAGAACTGCTGAGAATAATTTCCAGAAGCCCAGGTACTGATGTGCCAACAAGGTTTTCAATCTCACTGAGGAGCCGTATGGATTTCAAGGAATCTCCACCACTATTTAAGAAGAGTGACTCATCAGGAATCTTCAAAGCATCTTCTGAGAGACTCAGAACAGACTACAGATTGGAGAAGGGAGAAATACATTGATGTTCAAGGCCTAAAATCAGCATTGACAGTAATATAAGTGACAGAACTTACATTAATGAGATGAACACAAAACACACAAAATAAATTTTAAGATGATTTTCTATATAGTAAAGGAGACCTTCATCATCCTACCAATGGTGTGACAAGCCTACCCTAAGACTGCAAATTATACTTCCCTTTAGAGCAGTTTTCCTACCCATACAATGAGAAATGAAACTATAAAAACATCTGATTTACTAACTATAAAACCCACAAGATAATAACATCTGATATTTCTATAATATAGGGATAGTTATTTTCATTAACTCCACATATATATCAGAATTATTTTCCATGAATCTAAAAATGAAGTAGATAATACTTTTATTTAGATACCCTCTATTTTTCAGATAAGACTATACAAACACATCCTTAAGAAAACTTCGTATTTTAAGAAAAATTATACTGACCTATAAAGGCAAATATATATATTTCAAAGTTTTTGATTGTTTTATATATATGTGTGTGTGTGTGTGTATATATATTTATGTGTGTCTGTGTATATATATTGGAGAAGGCAATGGCACCCCACTCCAGCACTCTTGCCTGGAAAATCCCATGGACAGAGGANGAAAAATTATACTGACCTATAAAGGCAAATATATATATTTCAAAGTTTTTGATTGTTTTATATATATGTGTGTGTGTGTGTGTATATATATTTATGTGTGTCTGTGTATATATATTGGAGAAGGCAATGGCACCCCACTCCAGCACTCTTGCCTGGAAAATCCCATGGACAGAGGAGCCTGGGAGGCTGCAGTCCATGGGATGGCTGAGAGTCGGATACAACTGAGCGATTTCACTTTCACTTTTCACTTTCATGCATTGGAGAAGGAAAGGGCAACCCACTCCAGTGTTCTTGCCTGGAGAATCCCAGGGACGGGGGAGCTTGGTGGGCTGGCGTCTCTGGGGTCGCACAGAGTCGGACACGACTGAAGTGACTTAGCAGCAGCAGCAGTGTGTATATATATATATATTCCCTTAAGTAGAAACATACACATCATTGAAACTTCTGAATAATGATGTTAAAAGCCTTTATACCACAGGCTGTGGTACAGCAAGACTGGGCTATTTTTTCTACTCTGACAAGTATAACTGTATTCAACTACCTTGCTTAGGGAAAACTTATGGCAAGAGAAGTTTTGTCTATTTGTGCCTTTTATGACTACTACCTCACTTCCTCACTCACTGGACAAGGAAATGGCAACCCACTCCTGTACTCTTGCTTGGAGAATCCCATGGAGGGAGGAGCCTGGTGGGCTACAGTCCATGGGGTCACAAAGAGTCAGACATGACTGAGCGACTTGACTCACTCACTCACCTCACTTCCAATAAATCTCTATATGGGGAGCTTAATCTAATCTTGCATTACAGACCCTAACTTTTATTTTAGTACCAATTGAATAAACAAAGCTATGCTACTTAACATCTGGACAGCAGTCAACATTCTTAGAAAATTTTATCAAACTTATTAGGATGCTACATTCCCTGAAGATATACAATGACTTCTTTATAACAACAAATTTGTATCTTAAAAGTTGTACCTTCCACAAATGGTGTAATTTTTCCCAAAGTTCCTCTTTTCCACTGAGCTTACACTCACACTTCAAGTCTCTGTAGTTTAAATATATCTTATTTAACTCAGAAATATCAATTTTGCCTTAATATAAAAGAAAAAAACAACTTTTAAATTTCAGCTTGAACCCAGTCACAATAGACATTTTTCATTGTTAAGGTTAGAAATCCCATAGAACAGTTTGTCATAGATAATCAATAATAAAGAAAGCAGCCCCATGCTATCCAGAATGTAGTATCAGATAAGAAGAAAGGAGGGGCTAATGTTCATCTCAATTAAAGAGTTAAAGAAATAGTACTATTTACTAAGCAATTACCACATTTTGAAATAAATATTAAAGATGAAATTGGGAAAGTAATAGAATTTGGTGATTAAGAGTACATGTTTTGAAGTCAAATAGTTCTCAATAGAATTTCAACTCTAACTAGCAATGTGATTTTGGGAAAATTACTTACTCTCTTAAGACTTATTTTTCACATCAGTAAATGGGAATAATACCACCTACTCACAGGATTTTCTGAGATAAAATTAATTACTTTTACAAAGTATTTAACAGAGGGTCTACCACAATATATAGTAGTATTACTTATAACGATAAGGATTTAAGTGGTCTTTAAACTAGTTAGGAGCACAATTACAATCATTTGGCACCGAAACAAAGCAGCTTCAAATTATTTTACCATGAGATGTAAATGGCAGAGAATTAATTAACACAAGCTCATCTGGGATGGCATGACTTGGAAGATGTTTCTGCAGTTCTTCAAAGATGTAATCCTTTACTAATTCATTTTTAGTCACCATGAACAAAATCAATTTTTCCTGGTTATACCATGTAACTGCACAAGACTCCACTTGTTGAAGACCTTCAGCAATCTATGAGAGAGATTATCCAAATCCGCCAATGAGGACATTTGAAAATAAACTTCCTAAATGCTCTGAAATCAACAAATTAAATTCTGGAATTCCCTAGAGATTTTTAGAAAATTGTTTCCTACCATCACTATTACCAGCACACAGGGTTCTTAATGTTTTCCAAAAACGATAGCACCCAGAGCAAAATAAATTTACTTTCACAGTTATAAAAATCCATTTTGTCACTTATTTAAAAAAAACAAACAACTCTCTTCAACCTGAGAGTAACGTACACAATGAATTATCCATGTCTTCTATTGTAATTCATCATTAATACAAGTCTTAAGTCTAAATAATACTGGTAGAGAACCCTGGCAAAGCAAATTAGTTATGGCTGCCTCTAATACCTATGTATGTTAATAGGTATTTTAATATTTGAACATTTCTACCTGTTGTACAAGTTCTGTGTTAAGACGTTTGCCATGACGTTTGATCTGACTGTCCTTTCGTCCCAAGAAAAATATCTCTCCATCTTTTATAGTCACAAAGTCTCCTGTGGCTCTCATTGTGCCAAGTGGTACCGTCATCTCGCCATCAAGAAAACATACTCTATTTCTGCCACCTTCATAAGATAGAAACACCAATGTAGTAAAAATATTTAAGGAAAATTAAAACCATGAAATTAGAACATTTTCAAAAGCTCCATTACTTAAAGTGTTAATATATATATAAAATTGGGGACTCACTTTTAAATGTTATCTGATAAAATTATATACAATAACAATCTTAGTAAAATAAACAAAGTGATAAAATTTATTTCTAAAAATATATATGTGATTAAGAACATTTAAAAAATAATTTAGGAATTTTAAATATTCTAATTAAATAAAATTCAGGCTATAAACAGAAATACAAACAACCAAGTTACAGTTCCCAAATTGCTTTTCTATCTTCTCTTAGAGTATTAGACCCAATTATCTAAAATAATCATGTAACTTATGAAATGTTTCATTGACTGTGATGATGAGATTAAAAATTACCATCACTGAAAAGAATACTAGACTTCAGAAAAACTGAGGAAAGAATAAATTTAACACAGACATTTTTTCTTGGAAAAAAAAGAAATCATTCCCAATCAACAAATGTAGAACAACCTAAAAATACTTGGCCATTGCCTTCTTGAATTGTGAAACCATTAGTATCTCTGACTTCAACTACTGTTCCAAGCAGTGGAAATCCCAGTTGTACAGGCAATTCACATCTATGAAAACACAACAACCCAAACCAAATTTTAAAATTTTCACTTGAATAAAATATTCACCAGTACATTTAAATCACATTGTACCAAATGAAGAAAAAAATAAAAAGTTTCTGTTATAATTCAAAGATTGCCAAGTAGAAAAGGTTAGGTGGAAAAGTTATCTGTTCAGTTACAAAAAACTTTAGCAGAATCTGTAGTATCAGTTTTCTGAATTCCCAGCATAGAATTCTAGATAAAATAGTGTTTCTAAAATAATGACTCCAGTGCCTATCAAAAACACTATTTGTGTTAAGATACTGGAAAAATACCCTCTCTCTACTCTTCGTAGTAACTGAAACCCATACTTCAAAGTAGAGTTAAGAATCTTCTCTGGAATCCTGTAGAAAGTCGCCCAACTTGATACCTCTGTGATGCCATAAATATTAAATATTTGTGTTTTATTGCCTACTCCTCTCCAGCTTTTGAGAACAGTTAATGATGGAAATGCTTCACCACCAAGGGCCAATATGCGAAGAGAAGTATTGGTGGATAAAACAGTTGACTTGATGAGCTGAGATCCAAATCTTCTAAGCAATGTCGGCGTTGCCTGTAAATACATCAAAAATAAACTACTTTTTTCCCCTTCACTTCTATAAAAAAAAATTGTAGTAATTAGTTCAAAATTTAACATTGGGAGCTCACATGGAAATTAAGGCTGTGTTTACTAAATGGCAAATCGTATTTGGAAAACTACTGAAGCACCATTACCTTTTTAATGTTGATATAAATTTTGCTTTAGTAAAAAACTTAAGCACAGTATTGTTTCATTATGCAATTTATAGACAAAAAGGTTTAAAGATAAAAACAACAAAATCTATAAAATCAATTTACATTTCCTCTTTCATTATTTCTATGTAGAAAAAGTATATAAAGTGTTTTTAAAATGTGCTTAAGCAGCACAATGAGTATAGACTTTAAAAAAGAACTTTATTAAGATAATACTGACATATAAATTATACATGTTTAAAGTATAAAAATTTTGAGATATATTGTTGGTGAAACCGTCACCACAATCCAGATAATGAAAATATCCTTCAGCTCTAAAATTACCTATTATAATTCTACCCTCCAACTGGACCCCTCCTCCAGCCAACTGCTGATCTATTTTTTGTCACTTATGGTCAGTTGACATTTTTTAGAGTTTTATAAAATGGAATCATACAACAAGTATTATTATAACCTGGCTTCTTTCATTCTGTACTGAGTGAAAATGCCTTGTGATTCATGATACATGTATCAATAGTTCATTCTTTTTTGTCTCAGTCTATTCAGGGTGCTATGACAAAATACTATAGACTGGGTAGGATATAAACAACAGAAATGACCCACTGACTTGTCTTATACATGCAGATCTGGACTATGTAAACTACCAGTATGTCACTTCAATGTATAACTTTTTGTCTCAAAAATGTATGTAACTGTGCTTTGACTTCTAACAGGCAGAATAGTCCTCAGATCTTTCTGAAAAAGTGTCTCCTGGGCTATAATCCTCAAGCTGGCGCAAATAAAATTCCCTGTTTCTTTCTTAGACTAATTTTTCATCAACACATTTTATATTTCCCGAGACTTGTTTCATTGCGTAGCATACACTCTATCCTAGGAAATGTTTAATTTACATGAAAACAATGTGTACTCTGAATTTGGTGGATAGTGCTCTGCATATGGAATTTGGCTGAGAATGTTCAAGTCTTCTTTATTATATGTGCACTGATTTCTGTCTAGTTTTTCATTTAATTACTGAAAGTAGGGTATTAAAATTTCAAACCATTGAGTCAATTTGTTTTTCCTTTTAGTTCTGTCCATTTTTGCTTCATGTATTTGGAACCTCTAATTTTAGGCAAGTATCATCTTGTTTATATAACAATATTCTTCTTGATGTACTGACCATATTTTATTGTTATGAAATGTTTTGTTGTGGATTTTTTGTTTGCTTATTTGTTTGTAACTTGCCAGGCTAAATGTGAATTCTGTCTTCCCTGTGATATGTGGCCACTAATGTTGCTGCTTAGATGACTTTTAAAATATATATTCAAGAATTCCCTGGAGGTCCTGTGGTTAGGACTCAGTGCTTTCATTGCTGTGGCCCAGATTCAATCCCTGGGGGGGAAACTAAGATTCCACAAACTGTGCAGTACAGCCAAAAAATAAATAATAAAATACATATTCTTATTTTCAAGTCTTACTTCCTAGGGTCACCTTGTGTCTATACAGCTCAGAAGGCAATTGGACAGATTGTCCATACAGATGAATCTGGGAATGGACTGATGTTGGTATTCAGTCACCAAGTTGTGTCTGACTCTTTGTGAACTGGGGAAAGCCAGGGTTCCCTGTCCCTCACTATCTCCTGGAGTTTTCCCAAGTTCAAGTCTATTGAGTTGGTGATGCCATCCAACCATCTCACCCTCTGTCACCCCCTTCTCCTCCTGCCCTCAGTCTGTCCCAGCATCAGGGTCTTTTCCAATGAGTCGGCTCTTCACATCAGGTGGCCAAAGTATCGGAGCTTCTAGCTTCAGCTTCGGTCCTTTCAGTGAGTATTCAGAGTTGATTTCCATTAGTATTGACTGGTTTGATCTCCTTGCTGTCCAAAAGACTCTCAAGAGTCTTCTCCAGTATCACAGTTCAAAAGCATCAATTCTTTGGCGCTGTGCCTTCTTTATTGAAAATAAAGTCATTTTCAAGTCTAATCCAGCTTGTATTTTCCATGGGCCTTTTTTTATCTCTTATACATGCATGAAGCCTCAGTGTCAGCCAGCAATGTGCTTGCCCTCCTCACCACTGAAACTTCAGGTCACAGACTCCCAGTTTAAAAACTCAGCAGTTTTTAAAAACATAACCACTTTTCAGATAGTTGTATGTCTATAGTTGATTTCCAAGTGTGGAAATGGCTATTTTTGTCAGTTTTCTCCAGCTTTATAGTTGCTTTTTGGGGGAGAAGCTTTGCCAATCTCCTCACTTGGCCATAGTTACAGGTTCCATGTAAGTATTTTTAAATGGCTTCTTTCAATAAAAGCTAAAAGGACAGCCTGAATTTTAATTCAGGGAGGTTATTTAAGGTTATGGCGTGTCAAAATATTTAAGTAGTAGGTTGACCCTACATCCGAGCATGTACTTATTGTTAAGTCAAGTTCTTAACTGTCCCACCAAGAGTCTTATCATAAGGAAATTCTGTCAAAACGATGGCTGAGGGCTTCCCTGGTGGCTCAGTGCTAAAGAATCTGCCTGCCAATGCAGGAGACCTGGGTTCGACCCATGACCCAGGAATATCTTACATGCTGCAAGGCAACTAAGTCCATGTGCCCCAACTCTTGGGCCTGTGCTCTACAGCCTGGGAGCCACAACTACGGAAGCCCACATACCCTACAGCCCATGCTCCGCAACAAAAGGAGCCACTGCAATGAGAAGCCCACGCGCCGCAACTAGAGAAAAGTCTGGCAGCAATGAAGACTCAGAACAGCCAAAAATAAATAAGATCATTTAAAAAAAAGATGGCCAAGTGGTTCTGTTCTCCACTTTCAATAAGGTGAACCTGAAATATTCTGGCCTAATTTCTAGTGTTAGAAAATGTTACAGTTTCTTCTAAATTTTCTAAGTAGAAATTCACGTAAAAATGAAAAACACTTATATTGACAATTTGGTAGCTAGAAATCTAAGATTCTGCTCTAACTGAAACGTTTCACTTTTAAAAGGCATAAAATTTAAATAATGTAACATTGTTACCCAGAGTATGTAAAAAATGCCCAAATATACTTTAGGTTTGTGAGAAACCAAATATTGAGCCTTTCTTCACAAGAGAAAACTCCTTACTCCTGAAATAGAGGTTCTTAATTTCCTCAAAAACTTAGTCCATCTCACTTTAGGAACTTTTTCCCCCACAATAATTCAATATATTTTATTTTTTCAAAATTTTAAAACTTTAATAGCATATATTTTCTTTGAAAGCTTTTAAGACCCCTGCTTAGTATTCAATTAGATTTGGACAAGGATATTAGTAAATAAAATCTGTACAAGGAGCCCTTACAAAGTCAAATGTGATCTGCTAATATTTCAAGTAAGTATATACTGTGAGTTATAGCAAATCACAATGAAGTTATAATGTGAAAACTGCTGAATTTTTGGAACAGAGTTAAGAAATACGTATCCATTTCTCAGAAGGATCTATGATCCCAAAAAGGTTAAAACACAATGTAAAAGTAAATTTATCTGAGATTGTGCTAAAACATTAAGCAAGGGGATCAGATACACTGATGACATACAAGGGAAGTTTCCTTTCTCTAAGTAACTATCACTCAAATCTATTAAGGAACTTATTATATTTTTTATGCTCCTTGAATTTTATAGGAAAATAAAAGCTATATTAAAATCTTGCCCAGGTTCACAGAATAATTCATCAACAGATGAGAAAATTTATATCACTGATACCCAGCTAGCCACATTCCTATAATGATTTCATTTATGTATCTATATCTATACTTATATATATATGATTTTTTAAAATAAGATGAAAAACACACTGCCCAAAAAGAAAGTCTTCTTTGGGGAAGAAATTTAATGTCCTCTCAAGTCTCATTTAAAATATTTTTTATTTATCATGATCTGCATATAATTCTATTAATTAACCACTTACAATGAAATATCTTAAGGCTAGTGTACCAGTCACATACTTTCAAATATATTTTTTAAATCTTTTAAAATGACAAATTTAAAAAAAAATTTTTTTTAGGTTAATATAAATATATTGAGGTAAAAATCAGAAAATCTAGTCAATTATAATTTAACTTGCTTAAACCGATTTTTAGTGGGAAACAAAATAAATTCAAAACTTTAAGAAAGGAGAGGCATATCTCAACAGGTTTGAGTTAAAGTCGAGTTCCTTTAGTTATTATAATATGTACAAATTGCATAGTAAAAGAATTTTCTGCTAAATAAACAGAACTGATTTTTTTTCATTCTCAAACAAAAGGTGACTTTATCAGGTGACAAGCCCTTGATAATGTAACTAGATTACCATGAATCCACTGTAAAGAGCTATAGAAATACAAAATACATTCTAACACGCTTACAATATTGAACAATGATAGACAAAACATTTTATTTGCTCATAAAATGTACCTGTAAAATAGTCACTCTGTGATGGGAAAACAGAACAGCAGCTAATTTTGATGGGATCATTTTGACAGAAGTTGGCACAATAAGCAAAGAGGCACCACTGGACAAAGCAACAAAGATTTCCACCACAGAAGGATCAAAGGTCAGAGGTGAAGCCAGAAACAAAACATCTTCATGAGTGATTTCAAAAAGCACCCTAAGGCAAGACAGAATGTAATTACAAGAAATGCCTAACATTTAGTAACCATATATCCTAAAAAAGTATTTATGATCATTAAGTTTCCAGATACTAGCCAGATTTTTCTCTCTTAAACAAAACGGTGCTATTAATTCAAGAACTCTTCTTTATAAATGTAAGGGTTAAAAGCCATTTTAAGCAATATCTACTTTTTACCATGACATATTTTATACACTTAGGCACTACTTGAAGGGATTTTGTAGATATGATTAAGGTTCTTAATCTGACTTTAATCAAAAGGGAGGTTATCCTGGATTGGCTGGCTTTTCTCAGTTGGAAGGCCTTTAAGAGAGTGTTTAGGGGACTCCCCTAGAAGTCTAGTAGTTAAGACTTTGCGCTTCCAGTGCAGAGGGTGTGAGCTCAATCCCTGGTCAGGGAACTAAGATCCTGCATGCCACATGGCATGGCCAAAAAAAGAGTGAGTGACTGTGTTTAGGCTTTCTCTGAAAGAGACTCCATAAAGCAGCTGGGTCAGTAATTATTCTCCCTTTCCCCTGGATTCTCTTTCCTGACTTGCCTGTGGACAAGCACATGCCCACTGGGTTCAGTCTATTCACAATCACCCTTTCTAACTGTCTGCCCAATGGACTTCAGTCTTGATAGCCAGCCTCTACAAGTATAAGTAAACTCCTTGTAAGAGATCCCTGATAAATCCTCCTGGTTCTGCTTTTCTGGTAGAATCTTGACTTACTCTATACTACATCTTCAGTGATGATCAATAGAGCCCTCTGATTCCCTTTTCTCATTATTTGGCATTTTTTCTCAGTATCTCAACAAAGAGCAAAACAAAATATATGTGGTAAAGGATATTACTGAGCATGGAAGGTCAGTGATGAGACGAAGACACTGCTTGAATTTAAAGACAAAAAACTGGCAATTCTCTGGCAGTCCAGAGGTTAGGACTCGGTGCTTTCACTGCTGTGGTTGGGTTCAATCTCTGATGGGGAACTAAGATCCTGGAACTCACTTGGCACAGTCAAGAAAAAAAAAATTAGCAACAAAAAACTCACTCTATCTAGAATTAGGAATTACCTTCAAAATATTACCTTCAGTTCAGTTCAGTTCAGTTCAGTCGCTCAGTTGTGGCCGACTCTTTGCAACCCCATGAATTGCAGCACGCCAGGCCTCCCTGTCCATCACCATCTCCCGGAGTTCACTCAGACTCACGTCCATCGAGTCCATCATGCCATCCAGCCATCTCATCCTCGGTCGTCCCCTTCTCCTCCTGCCCCCAATCCCTCCCAGCATCAGAGTCTTTTCCAATGAGTCAACTCTTCGCATGAGGTGGCCAAAGTACTGGAGTTTCAGCTTTAGCATCATTCCTTCCAAAGAAATCCCAGGGTTGATCTCCTTGCAGTCCAAGGGACTCTCAAGAGTCTTCTCCAACACCACACTTCAAAAGCATCGATTCTTCGGCGCT
>SJYX01008312.1:114459-242751 GCA_006410675.1 Oreotragus oreotragus
AATTTGCTGGCATATTGAGTGCAGCACTTTCACAGCATCATCTTCCAGGATTTGAAACAGCTCAATGGGAATTCCATCACCTCCACTAGCTTTGTTCTTAGTGATGCTTTCTAAGGCCCACTTGACTTCACATTCCAAGATGTCTGGCTCTAGATTAGTGATCACATCCTCATGATTATCTGGGTCGTGAAGATCTTTTCTGTACAGTTCTTCTGTATATTCTTGCCACCTTCAATTAACTTCAAAATATCTTAAAGTATGGTATTTGTGGGGACACACTTGGAACCCCAGAGTTGGTATAAAAATTATTTCAAGCTGAAGACATTTTGGCTTCAACAGATGCAGAAAGAAGCCTTCTTGGAACTTTCCTTATCTGACTGACAGCAGAAACCTCTGGGGAATGAGACTGCTATAAACTCTATCTTCAGGGTGACTTTTACTCCCAGAAAGTGCACCAAGAATAAACCTACCATAAACCCCCTGTACCCTCTACAGGGGACTTTTATGGCCCTGAATAAGATGAAAACTATTCTCATGTACATAGGTCAACATTAGCACAGTTTATCTCCTTTTGTCTTCCCTAAAGAAACCGATATGTATTTCCCATAGAAGCCTTTTCTTCCCTTCCCTTTCCCCTACTGTTATGTAGATAAGCTCCAATTTTAGCCATTTCTAAAGAAGATGTATATCCACCCAGTACTTTAAATATCATCTCTTCCTATCTCATAGCATCTTACTCCTTTACCATATTTCTTCTACTTGATTATCCAAACCAATCCTCTCCATCAATTCTTTATGTCCAGCCTACAGCTCTCCCATCTAAAAGCAAAGGAAAAACAAACTACACTTTCCTATAATTCTTTCATTTCTATTAAAACTAGTTTCTAGAAAATAACACCTTATTTTTGCTGTTTCCATATCTTTATCCCTAATTTTCTTATCTCTAGCCTGTACAGTCTTCAGCTCTGGGCATTAGAACCAAAAACTCATTAAAGACCAGAACTGTCAATTACAGCGGACACCTCTGCAGCATTTAACCATTCCTTCCTTTTAGATCTGTGCATAGAATATGGCAGCCACTAAATACCTGTGCCTACTGAGCACTAATACTGTAGCTGCTGCTCCATACAGAGATGTGTAAAGTGTAAAATACACTCTAGAACTTGAAAATAACTGGTGTACAAAAAAGAATGTAAAATACCTCACTAATAATTTTTATACAGATTACATATTAAAATTATAATATTTGGGGTATATTGAATAATATTGTTAAAATTAATTTCATTTTTTACTTTTTAAATATGGTTGCTAAAAACTTTTTAATTACATAAAACTCACAATGACATAAAATTACGTATGTGTCTCATGAGGTTTCTAGTTCTACTTCTGTTTCCTCCTTCGATTTCCTAAGACTACTTCTCTCTGTCTGGTTTTCTTCACCCTCTATTTTCTTCTTTCTTCAAAAGTTGAGAATCTCAACTTTACAGAGATCACTCATCTCCCAGCCATAACAGTAAAACCAACTTCACAATGCTACAGGAGTAAACTTAATGAAATGCAAACTTTTTAATGGTTCCTTATTACCTTCTGGATTAAGTTCAAACTTCTCCAACAGAGGATATCAGGCTCCTGCCCCTCAGGTCATAGGTCTCCTCTTCAGCTCAGACCAGTGCACTCTAGCAAGCCAAACTCCTCCTTTCTCCCATACCCCTGCCAGTACCTCTGCTAGGAATGTTTCCTCTCTTCTTATTAATAATTAAGAAGCAAATTTTCCAAACATATCAT
This sequence comes from Oreotragus oreotragus, assembly GCA_006410675.1. NCBI lineage: Eukaryota > Metazoa > Chordata > Mammalia > Artiodactyla > Bovidae > Oreotragus > Oreotragus oreotragus. Next base: position 116,245 of record SJYX01008312.1, read on the forward strand.
TTGCTATTTGGCTCCAGGTCTGGATCAAACGGGTAAAGCCCTACTCTGCAGAGAACTGAAGTTCAGATATAGCTAAAACAAGAGACCCAGGTTACTTAGGACTGTCAACAGGAACGAGAGTTATAAAGAACAGATGGTTCAAAACTCATTGTTTCCTTTAAATTACAAGTTCTAAAGAAGGATTCTAAGAACAGAACTTACCGAAAATGCTGGATGTTTGGCACTATACATGCATGAGGGACTCTGACAATCTTAGGTATCCCTGTAGTGCCTGACGTATGGAGAACATAGGCCAAGCAGTGCTTTAGCCTCACATCCATGTGTTCTTCTGACTTTTCTTCACTGCTGCTCTCAGAATGCATACTCTTTGTCATCGTTCCTTTTTCATATTTCTCTTTTCCATCATTTAGAACCAGGCTCACCTCGACATTTTTCCAGTGAAGTCTGAAGAGTACTAGGTCATTATGTTCTACTGTAAGCATATCATAGTTCAATAATGCTTCATAGGAAGACTTGAATTTCTGTATTAAATGGGGAACAAACTTTATTATATAGTTTAATATTATATAGAAGATTAAGTTTAATATTATATAGAAGACTGAGTATTCATTTACTGATTTAGCACAGCCTTTTTTTTTTTTTTTTTTTAAGTATAACTGACCTTTGAACATGGGTTTGAACTGCACTGGCCCACTTATATGTGGGTTTTTTCCAGTAAATACATATTACTCCATCTGAGTTAGATGAATCTAGGGATGTGGAATTACAACTGTAAAGTTAGATTTTCCACTGAACAGGATTCGGCACCCCTAATCCTCAATTTGTTCAAGGGTTAACTGCACTTGCATTTTATCCAGGAATGAAAAGAAAAATGAGAAATCTCCAAGAATAAAGTGCTATCCTTACTTTAAAACTCACCTTTAACATAGAGACACAAAAGCACACATCTGCAGTGCAATGTGATGTGGTAATGAAACATGCTTCAAATGTGAATGAAAACAGAGAAGGCTGAACTTAACTTGCCTGGAAGGTCAGAGATTGATTCTTCGTATGTAATGTCTGTGTTATAAGTAGCTATTCTCCAGATAAAGAAAAGGGGTATTTAGACAATCAATAAACAGTACCTGACCTGACAATGCTGGTGTTAGAACGGTAAGCATTCCAATAAGCTGCAGAATTGGGGGAGAGAGATGAGTAGTACTGTTGACCAGAGATGAGCTGCTAATCCTTAATAACTATATCCTCAAAACCAAGGAGTTTAAATCATAGTCTGTGATAGGATCCAACTGAAAGTGGCAATAGCATAGACTAGACTTTGCTTGTCAAGAAGAGAATGATATACAATTCTATAAGTAAGTGCCTTTAATGAACTTCCATAACAATTCAGATATGTTTACTCCTTGGAAGGAAAGTTATGACTAACCTAGACAGTGTATTAAACAGCAGAGACATTACTTTGCCAACAAAGGTCCATCTGGTCAAGGTTATGGTTTTTCCTGTGGTCATGTATGGATGTGAGAGTTGGACTGTGAAGAAGCTGAGTGCCAAAGAATTGATGCTTTTGAACTGTGGTGTTGGAGAAGACTCTTGAGAGTCCCTTGGAATGCAAGGAGATCCAACCAGTCCATTCTAAAGGAGATCAGTCCTGGGTGTTCATTGGAACGACTGATGCTAAAGCTGAAACTCGAATACTTTGGCCCCTGATGCGAAAAGCTGACTCATTTGAAAAAACCCTGATGCTGGGAAAGATTGAGGGCAGGAGGAGAAGGGGACGACAGAGGATGAGATGGCTGGATGGCATCACCGACTTAATGGACATGAGTTTGGGTGAACTCCAGGAGTTGGTGATGGACAGGGAGGCCTGGCGTGCTGCAGTTCATCGGGTCGCAAAGAGTCAGACACGACTGAGCAACTGAACTGAATATCTGCCTGAAGAGTCTGTTGTTGCAGCAGAAATTAATGGAAAGGGCCTATGTACAAAGAATCACTAGAGCTTGGTGACTTTCTGGACAGGGAGTGAGCCTAAGATTGCTAAATTTCTGGCTCAGTTATCTGGTAGATGGAAACAGATTAAAACAGAAGTTTCCCTTGAGTATATCTTTTTAGGTTGATAAATAGCAGCTTAATGAAGTATAACAAGTTTTCACAATAAAGATTAGTATAAATGAGAGGAAAAGGTCACAACTCAGGAGCCAGCAGTGTTTTCTGTTTGTACTTGTTTTGTGTTTATTAGGTAGAGTGTAGTATGTTCTATAATGTAAAAAAAAAAAAAAATTTAAGGCCCACATATTCTTAAGACCAAGCTCAAACACTGTTCTCCATTAAAACTGTCCTATCTCTACTAGGTTATGTATACTTCGCTTAGGGTGATATACTATGTAGACCTTGGAAGTACTAATCTTTTCTCTGCAACTATAAAAGCAACTGCCAGGCAGGAATCCTGTATTAGGTTACTTTCAGATACTAATCCTTCCAAACACCCTGTTCTAGTGCAGGCTTTCTCAATCTCAACATTACTGACATTTTGGACCAGATAAACCTTTGTTGGGGTTGTACACTGTTCGACTTTGAGCAGATACCTGACCTCTACCCATTAGATGCCAGTACCATCCCCTTTCCATCATGATAATAAAAAATATCTCGACCTGCCAGAATGTTTCCTGGCATGTAAAATCACAGCCAGCTGAGAATCACCACTCTAGGAGATCCTGGGCATACAGTAGATGCTCAATAAATACTTTTGATTGCTCTTGTGTTAAGTGATGGAAGAACACTTACACCATCATGATAATTATGGAAAAGGAAGCAAAGTACTTTTTATGGGGTTTGCTATGTAACCAACTCCTTCCTATATGCAGTTATAAAGACTAATTTGATATTGACAATTAATTCTTCCACCCAACCACCCCATCTACAAACCTTTCACCAAGGCTGCTTAAAAAACTGAACCTCACACTCTCATTTCAGTTTTGCTTGTATGTGCCTGCGCGCTCAGTTGCTTCTGCCATGTCTGACTCTTTGTGACCCTATGGACTGTAGCTCCTCTGTCCATGGAATTCTCCAGGCAAGAATACAGGAGAGGGTAGCCATTTCCTTCTCCAGAGGAATCTTCCCAGGCCCAGGGATTGAACCTGGGTCTCCTGCACTGCAGGTACATTCTTTGCTGCTGAGCCACCAGGGAAATCCTTAGTTTTGCTTATCAACAAATAACCAATTTGAGGAACAGAAAACTGTGGTCAGACAATCATACATGTATATTCAGAAAATATTTATTTACCAAATTAATACTCACTGTCTCTTTCTGGAGGCCCTACTCTAATACCTATTATTCTATAGGAAGACCCCCATATACCTGAAAGCTCTTGAATTGTCTTACTGATGTATGTTACAGATACAGATGCATATATACACAAATAGGTGAAGGCATTTAAGTTACTCTCAAATATAAAATGATTCATATAGGAAATGGTAGTAATAGGCTAAATTGAATATATTTTCTATAATTTTTCCCATGGTAAAACAATATTTTATAAACAAAAAATGAAGAAATAATAATGAAACATGGGCTGCCCCTTGCTTAACATATAATTCCAATTCTGCATCTAAGGCAGTGTTTCTTGACTGGAAGTGACTCTGGTTGGCAGTCACTTAAAATTTTTAAAAATAATATATTTGGTTTCCCAGAAAGATCTGGCCTAAGTGCCAATCTCTTTCTCAAAATCTAAGCTTGGATACAGTTTCTTAATGCTGCTGACTACTGTAAGTTGGCGTAAAAGATAAAAAGCATCAAGTATTGGGACTTCCCTGGCAGTACAGTGACTCCATGCTTCCAGCGCTGGAGGTATGGGTTTACTCTCTGGTCAGGAAACTAAGATCCCACATGCCACATGGCCAAAAAAAAAATATCAAGTATTATAAAAGTTTCCATTGGAAACTTTGGAAAGAGAAAGTAAATTCAAGGCAATTCACAATTCATTTTTATGAGGGCAGAAGATATGTTCATGTCATTGAGCAGTGGTTCTCAATGGAGCATGGATGGTGGAAGGTACCTCCAGGAGACATTTGGCAAAGTCTGAAGAAAATTTTGGTTGTTACAATTCAGGGGTGCTACTGACACCTGTTAGGTGAGGCCATGGGGTTACTAAACATCTTATAAGGTAAAGGACACTCCTCACAACAAACAATTACCCAACACGAAATGTCAACAGTGCTGAGACTGAGAAACTTTGCTGAGTTAGTGAATGTAGAAATCAAGATGGGGATGGGACTCCCTTCAACTGAAAAGTAAATAAAACACATTAAAAAAAAAAAAAAACTTAAATAGCCAAACTTACACTTATATGTACTTTTTCAACAAGGATATACTTCAGATTACATTTTTTCATAAAATGAATTGATAATGCTGGCGGTGAATCTGGATCAACAGGTGCATAAGCGGCAGGGACTTGGAGAATTCTAAAGAAACAAAGGACACAGTCAGCATAGGATATCTGTTGAAAATAATCTTACTTTAAGATATCAAATTTTCAGTTCTAAAAAATCTTACCCTAAAATCCAAGAAGGTAAGTTTATTGTAGGATGGCAGTAGAGACCAATTTCCCGAATTCCTTGAAAGTCACAGTGTAACAGCAGAAAATTTGATAATGCTGAAGCAGCATTAATCACAGTCTTGTAGGTATAGTAAACTGGAGGCTGGTTGTTACATTCATCAAAACACACAGCTATTTTATCTGAATAAAGGGAGGCAGCCTGATGAACCAATTCCTGAAGAGTCATTTCACTGACGCTTATCTGAACATCACTGGTAGCAGAGAACTCTACCTATAGAAATGTTAGGGGAACAAGGAGTTTCACGGAGTTTGTTGCTGGAGGTGGGCGGGATGTTCGGAGAAAAAATTCTATACAATCACTCCTCATAAAAATGACTATATCAAAGACACAATTAAAGAATCACTGAACTATGAACGGCCTATGGTAACTTTGCTGACAACAACAGGGTTGAAATTTTGATACAGTCAACCTAATTCCCTGTCAGAACTGGAAGCAAATATGAGAGGGCAATGGTATATACACCGATGAGGATGAAACAAGTAGAAATGCAGAATTCTCTCAAAACAGACCACAAAGTAGGAAAGAAATAATAATAAGTAAATTATTACCCAGTAAAGCCAAATTCAAAGTACCATATGCTTAGTTTTTTCAACTTTCTTGTTACAGGTTGATTAAAATCATTAAAATCCTGTACAGTAACTTTGAAAAAGCTAATTCAAGTGAAGTCTGCTTTTAGGAATTGAATGAAGGTGAAAACAAAATCAATCTCTGATAGAAAAAAGAGAAAAAAACCCTTACATTTATCTAATTTTAGTCCTTTCTATATAAACTGTGCTTATTATTAATATATAATACTTTTCAAAGGTCACAGCAAGTCACTTTTATAACTGTTAAGAACTAAGCTCTTCATACTCTAGTTTGAAATACATATATTTATAACATATATATTATACGCACACACACATATTATATATATATATATATATATTGCAGGATCTTAGTTCCCCAGGATGCAACCCAGGGCCCCAGAAGTGAAAGCACAGAACCCCAACTATTGGGCAGCCAGGGAATAGCCTCTAATTTGATTTTTAAATTGCCAATAAATTCATTTAAATTTAGACTATAATATTACAACTCAATAAAGTATTATATCAATACAATGTTCTTTGAGATTCTCAATGCAGGTCACATAAAAAGAAAATGTGAAGCTGTATTTCATCAAAAAAAAAAACCTTAGGCATGACTGAACAACAACAAAAACCTCACAACTGTCAGTATTTGAACTTATTTCCCTACTGATTCATCCACATCATTTAATCAATATCAGTTAGAGAAAATAAAACATTCCTAAAGAGAGCAAGGGACTTTCTTTGTGGCTCCGCTAGTAAAGAATCTACCCGACATTCAGGGAGAACTGGGTTGAATCCCTGGGTTGGTAAGATCCCCTGGAGAGGGGAAAGGCTACCCCCTCCACTACTCTGGCCTGGAGAATTCCGGAGTCAGACAGGACTGAATAACTTTTACTTCACTTCAAAGAGAGCAAAATGAATAACTGCTGACACCCATAAGGTTTGGAAATACTCTGATTTCTAAACACAAACTTTTAAATATAAAATAACTTTAGTATTTGCAGTATTTTTAATAATCTTTTCTACAAATACTTGCTCTTTCTGTGATGCACAAGATAAAATGAACTCTTTAAAAGCCATTTTTATGACAGATTACAACTTTCACTATATATATCTATACAATTAATATGTTTCCTAAACTTTCAATTGCCAGTTTTCTCTTTAAGAGAATTAAGGCCAAATCTATTCTTGTTTTCTATGGTTTTCGTTTTCATTAACTGAATCATAAATACATTTGTTTCAATAGAGAATACTAAATGGATGTCCAAAGATTTCTGGGACCACATAAGAAGGGGGGAAAAAATGGAAAATCTGGTAAACAGATTATATATGTAACGGGATCAAGTTTTAAGATACTTGGCAACTTTATATCAATAGAGGCTGCTATTGAGTCATGAGAGGTCTTAGGGACTCTTCCTAGGTCACTGGTTATTTTAAATACTGATAAATAACCTAAAAACTTTATTTTCCCATATCTACCGCTTCTTAACGTTCATGAAGCTCTACGATTAATAACAATGCACTTTTTACCCTTCAACACGTTTTTCCAATTGCTTTTCGAAATCATGCTATTAAGAAAAGCTAACTTACATTTGAAATAAAGTGCAGAGAGCCTAATGCAGGGTGAGTGGAGAGAGCACACTGGTCAAGTTTAACCTTTGCACCACTCCATCCCGCCAGACACCACTAATTCAAATCCGAGGCCAACCGTTGGCTAGCCCGGAAGCTAAGCAAACCTGTGTGCAGGCAGCCCCAGATGTCGCCATACTTCTCCCTCACACATGTCCCCACTGGATACCGCTTCCTCTCGAGACCCACTCAGTAGGCCTAGAGGTGAGAGGGTAGCGGGGAGGTCTGAGCCCATCCGGACCTTCTCCCGCCAGCCCAACCCCAAGGCGTCACACACAGCGAATAAATGAGTAACTCCCAAGGTTTAAATGTGGCCTAGCCTTCCGAGATCTGAATGACTCGGTTCACCCGTAATCTTCCGCGTCGCCTTGCTGACGTCATACGAGCGACCCGACGCAGACAGCGTCACTCTTCCCCGCCCCGCCCCTTCCCCGAGCTTCGGAGGCCACTGCGCGAAAAAGAATTGGCGTTTTGGTGGTTGTTCTCAATTCAGATCTCCACTCCAGTCACGTTGGATTTTGGACAGAGTTTGCGAGGACTTTGGAGCTGGCCCCCTTGGAGTCGTACCCTTTCATACTTGCCAAGAAACTCTGAGCGAGAAACTTTAATTCGAAGCAACTGGCTCCTCGTTCACGATGCGGCTGGCTAGAAAGAAATCGCTTGGAGTTGATGCTGCTGCTGCTAAGTCGCTTCAGTCGTGTCCGACTCTGTGTGACCCGACAGACGGCAGCCCACCAGGCTACCCCGTCCCTGGGATTCTCCAGGCACTGGAGTGGGTTGCCATTGATGCTAAGAAAGATGAAATCATTGTGAAATACATGAGTGGACTGGACTTCATCCACTGAACTTTAAAAAAAAAATAACAACTTGCCCTAACCCTGCGAGGACTATGCAGCAATGAAGGCTGCAAACGGATTCCTTGTCATAAGGCTGACATTTTACTTGGAATAGGTGCATTTAAATGAAAGCTAAGAACATTTCAGCTTTCAATAAGAGTTATATAGAAAACAGGTCTGAGGCAAGAAAATTACTTAAGCTACTTATGCTCCTGAATAGCAGTCTTTTTTTAGAGGAGTTGGAGGCATGTAAGTTAAGAGAAGACTCTACACATGGACTGTGGCTCAGATCATGAATTCCTTATTACCAAATTCAGACTTAAATTGAAGAAAGTAGGGAAAACCGCTAGACCATTCAGGTATGACCTAAATAAAATCCCTTATGATTATACAGTGGAAGTGAGAGATAGATTTGAGGGCCTAGATCTTATAGATAGAGTGCCTGATGAACTATGGAATGAGGTTCATGACATTGTACAGGAGACAGGGATCGAGACCATCCCCATGGAAAAGAAATGCAAAATGGCTGTCTGGAGAAGCCTTACAAATAGCTGTGAAAAGAAGAGAGGCGAAAAGCAAGGGAGAAAAGGAAAGATATAAACATCTGAATGCAGACTTCCAAAGAATAGCAAGAAGAGATAAGAAACCCTTCAGCAATCAATGCAAAGAAATAGAGGAAAACAATAGTATGGGAAAGACTAGAGATCTCTTCAAGAAAATTAGAGATACCAAGGGAGCATTTCATGCAAAGATGGGCTCGATAAAGGACAGAAATGGTATGGACCTAACAGAAGCAGAAGATATTAAGAAGAGGTGGCAAGAATACACAGAAGAACTGTACAGAAAAGATCTTCACGACCCAGATAATCATGAGGATGTGATCACTAATCTAGAGCCAGACATCTTGGAATGTGAAGTCAAGTGGGCCTTAGAAAGCATCACTAAGAACAAAGCTAGTGGAGGTGATGGAATTCCAGTTGAGCTGTTTCAAATCCTGGAAGATGATGCTGTGAAAGTGCTGCACTCAATATGCCAGCAAATTTGGAAAACTCAGCAGTGGCCACAGGACTGGAAAAGGTCAGTTTTCATTCCAATTCCAAAGAAAGGCAATGCCAAAGAATGCTCAAACTACCGCACAATTGCACTCATCTCACACGCTAGTAAAGTAATGCTCAAAATTCTCCAAGCCAGGCTTCAGCAATATGTGAACCGTGAACTCCCTGATGTTCAAGCTGGTTTTAGAACAGGCAGAGGAACCAGAGATCAAATTGCCAACATCCGCTGGATCATGGAAAAAGCAAGAGAGTTCCAGAAAAACATCTATTTCTGCTTTATTGACTATGCCAAAGCCTTTGACTGTGTGGATCACAATAAACTGTGGAAAATTCTGAAAGAGATGGGAATACCAGACCACCTAACCTGCCTCTTGAGAAATCTGTATGCAGGTCAGGAAGCAACAGTTAGAACTGGACATGGAACAACAGACTGGTTCCAAATAGGAAAAGGAGTACGTCAAGGCTGTATATTGTCTCCCTGCTTATTTAACTTATATGCAGAGTACATCATGAGAAACGCTGGACTGGAAGAAACACAAGCTGGAATCAAGATTGCCGGGAGAAATATCAATAACCTCAGATATGCTGATGACACCACCCTTATGGCAGAAAGTGAGGAGGAGCTAAAAAGCCTCTTGATGAAAGTGAAGGAGGAGAGCGAAAAAGTTGGCTTAAAGCTCAACATTCAGAAAACGAAGATCATGGCATCCGGTCCCATCACTTCATGGGAAATAGATGGGGAAACAGTGGAAACAGTGTCAGACTTTATTTTTTGGGGCTCCAAAATCACTGCAGATGGTGACTGCAGCCATGAAATTAAAAGACGCTTACTCCTTGGAAGAAAAGTTATGACCAACCTGGATAGTATATTCAAAAGCAGAGACATTACTTTGCCGACTAAGGTCCGCCTAGTCAAGGCTATGGTTTTTCCTGTGGTCATGTATGGATGTGAAAGTTGGACTGTGAAGAAAGCTGAGCGCTGAAGAATTGATGCTTTTGAACTGTGGTGTTGGAGAAGACTCTTGAGAGTCCCTTGGACTGCAAGGAGATCCAACCAGTCCATTCTGAAGGAGATCAACCCTGGGATTTCTTTGGAAGGAATGATGCTAAAGCTGAAACTCCAGTACTTTGGCCACCTCATGCGAAGAGTTGACTCATTGGAAAAGACTCTGATGCTGGGAGGGATTGGGGGCAGGAGGAGAAGGGGACGACCGAGGATGAGATGGCTGGATGGCATCACGGACTCGATGGACGTGAGTCTGCGTGAACTCCGGGAGATGGTGATGAACAGGGAGGCCTGGCGTGCTGCGATTCATGGGGTTGCAAAAAGTCGGACACGACTGAGCGACTGAACTGAACTGAACTGAAGTTAATTATTAAAAATGTCAAGAACAATAATGGTGATTAAAAAAAAGAAAAAGATACTGTGGTGGTAGCAGAGAGGAAATAGAAACCGAGTTCCCCTAAAGCCAACTTCCCTCACTGAGTTTATGATCAGTCTCTCCCTCCATAACTGTATTCCCTTTTTTGTCTCCTCTGACATCAATCTTGGGCTGCTGCTGCTGCTCCTGCGAAGTCACTTCAGTCATGTCTGACTCTGTGCGACCCCGGCGACGGCAGCCCACCAGGCTCCCTTCCCTGGGATTCTCCAGGCAAGAACACAAGTGGGTTGCCATTTCCTTCTCCAATGCAGGAAAGTGAAAAGTGAAAGTGAAGTTGCTCAGTCATGTCCTGACTCCTAGCAACCCCATGGACTGCAGCCTACTAGGCTCCTGTCCATGGCATTCTCCAGGCAAGAGTACTGGAGTGGGGTGCCATTGCCCTCTCCAGTCTTGGGCTAACTGAATTCTAATCAACCAGAGTCAGATGACTGTGCGTGTGAAGTTGCTCAGTCATGTCCGACTCTTTGCTATCCTTTCGAATGTAGCCTACCAGGCTCCTCCATCCGTGGAATTTTCCAGGCAAGAGTACTGGAGTGGCTTGCCATTTCCTTCCAGGGGAATCTTCCTGACCCAGGGATTGAAGCCAGGGATCGAACCCAGGTCTCCCCAATTGCAGGCAGATGTTTTACCATCTGATCCGCTAAGGAATGCTATTTTTGACAACATCATTAATGTACTAAAATTGCTGTTGCAGATATATATATATATACTTATACATATATAATGTAGGTAGGTATATCATCAATAACATACAAATTCAGGTTTCTCTCTCCAGGACAAGATGAGTTCACAGACCTGTATCACCGGGCCAGAGAATTGTAAACTGCAGACAACCTGACTCACAAAACCAGATTAAGAACTGGTGGGGCTTCCTTGGTGTCTAGTGGTTGAGAATCTGTCTTGGAGGGGAGGTGGGTTCTATCCCTGGTCAGGAAGTAAGATCCCACATGCCATGTAGCAACTAAGCCTGTGTGCCACAACTATAGAGTCTGTGCACAGTGAAAGATCCCGTCTGCCGCAACTAAGACCCAATGCAGCCAAATAAGTAAGTAAATAAAACATCCCTAACTTAAAGACCAAGATGGGGTGCATCTGACACCTGTCTCCCATGCCCTTGCTTGGCACCCTGCAAATAAATCCTTAACTTTGCTGCAAACATCTGCTGTCAAAGAGTTTGGCTTTCTGAAGCACTTTCCAGTTACAAAATGATCGGGGTTTTGGTTTTGTTTTGCCTAGGGGAAGGACTGAGGAAGAAGCCTGGCATCAACAAATGATGATATAAAGGAAAGAGAACACAGTGCTCTTGTGTCCTTAGGCATTGGTGGCAAGAAAGTATCTCAAAGTAAGAGATACCTCCACTTGCCCATGAGTATGTACCACCGGTCTTTTATTTGGTGTGTGTGTGTTGCGGGGTGGGGAACAGTGTCAGATGTGTATCTTTGCTTCTATATTTGGCACTAACACCATTATCCACCCAGGGAGTCGGGGAGAAAAAGCCTAGATACCCACTCTCACCCAACTACTTTTTACCCTGGTGTATGTAGTTAGATCCTCTGTCCTCCTGTCCCCAGCCTCTAGACCACTGCCCCGCTGGCCATATAACACATTCCAGATTCTTGAATCTCCATTCCAAGAGGTTCTGAATTTGTCATCTAGTGAGGGAGGGGCCTACAATCTGTATTCCTCCCCTGCCTGCCATCTGCATTTTTAAAATGGTAACTTCCCTCTTACTTCAGGTGCTCTTGTTCAGCTTTTCCCTTAAGCCCTTCCAGTCTTGCGTGGCTACAGTAGGACAATTTAATTATCCTACTGGTACCTGCCAGGGTAATTTAATTCTGATATTAATGATAGCTTGTTTGAGTTTTTCTTCCCCTTTCAGTCTCTATTTCTTCTGTTGCTTTTGGACTCTTATGTTAGAGGCTTCCACAGGTGTCTGGTAATAATAATTGATTATTTAAAAGTGGGACATTTAAAAGCTGATTGAAAGTTCTGAGTCCATGGGATACATTTTTTGAAAACCAAATGAGAGAAAAGGGCTGCAGAGGTTGGGAGGAGGTCTCAGAATTCAGTATAAAAATTTCCAAGTGCCTGATGTCCTGTAATACAAGGACTCTCTGTTTTACTCTCTCCCAAATAAAAGGGCTTTCAGAGTTAGGCTTTAGGTTGATGGGTGGTATCATAAGGGTGTAATTCATTCCCAAGGGAACTGCCAATCCGTTTAGTTACCCTCTTTATCCTTGCTTGCAGGAGCCAGTTTCTCAGTTTTTTAGGGCTCTGATGTCTCAGTGGTAGGGAAAAAAAAAAAAAAAATTCCACCTGCCAATGCAGGGAGGGTTCAATCCCTGGGTCAGAAAGATCCCCCAGAGAAGGAAATGGCAACCCACTACAGTATTCTTGCCTGGTAAATCCCATGGAGAGAGGAACTTGGCAGGCTACAGTCCATGGGGTCCCAAAAGAGTTGGACACAACCTAGCAAAACAAAATGATGTAAATAGTATTGCTTCCTGGCTTTGTCTCCTGCTGGTTTAGTCTTTCAGTTCAGTTCATTCGCTTAGTTGTGTCCAACTCTTTGTGACCCCATGGACTGCAGCACGCCAGGCCTCCCTGTCTATCACCAACTCCCGGAATTTACCCAAACTCAGGTCCATTAAGTTGGTGATGCCAACCAGCCATCTCATCCTCTGTCGTCCCCTGCTCCTGCCCTCAATCTTTTCAGCATCAGGATTGTGACCCCATGGACTGCAGCACGCCAGGCCTCCCTGTCTATCACCAACTCCCGGAATTTACCCAAACTCAGGTCCATTAAGTTGGTGATGCCAACCAGCCATCTCATCCTCTGTCGTCCCCTGCTCCTGCCCTCAATCTTTTCAGCATCAGGATCTTTCCCAGTGAGTCAGCTCTTCACATCAGGTGGCCAAAGTATTGGAGTTTCAGCTTCAACATCAGTCCTTCCAATGAACACCCACGACTGACCTCCTTTAGGATGGACTGGTTGGATCTCCTTGTAGTCCAAGGGACTCTCAAGAGTCTTCTCCAACACCATAGTTCAAAAGCATCAATTCTTTGGCACTCAATTTTCTTTAGAGTCTAACTCTCACATCCATACATGACTACTGGAAAAACCATAGCCTTGACTAGACAGACATTTGTTGGGAAAGTAATGTCTCTGCTTTTTAATATGCTGTCTAGTCTGGTCATAACTTTGCTTCCACGGAGTCAGCGTCTTTTAATTCATGGCTGCAATCACCATCTGCAGTGATTTTGGAGTCCCCCAAAATAAAGTCTGCCACTGTTTCCCCATCTATTTCCCATGAAGTGATGGGATCATATGACATGATCTTAGTTTTCTGAATGTTGAGCTTTAAGCCAACTTTCTTCTTTCACTTTCATCAAGAGGCTCTTTAGTTCTTCTTCACTTTCTGCCACAAGGGTGGTGTCATCTGCCTATCTGAGCTTTTCCAAATCATCTGAGCCCTTTGCTTTTGGTTTCAGAATTTTGTTATCACTTTCTATCCTTGAGTTTGTGACCCTAAAAAATCCTTTTACTGTCATTTTCAGGGGGTCTAAGAGGAAGCAGATGTAGAAGACCATGTTTAAGATACCATTTTACCTGGTAATCTAGACTGACCATTCTAAAACATACATCAGAGCAGCCACAGCATTCTTAAGAAGCTTCAGTAGTCTCATTGCCTGCATGGCATTCAGACTCTAGTAAGGCAAGTGAGATAGTTCATTATCTTTCTAGCTTAACCTCTCACAATTGACCACTGCTTCCTCAGCCCACTCTCCAGAGTCCCCACACCTGGTACTGTCAGATCCAGCTATAAGAAGACCCTGGTTCTGGGAGAAGGCAATGGCATCCCACTCCAGTACTCTTGCCTGGCAAATCCCATGGACAGAGGAGCCTGGGAGGCTGCAGTCCATGGGGTCACTAGGAGTTGGGACACGACTGAGCAACTTCACTTTCACTTTTCACTTTCATGCATTGGAGAAGGAAATGGAAACCCATTCCAGTGTTCTTGCCTGGAGAATCCCAGGGATGGGGGAGCCTGGTGGGCTGCCGTCTCTGGGGTCGCACAGAGTCGGACACGACTGAAGCGACTTAGCAGCAGCAGCAGCAGCAGCTAAGTCTTCTGGGCCTGCCAAACCCTTATCAAGTTTCCACACCTGTGCTTCGGCTGCGTCACAGGCTAAAAACCCTCCCTCTCCACAATGGCTCGATGAACAGTTACTCCTCTTATGGAAACACAGCTTCAACATCGCCTGTCTTCAAACTTTGTTTGAGAATTCAGCTGTCCTCCTCCAACCCCCATCCCATGAATCTAGCATATTGCTGGGAGCTATTGGCCATGGACCCTGAGTGTCCCTGCAAATTCTTACTAAGTATGCGAAGAACACAAGGTATTGACTGCTTAGAGTGATCTATCTTCAGAGCTGAGGTAATGTCTTGCCCAAGTAGCAGGCTTGCTTCCACTTATTGTAAAAAGAATCCCCCCAAACTTAGTACTCCTTTCCTGTAACACCACCCAGTTTGTGTGCAGATATCCATTTATGTCTACCTCAGTCACCCAGGGGGACTTTGGAGGCTTGAAGAGCCATCAAACGGGATGTTCTGGCCACAAGTAATGAAATTCTCAAGTCTTTAACCCAGGAACCTCATGTGCACTGCCATGAAACAGTAACAGTTTACCTTATTAGCTTTTAAATAGGGCCCAAGCCTAGACCCTTCCCAAACCGTGACTTAACACTTGTGTGACTTAACACTTGTCGTAGAATCTATAGCAGCTGCATTGTTTCCAAGTCTGACCTAATTTAATCCCTCTTGACAGCAGAGACTCGTGTGTTTTGCACCTGTTTCCTGAGTATCGTTTTATTCTTCTCCATCTACTACATGATTCCCATTCCCGATAATCAAATACATACCCCAGTATTTTGCTGATCCTTTGCACACTTATTGGTACATTCTCATTTCACTGCTTCTCTTCACCTACTTCCCAGCTCTTCTCTCAGTTGTCAATGTCATTGTTTCTTCTGAAAATAAAAATTATTTCAAAAATAACTTTCAAAATCCTTGACCCTACCCTGAGACAAGGTTAGGTTACAGGGCTATAACCTGTAGCGTCATAGCCCATAGCATGGTTGGGACTGTGTTGTATGATTTATTCTAAGGGAGCTCAGCTGCCCAGTTGAAGGCAGAGGAAAGAGTGACGGGTAGTTGAGTTCATTCCGGCTCGGTACATTTCCCTGGCGACTGAAAAAACTGGGAATATGAGGGAAGTCAGGCTGTCTGCAAAAGTGAGCCCACTAGAGTTCTCTAGAGAAACAGAACCAATGGAATAAATGGAGCTTAAGAAACTGGCTCAAAGAATTGTGGGCGCTGGCAAGTTTGCCACCTAGGGCAGACCCAGAGGCCAGAAATTCAGGTTAAGAGTTGATGCTGCAGCCCTGAAACAGCTTGGAAACTGGCAGGGTTTCTAGGGTGCAGGCCCAAGAATTCTAATTCAGGAAACTGCAGTCTGTTTTTAAGGCCTTAACTGACTGGATGAGGCCTACCCACACTATGGAGGGCACTGTGCTTTACTCAGTTTACTGATTTAAATGTTTATTACATCTAAAAAATACCTAGGCAGGTGTTTCAACAAATAACTTGGCACCAGAGCCTAGCCAAACTGAAACAAAAAATTAACTGTCACATCTAACATAACCATCGGTGAAGCCAAACAAGCAATTTTCAATGATTGAGGAAGGGTGCAAGGACCAACCCGTGTCTCCTTTGTGTCATCATTTTCTGTTTGACATAGTGCACTGAGAAATTCCGAAACAGTTAAAAGAATCGATTCCTGCCATCCAACAACTGAGCTACATAAGAAGACAATTTCTGCACACAAAAACAAGCTTACATTGCATGTTGCTGTTTACTCTGAAATGTCTGTGCAGTTCTACTGTGGAGGGGTCTGAATTTTCTCTTTGATCAATATGAGGGCTGTTTTTGTTACAGAAGTTGACTATACCTGCTTGAAACCCAAAGAAAGGCATGAGAAACTCACCTGATGCTCTAGGGCAAGATTCTGAGAGGCAATGATATTAATATGATTAAGTGGATTAAGTCTGTCAAAGCACACTTTGCTAGATTCCAGGGAAGTAGAGATAATATCTCTTGCCTGGAGAATCCCAGGGACGGGGGAACCTGGTGGGCCGCCGTCTATGGGGTCACACAGAGTCGGACACGACTGAAGCGACTTAGCAGTAGCAGAGATAACATCTAAAACTGGTACAGTAAGTCAGTTCAGTTCAGTCGCTCAGTCGTGTCCGACTCTCTGCGACCCCATGAATCGCAGCACGCCAGGCCTCCCTGTCCATCACCATCTCCCAGAGTTCACTCAGACTCACGTCCATCGAGTCACTGATGCCATCCAGCCATCTCATCCTCGGTCGTCCCCTTCTCCTCCTGCCCCCAGTCCCTCTCAGCATCAGAGTCTTTTCCAATGAGCCAACTCTTCGCATGAGGTGGCCAAAGTACTGGAGTTTCAGCTTTAGCATCATTCCTTCCAAAGAACACCCAGGACTGATCTCCTTCAGAATGGACTGGTTGGATCTCCTTGCAGTCCAAGGGACTCTCAAGAGTCTTCTCCAACACCACAGTTGAAAAGCATCGATTCTTCGGCGCTCAGCTTTCTTCACAGTCCAACTCTCACATCCATACATGACCACAGGAAAAACCATAGCCTTGACTAGGCGGACCTTAGTCGGCAAAGTAATATCTCTGCTTTTGAATATACTATCTAGGTTGGTCATAACTTTTCTTCCAAGGAGTAAGCGTCTTTTAATTTCATGGCTGCAGTCACCATCTGCAGTGATTTTGGAGCCCAAAAAAATAAAGTCTGACACTGTTTCAAATGTTTTCCCATCTACAGTAAGTAGTATGAGCTAATTATTTAAAACATAGAGATTAATGACAGAAAAAATATCTAAAATGTGGATGCACTATAGAAGACTGGAGATGGCCTCTGCTTTCTTCACTTTAACTATATGCATCTATTTTTATTGTTTTTGTTTTTTAGAGGTAGGACCCTGGTGTCTTTATTTTTGTGATTTTTTTTTTGGCCATGCTATACGGAATGCAGGATCATATTTCCTGGCCAGGGATTAAACCTGTGCCTGCTGCAGCGGGAGCTCGGAGTCTTAACCACTGAAGACTAAGTCCCCTGGTATCTTTATTTTTAAACAGACTGTTTTTAAAGCAGTTTTAGGTTCACAGCAAAACTGAGCAGAAGGTACAGAGTTCCCATATGCTCCCTGTGCTGTGCTGTGCTTAGTCATATCCAACTCTTTGCAACTCCATGGGCTGTAGCCCACCAGGTTCCTCTGTCTATAGGAATTCTCCATGCAAGAATACTGGAATGGATTGCCATGCCCTCCTCTAGGGGATCTTCCCAGGGATCGAACCCAGGGGTCTCCTGCATTGCAGGTGGATTCTTTACCAGCTGAGCTACCAAGGAAGGCCCCCATATGCCCCTTACTCCCACATATAATAACCTCCACTGTTATCAATTCCCCACCACCACCCTGAGTGGTCCATCTGTTACAGCTGATGAACCTACACTGACACATCATTATCACCCAAATTTTCTAGTCTACATTAGGGATCATTCTTGGTGTCATATGGTCTATTCAGTTCAGTTCAGTCGCTCAGTCGTATTCAACTCTTTGCGACCCCATGGACTGCAGCACGCCAGGCTTCCCTGTCCATCACCAACTCCCAGAGTTTACCCAAACTCATGTCCATTGAGTTGGTAATGCCATCCAACCATCTCATCCTCTGTCGTCCCCTTCTCCTGCCGTCAATCTTTCCCAGCATCAGGGTCTTCTCCAATGAGTCAGTTCTTCACATCAGGTGGCCAAAGTATTGGGAGTTTCAGCTTTAGCATCAGTTCTTCCAATGAATATTCAGGACTGATTTCCTTTAGGACTGACTGGTTGGATCTCCTTGTAGTCCAAGGGACTCTTAAGAGTCTTCTCCAACACCACAGTTCAAAAGCATCAATTCTTCGGTGCTCAGCTTTCTTTATAGTCCAACTCTCACATCCATACATGTCTACTGGAAAAACCAAAGCTCTGACTTGATGGACTTTGTTGACAAAGTAACATATGAGAACCCGATATATTCTATAGGTTTGGACAAATATATAATGACATTTATTCACCATCATAGTAATACAGAAAATAGTTTGACTATCCTAAAAATTTCCCCTGTGCTTCACCTATTTATCCCTCTCTCCCCACCAACACCTGGCAACCACTGATCTTTTTATTGTCTCCATAGTTTTGTCTTTTCGAGAATGTCATATAGCTGGACTTATACAGTATGTACTCTTTTCAGACAGGCATCTTTCACTTAGTCATAGCCATTTAAGTTCACTCCATGTCTTTTCATGGCTTGACAGCTCATTTCTTTTTAGGATGAAATAATATTCTATTGCCTGGATGTACCACAGTTTATTCATTTACCTACTTTATTTTTATTTTAAAGAGTACTCTATTCCAACAACACACACAGTTTGAAAATCTAAGCCTCCTCTTCTGTGACACCTTCCCTGTTCTTGCTAGTGTTCCCCAGAACTTGGCCACTATCATAGTGCTTACTTAGCACTGCATTTCTAATTACTTTATTCATCCCTCCTACTCCATCAGCAGTTTGCCTGGTTCATAAGAGATGTCCTATTATTGAAATGCCTGAATCAGAGAAGTAAGATATAACTAGGTGAAGCCAAGAATGGATCCTGAGTGTGACTGTCACCGTGCTGTTCACCATGATGCACCACCTAAAAATCTGTTTAGAAAAAGTACACCCACATATTTAAATGTACTCATTACATGTATTTGTCACCAATGCATCACAAGGAATTCACAAAAAGTAGGCTTAGTTTGGTTCACAATACAGATTCTGTGAAAACATATTTCTCATTTTCTCTGCAGTTTACCATACCTATATAAATTTAAAGCAGCTAAACAACATTTGAGATTACAATGATATAAAACTGTAATTCGCAGTTCAGAAACTTGTGAAATAAAAGGTCATGGTGGAGAAAGAGTCAGAAATCTGTAAAATTACTAAAGTGTCACAGTACCATTTTCTTTTCTAAAAACACCTCAATAAAACCAAAAACTATGGAAAACACAAAAGTCAAATCAGAGATTTTGGTTTAGTACTTTCCCTGAGTCTCTTGTTTTATTTAAAAAAATCAAATGTAAAAAATGTAAGTAAGGCTAGTTCAAAAGCAACCCAAAGGTCTCGCCGCCTCCATGGTGCCACAAAGAATACATTTAAGACCAGAGGCTACATACACAATGGTCCCAGGGGGTTATTCAAATGCCAGGGTGCTTGTGTTCCCACCACAGGGTTACGTGGCCACTGCTGCCTGCCACATATGGGCTTAAAGAGCTGTCAACAGTTTCTCGTGCCTGCCATGACACAACATATGAAACTAAATACTGAACGAAAAGAAAAAGACTATGGTTATTAATAAATATTATAATTCTAGGTGGATTTGGACACTATGTACACCACATCAAAGTAATGCACCTAAAAAAACACTTTTATGTTTTACAAATCTTACGTAAGCAAGGGCTGAGGGCAAGTCACCTCAGATGTTACAAACAGTTTAAAAAAAACAACCTTAAAAATATGTAACTATTTAGATCTCAGTAAAGTAGAACAAGTGGTAAATTAATGAGTCAATGCTTGGAATTAGATGAGTACACTAACTGGAAAAAGCTGTTGTCTCCTTGTTCCTTAAAATTGGCCCCTACAGTGTTTCTACTTGATCATCTCATTGCATACACATGTTTGCTAGTGATCAAGCACTTCATTAAAAGGCATATAATCTAATGAAGGATAAAACATTTGTTAGAATCTAAAAAATGTATCTTTTACTTCAAATGTACTAGGTTACTTCCTGTGCTTCTACCATAAGGGCACTAAATAGTATGGATCATATTCACACTTTCTAGTCAAATGTAGGAAAATTTTTTGCACAGACATCTTTTTACAATCAGGGCATTTCAAAGCTAGGTGGCAAACTATAGTCTCCCTTTTGAAATCTTGACTGCAGACCAACAGCCAACATTTCAAAAGCTAATTTACTGTCTTAACATTGGGAGGTGGAATGATGGCTCTAACCAGCAAAATAACTGCTAGTTATTGAATTTAATAATATAAACACCTCATTGCACAGGTGAGGAAAGTGAGGCACAAAAGGTTTTTTTTTTTTTTTTTAAGAGAACTCTAGATGATGGATAACTTTGGGGTATAATGGATTCAAGTTTAATTGAATCTGATGTATTGAATTATATGATATATAATGAACAATGAATTCACAGGTCCTCTCCGCATCATAACACCTTAGTCTAACCTCTTGCAAACTCTTTAAAGCATGGACCTGGCTTCATTAACCACTTGTCTTTTGACCATTAACCACTTGTCTTCTCTAACCAAGTTAGCTAATGCTTGAGTGAAAACAAAACAAAACAAAACAAAACAAAACACAGTCTGTTGTATTAAATGCAATTAAGCTAAGCTAAGTCACTTCAATCATATCCGACTCTGTGCGACCCCATAGATGGCAGTCCACCAGGCTCCCCCGTCCCTGGGATTCTCCAGGCAAGAACACTGGAGTGTGTTGCCATTTCTTTCTCCATGAAAATATTCCATAAATGAATTTCAGTAACTCTTAAACATTCCACAAAATTTTCTAAGAACCTGTGAGAGTATAATACCTAGCAATCCTCTCTAAAACAGAAATGCACCTGTCTGCTACATGACTGCTGATGATCTGAAATGCACATGGTCTCTAAAAAATAACAGTACTGAATAAAACTGAAAGGATCATCCAAGTTCCTACATAATACTAAAGTATTTGTCCAGGTTTACTGAATAAANCTTTCACTTTCATCAAGAGGCTCTTTAGTTCTTCTTCACTTTCTGCCACAAGGGTGGTGTCATCTGCCTATCTGAGCTTTTCCAAATCATCTGAGCCCTTTGCTTTTGGTTTCAGAATTTTGTTATCACTTTCTATCCTTGAGTTTGTGACCCTAAAAAATCCTTTTACTGTCATTTTCAGGGGGTCTAAGAGGAAGCAGATGTAGAAGACCATGTTTAAGATACCATTTTACCTGGTAATCTAGACTGACCATTCTAAAACATACATCAGAGCAGCCACAGCATTCTTAAGAAGCTTCAGTAGTCTCATTGCCTGCATGGCATTCAGACTCTAGTAAGGCAAGTGAGATAGTTCATTATCTTTCTAGCTTAACCTCTCACAATTGACCACTGCTTCCTCAGCCCACTCTCCAGAGTCCCCACACCTGGTACTGTCAGATCCAGCTATAAGAAGACCCTGGTTCTGGGAGAAGGCAATGGCATCCCACTCCAGTACTCTTGCCTGGCAAATCCCATGGACAGAGGAGCCTGGGAGGCTGCAGTCCATGGGGTCACTAGGAGTTGGGACACGACTGAGCAACTTCACTTTCACTTTTCACTTTCATGCATTGGAGAAGGAAATGGAAACCCATTCCAGTGTTCTTGCCTGGAGAATCCCAGGGATGGGGGAGCCNAATCCCATGGACAGAGGAGCCTGGGAGGCTGCAGTCCATGGGGTCACTAGGAGTTGGGACACGACTGAGCAACTTCACTTTCACTTTTCACTTTCATGCATTGGAGAAGGAAATGGAAACCCATTCCAGTGTTCTTGCCTGGAGAATCCCAGGGATGGGGGAGCCTGGTGGGCTGCCGTCTCTGGGGTCGCACAGAGTCGGACACGACTGAAGCGACTTAGCAGCAGCAGCAGCAGCAGCTAAGTCTTCTGGGCCTGCCAAACCCTTATCAAGTTTCCACACCTGTGCTTCGGCTGCGTCACAGGCTAAAAACCCTCCCTCTCCACAATGGCTCGATGAACAGTTACTCCTCTTATGGAAACACAGCTTCAACATCGCCTGTCTTCAAACTTTGTTTGAGAATTCAGCTGTCCTCCTCCAACCCCCATCCCATGAATCTAGCATATTGCTGGGAGCTATTGGCCATGGACCCTGAGTGTCCCTGCAAATTCTTACTAAGTATGCGAAGAACACAAGGTATTGACTGCTTAGAGTGATCTATCTTCAGAGCTGAGGTAATGTCTTGCCCAAGTAGCAGGCTTGCTTCCACTTATTGTAAAAAGAATCCCCCCAAACTTAGTACTCCTTTCCTGTAACACCACCCAGTTTGTGTGCAGATATCCATTTATGTCTACCTCAGTCACCCAGGGGGACTTTGGAGGCTTGAAGAGCCATCAAACGGGATGTTCTGGCCACAAGTAATGAAATTCTCAAGTCTTTAACCCAGGAACCTCATGTGCACTGCCATGAAACAGTAACAGTTTACCTTATTAGCTTTTAAATAGGGCCCAAGCCTAGACCCTTCCCAAACCGTGACTTAACACTTGTGTGACTTAACACTTGTCGTAGAATCTATAGCAGCTGCATTGTTTCCAAGTCTGACCTAATTTAATCCCTCTTGACAGCAGAGACTCGTGTGTTTTGCACCTGTTTCCTGAGTATCGTTTTATTCTTCTCCATCTACTACATGATTCCCATTCCCGATAATCAAATACATACCCCAGTATTTTGCTGATCCTTTGCACACTTATTGGTACATTCTCATTTCACTGCTTCTCTTCACCTACTTCCCAGCTCTTCTCTCAGTTGTCAATGTCATTGTTTCTTCTGAAAATAAAAATTATTTCAAAAATAACTTTCAAAATCCTTGACCCTACCCTGAGACAAGGTTAGGTTACAGGGCTATAACCTGTAGCGTCATAGCCCATAGCATGGTTGGGACTGTGTTGTATGATTTATTCTAAGGGAGCTCAGCTGCCCAGTTGAAGGCAGAGGAAAGAGTGACGGGTAGTTGAGTTCATTCCGGCTCGGTACATTTCCCTGGCGACTGAAAAAACTGGGAATATGAGGGAAGTCAGGCTGTCTGCAAAAGTGAGCCCACTAGAGTTCTCTAGAGAAACAGAACCAATGGAATAAATGGAGCTTAAGAAACTGGCTCAAAGAATTGTGGGCGCTGGCAAGTTTGCCACCTAGGGCAGACCCAGAGGCCAGAAATTCAGGTTAAGAGTTGATGCTGCAGCCCTGAAACAGCTTGGAAACTGGCAGGGTTTCTAGGGTGCAGGCCCAAGAATTCTAATTCAGGAAACTGCAGTCTGTTTTTAAGGCCTTAACTGACTGGATGAGGCCTACCCACACTATGGAGGGCACTGTGCTTTACTCAGTTTACTGATTTAAATGTTTATTACATCTAAAAAATACCTAGGCAGGTGTTTCAACAAATAACTTGGCACCAGAGCCTAGCCAAACTGAAACAAAAAATTAACTGTCACATCTAACATAACCATCGGTGAAGCCAAACAAGCAATTTTCAATGATTGAGGAAGGGTGCAAGGACCAACCCGTGTCTCCTTTGTGTCATCATTTTCTGTTTGACATAGTGCACTGAGAAATTCCGAAACAGTTAAAAGAATCGATTCCTGCCATCCAACAACTGAGCTACATAAGAAGACAATTTCTGCACACAAAAACAAGCTTACATTGCATGTTGCTGTTTACTCTGAAATGTCTGTGCAGTTCTACTGTGGAGGGGTCTGAATTTTCTCTTTGATCAATATGAGGGCTGTTTTTGTTACAGAAGTTGACTATACCTGCTTGAAACCCAAAGAAAGGCATGAGAAACTCACCTGATGCTCTAGGGCAAGATTCTGAGAGGCAATGATATTAATATGATTAAGTGGATTAAGTCTGTCAAAGCACACTTTGCTAGATTCCAGGGAAGTAGAGATAATATCTCTTGCCTGGAGAATCCCAGGGACGGGGGAACCTGGTGGGCCGCCGTCTATGGGGTCACACAGAGTCGGACACGACTGAAGCGACTTAGCAGTAGCAGAGATAACATCTAAAACTGGTACAGTAAGTCAGTTCAGTTCAGTCGCTCAGTCGTGTCCGACTCTCTGCGACCCCATGAATCGCAGCACGCCAGGCCTCCCTGTCCATCACCATCTCCCAGAGTTCACTCAGACTCACGTCCATCGAGTCACTGATGCCATCCAGCCATCTCATCCTCGGTCGTCCCCTTCTCCTCCTGCCCCCAGTCCCTCTCAGCATCAGAGTCTTTTCCAATGAGCCAACTCTTCGCATGAGGTGGCCAAAGTACTGGAGTTTCAGCTTTAGCATCATTCCTTCCAAAGAACACCCAGGACTGATCTCCTTCAGAATGGACTGGTTGGATCTCCTTGCAGTCCAAGGGACTCTCAAGAGTCTTCTCCAACACCACAGTTGAAAAGCATCGATTCTTCGGCGCTCAGCTTTCTTCACAGTCCAACTCTCACATCCATACATGACCACAGGAAAAACCATAGCCTTGACTAGGCGGACCTTAGTCGGCAAAGTAATATCTCTGCTTTTGAATATACTATCTAGGTTGGTCATAACTTTTCTTCCAAGGAGTAAGCGTCTTTTAATTTCATGGCTGCAGTCACCATCTGCAGTGATTTTGGAGCCCAAAAAAATAAAGTCTGACACTGTTTCAAATGTTTTCCCATCTACAGTAAGTAGTATGAGCTAATTATTTAAAACATAGAGATTAATGACAGAAAAAATATCTAAAATGTGGATGCACTATAGAAGACTGGAGATGGCCTCTGCTTTCTTCACTTTAACTATATGCATCTATTTTTATTGTTTTTGTTTTTTAGAGGTAGGACCCTGGTGTCTTTATTTTTGTGATTTTTTTTTTGGCCATGCTATACGGAATGCAGGATCATATTTCCTGGCCAGGGATTAAACCTGTGCCTGCTGCAGCGGGAGCTCGGAGTCTTAACCACTGAAGACTAAGTCCCCTGGTATCTTTATTTTTAAACAGACTGTTTTTAAAGCAGTTTTAGGTTCACAGCAAAACTGAGCAGAAGGTACAGAGTTCCCATATGCTCCCTGTGCTGTGCTGTGCTTAGTCATATCCAACTCTTTGCAACTCCATGGGCTGTAGCCCACCAGGTTCCTCTGTCTATAGGAATTCTCCATGCAAGAATACTGGAATGGATTGCCATGCCCTCCTCTAGGGGATCTTCCCAGGGATCGAACCCAGGGGTCTCCTGCATTGCAGGTGGATTCTTTACCAGCTGAGCTACCAAGGAAGGCCCCCATATGCCCCTTACTCCCACATATAATAACCTCCACTGTTATCAATTCCCCACCACCACCCTGAGTGGTCCATCTGTTACAGCTGATGAACCTACACTGACACATCATTATCACCCAAATTTTCTAGTCTACATTAGGGATCATTCTTGGTGTCATATGGTCTATTCAGTTCAGTTCAGTCGCTCAGTCGTATTCAACTCTTTGCGACCCCATGGACTGCAGCACGCCAGGCTTCCCTGTCCATCACCAACTCCCAGAGTTTACCCAAACTCATGTCNTATCACCCAAATTTTCTAGTCTACATTAGGGATCATTCTTGGTGTCATATGGTCTATTCAGTTCAGTTCAGTCGCTCAGTCGTATTCAACTCTTTGCGACCCCATGGACTGCAGCACGCCAGGCTTCCCTGTCCATCACCAACTCCCAGAGTTTACCCAAACTCATGTCCATTGAGTTGGTAATGCCATCCAACCATCTCATCCTCTGTCGTCCCCTTCTCCTGCCGTCAATCTTTCCCAGCATCAGGGTCTTCTCCAATGAGTCAGTTCTTCACATCAGGTGGCCAAAGTATTGGGAGTTTCAGCTTTAGCATCAGTTCTTCCAATGAATATTCAGGACTGATTTCCTTTAGGACTGACTGGTTGGATCTCCTTGTAGTCCAAGGGACTCTTAAGAGTCTTCTCCAACACCACAGTTCAAAAGCATCAATTCTTCGGTGCTCAGCTTTCTTTATAGTCCAACTCTCACATCCATACATGTCTACTGGAAAAACCAAAGCTCTGACTTGATGGACTTTGTTGACAAAGTAACATATGAGAACCCGATATATTCTATAGGTTTGGACAAATATATAATGACATTTATTCACCATCATAGTAATACAGAAAATAGTTTGACTATCCTAAAAATTTCCCCTGTGCTTCACCTATTTATCCCTCTCTCCCCACCAACACCTGGCAACCACTGATCTTTTTATTGTCTCCATAGTTTTGTCTTTTCGAGAATGTCATATAGCTGGACTTATACAGTATGTACTCTTTTCAGACAGGCATCTTTCACTTAGTCATAGCCATTTAAGTTCACTCCATGTCTTTTCATGGCTTGACAGCTCATTTCTTTTTAGGATGAAATAATATTCTATTGCCTGGATGTACCACAGTTTATTCATTTACCTACTTTATTTTTATTTTAAAGAGTACTCTATTCCAACAACACACACAGTTTGAAAATCTAAGCCTCCTCTTCTGTGACACCTTCCCTGTTCTTGCTAGTGTTCCCCAGAACTTGGCCACTATCATAGTGCTTACTTAGCACTGCATTTCTAATTACTTTATTCATCCCTCCTACTCCATCAGCAGTTTGCCTGGTTCATAAGAGATGTCCTATTATTGAAATGCCTGAATCAGAGAAGTAAGATATAACTAGGTGAAGCCAAGAATGGATCCTGAGTGTGACTGTCACCGTGCTGTTCACCATGATGCACCACCTAAAAATCTGTTTAGAAAAAGTACACCCACATATTTAAATGTACTCATTACATGTATTTGTCACCAATGCATCACAAGGAATTCACAAAAAGTAGGCTTAGTTTGGTTCACAATACAGATTCTGTGAAAACATATTTCTCATTTTCTCTGCAGTTTACCATACCTATATAAATTTAAAGCAGCTAAACAACATTTGAGATTACAATGATATAAAACTGTAATTCGCAGTTCAGAAACTTGTGAAATAAAAGGTCATGGTGGAGAAAGAGTCAGAAATCTGTAAAATTACTAAAGTGTCACAGTACCATTTTCTTTTCTAAAAACACCTCAATAAAACCAAAAACTATGGAAAACACAAAAGTCAAATCAGAGATTTTGGTTTAGTACTTTCCCTGAGTCTCTTGTTTTATTTAAAAAAATCAAATGTAAAAAATGTAAGTAAGGCTAGTTCAAAAGCAACCCAAAGGTCTCGCCGCCTCCATGGTGCCACAAAGAATACATTTAAGACCAGAGGCTACATACACAATGGTCCCAGGGGGTTATTCAAATGCCAGGGTGCTTGTGTTCCCACCACAGGGTTACGTGGCCACTGCTGCCTGCCACATATGGGCTTAAAGAGCTGTCAACAGTTTCTCGTGCCTGCCATGACACAACATATGAAACTAAATACTGAACGAAAAGAAAAAGACTATGGTTATTAATAAATATTATAATTCTAGGTGGATTTGGACACTATGTACACCACATCAAAGTAATGCACCTAAAAAAACACTTTTATGTTTTACAAATCTTACGTAAGCAAGGGCTGAGGGCAAGTCACCTCAGATGTTACAAACAGTTTAAAAAAAACAACCTTAAAAATATGTAACTATTTAGATCTCAGTAAAGTAGAACAAGTGGTAAATTAATGAGTCAATGCTTGGAATTAGATGAGTACACTAACTGGAAAAAGCTGTTGTCTCCTTGTTCCTTAAAATTGGCCCCTACAGTGTTTCTACTTGATCATCTCATTGCATACACATGTTTGCTAGTGATCAAGCACTTCATTAAAAGGCATATAATCTAATGAAGGATAAAACATTTGTTAGAATCTAAAAAATGTATCTTTTACTTCAAATGTACTAGGTTACTTCCTGTGCTTCTACCATAAGGGCACTAAATAGTATGGATCATATTCACACTTTCTAGTCAAATGTAGGAAAATTTTTTGCACAGACATCTTTTTACAATCAGGGCATTTCAAAGCTAGGTGGCAAACTATAGTCTCCCTTTTGAAATCTTGACTGCAGACCAACAGCCAACATTTCAAAAGCTAATTTACTGTCTTAACATTGGGAGGTGGAATGATGGCTCTAACCAGCAAAATAACTGCTAGTTATTGAATTTAATAATATAAACACCTCATTGCACAGGTGAGGAAAGTGAGGCACAAAAGGTTTTTTTTTTTTTTTTTAAGAGAACTCTAGATGATGGATAACTTTGGGGTATAATGGATTCAAGTTTAATTGAATCTGATGTATTGAATTATATGATATATAATGAACAATGAATTCACAGGTCCTCTCCGCATCATAACACCTTAGTCTAACCTCTTGCAAACTCTTTAAAGCATGGACCTGGCTTCATTAACCACTTGTCTTTTGACCATTAACCACTTGTCTTCTCTAACCAAGTTAGCTAATGCTTGAGTGAAAACAAAACAAAACAAAACAAAACAAAACACAGTCTGTTGTATTAAATGCAATTAAGCTAAGCTAAGTCACTTCAATCATATCCGACTCTGTGCGACCCCATAGATGGCAGTCCACCAGGCTCCCCCGTCCCTGGGATTCTCCAGGCAAGAACACTGGAGTGTGTTGCCATTTCTTTCTCCATGAAAATATTCCATAAATGAATTTCAGTAACTCTTAAACATTCCACAAAATTTTCTAAGAACCTGTGAGAGTATAATACCTAGCAATCCTCTCTAAAACAGAAATGCACCTGTCTGCTACATGACTGCTGATGATCTGAAATGCACATGGTCTCTAAAAAATAACAGTACTGAATAAAACTGAAAGGATCATCCAAGTTCCTACATAATACTAAAGTATTTGTCCAGGTTTACTGAATAAATCATAGCAATTTGGTATCCTTTTCAGAAAAAAAAATCTCAGAACTTACAAGCATGTGGTTCACACTGAACCAACTGAGTAACAGGAAATGAAGGGATAACCACTATAACTTCTTCACCAACTTCTGTGTCCTGAAATAGGATGTCTGCCCCTGGCAGCTACCATTCCAGTTCCACAGGATATTTTCCAGTCAGACAAGCTGTACAATGATCATTCTTTTCAAAACATTCCAGACCATTCTCATTTTCTTGAACCATAATGTCTTCCTTTGTACAATGATTATTGTTTTCAAAACATTCCAGACCATTCCCATTTTCTTGAACCATAATGTCTTGCTTTTTCACTCTCTGTTTTTTCAGTGTTATCCCTTCTTGTACAGATGAAACCAGTCCTTCTACTGACAGATATACAACACTGTTTGCTCCTGAAGGGGGAAAGAGGGGGAAAAGGTCATGACAATTCCTTTGGAAAGGAAGAACTGCCTAACAGAGAATAGTTACAAACAGAAAAACATAAGCCAGAATAAAAATTTCTCCTTTAGCCTTTCTTGTTTTTTAATTTATTTTTTTAAAATTTCAATCATCTACTTATTTATTGGCCACATGGCTTCTGGGATCTTAGTTCCTCTACCAGGGATTGAACCTGGGCCCTCAGCAGTAAGAGCTCAGAGTGCTAGCCACTAGACTGCTAGGGAATTCCCTCCTTTAGCCTCTCTTTAAAAAAAAGGAGGGTGGTGGTGGCTGGAGCATCAGTAAAACACAGGGTCTTTATTATTTTTTTAATTTTAAATTGGAATTTAAGGGATAACATAATTTAAAATAGCACTGGAGAATTTGTGTCTAAAATGGATTCAAAAGGCTTCAGGAGTCAGTTTTCTTGAATAAGAGATTTTGAAGTCAGGAAGATCTGGGTTCTCATTTAAGCTCAAGGTCATTTACTTTTCCCAGGTCTATATTTTTCATCTATCAGACAAGGGAAATACTAACTACAGCATTTTCGTAATATCATTACAATAAAACAGATATGGTCCTGGCAAAGAGTGAGTGTTCACAATGTATCAGTTGGATAATGTTCAAAATACTTAACTGGTAAGGTACAGACACAACCAGGCATGACCAGTCAAGAGAAACACCAGCCGTAAAGCAGTGAATGTGGTGGACATACCACACATGGATGAACATGTAGATGATATTTATAGTTTATACCTCACCTGAATTTGAAAGGTAAATGTCTTCCCAGGCTGACCTCCATCTGCAAGTCTTCTGACCTCACTGTTAATGATGAGTCTACACAAGCTTTTCACTTTTGATTTGTACCCATATCCAAATTGTTTTATTAGAAATCTGTGGTTAAAGTTCTTCTTTTTCTTCTGATCTGAGCTTCAGGAGATGTGAACTGATAGGCAGCTCTCTGCTGTGAAAGCCCTTCTTCCTTCTCCTCTAAGCTCACCTGGCCTAGCTCTCTTATCACAGCACTCACTATGGTGTCCATATACACCAGGCACTCCCACTGTTTGTCTGCTCAACATACATAACATCTTCTTTTAACAAATATTGAACACTGTTTTTCATTAAAAGTGTAAAGATTGATAAGCCTGGATTTTCTGTTAAAAAATGAATAAAGATCAAAGTTTAAAGAAAATTTGATACCTACCTAGATAGTCTGAAATATGCTCAAATTCTGGTTTATTGGCAATAAGCTCTTCTTTTGTTGGTATGTTTATTCCCATGAAGCATGGATATCTAATTGGTGGTGAAGCTACGCGAATATGTACCTTGGAAAGAAATCATTTCATGCGTTCATTAGTTCGACATTCACTGGAAGAACAATTATGCAAAATTCTGTCACTGGCAAATGCAACATAAAATTGTTTTACAGAATGTTTTAAAAACATATGGGCAGCAAAGCATACTACAAAATTTCTTTCAAAATAATAGGTAGAAAAAAATCATGTGGTATACATACAGACCTCCTAGTGTTCAGTCAGAATTACTTTTAGAATTAACTTAAAGAACGATAGAGAATCCTACTTGAGCAGCCCTGTTCTATACCCTCAAGTGACCTGGACACGAATTTTGAAATGTTAGCCACTTGTAAAGGGTTCTTTATACAGAGCTGCTCATTGTTTCTTTCTGTCACCTACTGACAAGGATATTTCTTTCTTCGGATCTCTCATTTCTCATTTATTACATTCCTAGGACCACCTTCATTTTTCCTCTTCAAACACTTGAAAGGAACTTTTGCCTACCTCTTATTTTACCATTTTATTAGTAAAAAGAAAATAACACCTACCAGGATATAATTTTTTTAAAAAAACACCTTACTATTACAAAGAGCTATGTTTGTCTACTTTTTTTAATCTATCATTATTTTCTGACTTTTGTCAGGAAAATTTACAAAGCTATAATCAGTGTCCACATTTACTTTTTACCTTTCTTATAACATCAAAGATTTCCCCATGTTTAGCAGTCTTTATAGTTTTTAATGGTTGCATTGCATTTCATCATACTGATGTATCAATTTACCAAATCATTTCCTGCTGGTAGATATATAAGCTATTTCCAGTTTTTGTATTTATTTGTGTTTTATTCTTTTTTTACTACAGTATGGGAGCTGAACTAACTTTACACTTCTTTGTCTTCATTACATGATTTTCACAGAATTCCAAAGAGTATCATAATCATAACTAGTCATTAAAAAAGGCTAGAAGTCTTAACCATAATTATCTTAGACTTACTATATCATTTTCTCCACAATGGATTTTATTTCTAAATCTGATCAACTATTAGTAGATGACACATCTCATTTAGTAATATGAATTACTGAAGTATTTAGTTAGAATAAGCTTTGCGATTTGATAATATAACTCACTGGGTCAAATTATTACAGTAGGACTGCTTCTACATCTTCATAAAAAAAGTAATCAATATCCTACAAATTTAAAAGTATTCTATTTTGTGACTTGCTAGTTTTAAATTAGGTTTATAAAAATTTTAACATAAAATTTTACCGACTTTATCATATTGTAAATTATTGGTGCTTTAGGATAAGTGTTTTAATATTACTTACCTCTTTTGCACCAGATTCTTTGAGTAACTTGATTATGGGTGAGATGGTATTGCCTCTCACAATTGAATCATCTACAAGAACAATTCTTTTTCCTTTAAAGTTGTCTGACAGTACTCCAAATTTTTTTGCAACACCAAGTTGTCTTAACCTCATGTTTGGCTGAATGAATGTTCTTCCTACATACCGGTTTTTACATAGCACCTCCACGTACGGAAGCCCACACTAACAGAGAAGGAATAAAAGGACAATGAGCAGCACATATATGGAGAACTCAAGGGCCCTGTTTTCTCTAGGTCATGCTTCCATTAGAACATGTATGTAAAAATTTTAAATGCAGTTATAATTTTGAGCTCTCCATTATCAGATTACAATTTTCCATCACTATCTAAACTGTAGGGAAGACAAGGCAAAAAGAAAAATTATCAAAAGTCTACTTAGTGGGGAAACAATTCATTTTACTAGAATTTGTAATGTTTCTTTTGTATTGTTATTTCTCTATCTTAGAAGGAAATGCTAAGAATGTGAACACATGACAAAGAATAAATCACTATGAGAAAAATCCACATATTGTATGCATATTATTTCTTTAAAAAGTTCATAAACTGAACTTCCCAACATAATGAATGTTGGGTATTATACCCCAGAATCACTATAATTATATAATCTACTTGGTTATGAAAAATGCAGTTAAGCATAGTACTAAGAACATTATACAAAATTTTTAAAAATAGCTTTATTACTACTCATACTTAGCAAGAAACAATACACCAGTGGCTTATGAGGGTACTTTATAATAATATTACCACTAAACTCAATATACAATATGATGTTATCTTCCTAAAATGAGGAGATCATTCTCCTACTCTTTGGGTGACATTTTTGTGGATCCACTAAAAAACAGTGCCACTAAATGAAAAGGCTGGAAAATAAGTAACTCTTGTAAAGAAACACTGTCTTTTTCCTTACTCATAAATTGATGAGTTTCTCTTTATATACATGAATTTCTAATCCCAGTGCTAAGTAAGCAATTCACTGTGTGTTAATGAAGAGAAAATACCTTTGTTGCGTAACCAAGAGCAGCAGGTGTAGCAGATTCTGGGACAGTGCTAACCAAATCTGCATCCACGGGGGCTTCAATGGCCAGCTGCTGACCACAACGATATCTTACTGTGTAAACCATCTGGTCTAGAATATTTGGAAAAGGAAATAGATTTTTACTTAGTATAATACAGCCCAGCATATCATTATTGGAAGAAACTAGCTTGTTAGAACTCCATAGAATTGAGTACCAAAAGAAAAGCAAGACCAAAAACCATTAAAGTGGAAACTCATAAATCAGAGGGAATTCACTCTTAAAAAAAAACAAAATTTAACCTTGGGATTTCCCTAGTGGTCCAGTGGCTAAGAATTCAACTTGCAATTCAGGGGACGAGGGTTCAATCGCTGGTCAGGGACCTAAGATCCCCCATGCTGCAGAGCATCTAAGCCCGGGCGCTCTGGAGCCTTCATGCCACAACTAGAGAGCCAGGTTGCTGCAACTACTGAAGCTGGTGCACTACCCCTAGAGAGTCCATGCACCACCACAAAAGATCCCACGTGACATAATGAAGATCCGAGGGGCCACAACTAGGACCCGAAGCAGCCAAATAAATGTAAGTAAGTTAATCAATTAATTTAAAAAATTAACCTTAATACATAGCTAAAAATCATAATCTTTACTCCAAAAAGGAAAAAAAATCTGACAGTCAGAGGAACTGTGGTCTTTTCACAACATACAACTGTGCCTTCAAAGCCTTTGGGCCCAAGCACTTTCTTGTTTCAGTGAGATAACAAATTTATATCAATAGTTAGAGATATTTTACTTACCTTCAAATATACTATCTGGTCTTGCAAAATAAACGTATTCAAAGATACAGAAAGCCATTGCATTTCCTTCAGACCTTGGTATAATATCAAGAGTTTGGACTTTATGTCTGGATATTTCCACAATTTCTCCAGGCAAGACTTCACGGTAATATCTTGGGAAACAATGTTAAAGGAGACTTGAAGTAAACCAGTCCTTAAGGCTAATTATCTATTATAAAGTGCACAGAGTCCCTTTCCTTATAAAGGAAAAAGGGTTCAGTTTAATATAAAGTCTATTGGCTTAAAAAAAAAAAGTATTTCTCCAACAGTAATTTCTATAAATCTGCTACCCTACACTTGAATTTAGAATTTAAAAAAATAAAAGTCCTGCATTTTATTGATTTGCAACAGAATGAAGGTTAAAGAGAATATTTTTATCCTGGCTTAAATTTTTTTGCTCATAACTATTCCTTGTTGAGGAGATTCTTCCTTTCTAAAATAAGTCTCACGGTATTTTGAAAACAAGATCCCAGTTCCAGAATGAGAAGGTACTACTAGGGTTTCCCTAGTGGTTCTGTGGTCAAGAATCTGCCTGCCAATAAAGGAGACACGGATTCGATCTCTAGGTTAGGAAGATGCCTTAGAGAAGGAAATGGCAATCCCCTCCAGTATTCTTGCCTGGGAAATCCCAAGGACATAGAAGTCTGGTGGGCTACAGGCCATGGGTTCACAGAACTCAGACATGACTTAGCAACTAAACCGGGACATTAATGTTAGTGCAACTGCTGAGCACAACATACAAAAGAAACTGCATTTAAAAGCATGTGTTCTTGCCGACATCAGAAGCAAAACTTTCATGTAAAAAATTTTTAATTGACATGGAAAAGTTGTTACGTTGAATGATAAAAAAATTTACCTTGCACCGATAGATAAAAAGCTACAAGATTCTGAAGACACCACCCATCCTTCCGTTTCTGATGTTTTTTTTTCTGTAAATCACAAGACAATCAATTCAGTTACTGAATTCAAGAAATTTAAAAGGGGCTACCTACTTCAGGAGAACAGTTAAACACCAATTTTATAAACAAAAGAACTCATACACTATCCATGACTATGACTTTAAGAACTCTCTTCATTTGACTAGTACCAAAGATAAGATGGCAAGCTTCCTTCAAACAAAATGATTTTATGGCTTGAGTAAGACATCTAACAAGTCAAAAAGAAAATCACTGAAATCACACTACATAAATGAAAAAGCTGGGCAAAGGATATGAATAGGCCGTTCAGGCAGAACCAAACAGGAGTGCCCCTTAAATATATTAAAAGCGGCTCATCCTCAGAAATACTCGAGGAAATGTACTTTAAAAACTAAGTGCCAAGACTTCCCTGGCAGTCCAGTGGTTTAAAAGTTGGTGCTTCCAGATCCCACATCCTACCTGGAGTGGCTAATAAAGAGAAAAAAAACTAAGGGCCACTTTTTTCTTTTTTACCTAGCTTTTTTATTCAATAAGTTCCTAATACCTAAAGATTTCAGAGTGTGCCAATAGTAGGACAATGACTTGGAAAAGCATTATGAGATTATTGTATTTCTTTTGAAGTTCGTTACCTTTATCATTTATATCAGAAATAGGAATAAGACGACCAATGCATAGAGGACGATTTCCATAGGGATCTCGGACTGCATAAATCACATCTTTGTGCATTATAAGCAGAGAGTATGCTGTGGGTGCTTCCTTCATTAAATTTTTAATCCTGGAACCAAATAATTCAATGAATAATTTTCATCATAAATGCATGCAAGACAAAGGTCTCATTATCACAGCTGCAAGCTCAGTCTACTTTTACAATTACCTTGCTACCCAGTCTGGGGTGTCATCTTGTTCCTGAGGAGGGGTATAAGCCAGTAGCTGGGTGATCATTTCACTATCAGAACTTGTCGACAGACCAATACCATGACGCAGAAGCTATTTAGAAAGGAGAAAAGTCATAACCATTAGAGGGGAAGCTTCAACTCACCCTTCACCCAATAGCCTGCCGTCACAGAAAGGGATGATATGCTGTTATGAAATCCTGCATTCTGCCAATGGGGAAAGAAAGTGAAAGTGAAAGCTAAGTCACTCAGTTATGTCCGACTCTTTGCCACCCCATGGACTGTAGCCTACCAGGCTCCTCCCTCCATGGGATTCTCCAGGCAAGAGTACTGGAGTGGGTTGCCATTTCCTTCTCCTGGGGATCTTCCTGACCCAGGGATCGAACCCGGGTCTCCTGCATTCCAGGCAGATGCTTTAACCTCTGAGTCACCAGGGAAGCCCACCAATGGTAGGTATATATATCTAATAATATACTAATAATAGACTGTATATCTACTGCTAGAGGCAATGAGAAGTCTCTGAACCTTTTCAAACAGGAAAAAAAAAAAGTGCTTTAGGAGGTATACAGGAAAGCCTTTGAAAACTAAGTCTGAAGGAATGTAGACCTGTAGTAGGTAGGTGGGGAGGCAGATGGAGACAGCATGAGGGTTTGGGATTGTGGTTCTAACTTTTTCAGTCCACTCCTGACAAACAGAACACATTCCCATAAGAGTGGCACACTGCAGCAGGGACTTTTAACCCAGGTTTGCTGGTGGTGGTGACGGTGGCTACCTACCCTCACTGATCAGCCCTGATGCAGTGAAATGCGCTGAGATGAAGCTGAGTACCTGTGTAAGGGGTTAGGTCTAGACATAATGAACAAGGTATTGTTTGTAATTGAACTTCTGCTGGTGATCTCTAAATAGTGAGTTTTAAAATAATTTTTACTTCATATTTATATTTTTGATTGAATAAAAAATTTGTTTTCATTTGGTAGCAAAAAACTGTATTATGACAACACCAGAGCCTAAGAAGAGGGTAGGACAAAGTTCTGAGAATAATTAAATCAATTTTCCAAATCACTATTCCAAAACAATGCATCAGAATCACCTCAGGAGCATATTAAACTGCAGATTAAGCCACCTCATTCCCACCCCAGACTCTGGGGGGAATATCTTAGAATTTGTAATGAGAACAAGTACTCTGGGTAATTCTGTTACAGTTGTTCTTTGCAATTAGGTAACAGGTGGCAACAACAACATAATACACTTTACCAAGATCCTCCATACTTCCTTTCAATAATTTATCACAATCATGAAAAAAGCATTAAAAAAAAAAACCCTTACCTTTTTCCTTAAGCGCGCAGCATTAACTAATTCGCCATTATGTGCCACAGCTATTTTTCCATGAAGTGTTTCAACAACAAAGGGCTGGCAATTTTCTAGTTCACAGTTTCCTGTAGTGGCATACCTTGTGTGTCCAATTCCAAGATTTGAAGTATATAACTTCTTCAAATTGTCTTCAGTAAATACATGATTTACAAGACCCATTCCCTTGCAAAGTCAAAATAAAAGCTCATCTTAGGGGAAAAAACACTAGGAACACTTTTATAAGCTTCTGCTCAGACAATTCCAAATTAGAAAATGAAGTTCACTTAATTTCCCTGTGCTTCAGAATTCTAATCTTAAAAAAAAAGACTAACCTAATTGTAAGAACTATGAAGCATTAAAATATATATCTGAGGTGGAATTCATATAATAAAATTAATCACCCTTGTTTTATAAGATTGTTGTTTAGTCACTAAGTTGTGTCTGACTCTTTTGCCATCTCATGGACTATAGCCCTCCAGGCTCCTCTGTCCATGGAATTCTCCAGGCAAGAATACTGGAATGGGTAGCCAACTCCTTCTCCAGTGGATCTTCCTAACCCAGGAATTGAACCCGAGTCTCCTGCACTGCAGGCAGATTCTTTACCTATTAAGTCACCCGTTTCATAGGATACTTCTTGATAAAACATTGAAGAACAGATGTAATATTTTTCAACTATAATCAACTAAATTATAATTTAAAATTCAAAGAATGTTAAAGTATTCAAATAAATGATAACTTATCTGAGTCAATCTAGCAAATTATGACTGGGAGAGAAATGCACCGTAGAAGAACAAATAAAAACACTGACCCTTGAACAATAAGGCTGGGACTGCACAGGTCCACTTATTCATGGATTTTTTTCCCAATAAATATATCAGAAAAAAAATTTTGGAGATTAGCAATGATATAAAAATACAGTGAGCCATGTAGCCTAGAGTAAAAAATTTAAGAAACTGAGTATGTCATGGATGCATAAAATATTTGTAGGTACTAATCTATCATTTGCTACCATAAAAATATACAGAAACCTATTATAAAATGTTAACATTTATCAAAACTTATGCACACAAAAAACATAAACCATAACTGGTGCTATTTGCTTTTTCANAAAAAAAAAACCCTTACCTTTTTCCTTAAGCGCGCAGCATTAACTAATTCGCCATTATGTGCCACAGCTATTTTTCCATGAAGTGTTTCAACAACAAAGGGCTGGCAATTTTCTAGTTCACAGTTTCCTGTAGTGGCATACCTTGTGTGTCCAATTCCAAGATTTGAAGTATATAACTTCTTCAAATTGTCTTCAGTAAATACATGATTTACAAGACCCATTCCCTTGCAAAGTCAAAATAAAAGCTCATCTTAGGGGAAAAAACACTAGGAACACTTTTATAAGCTTCTGCTCAGACAATTCCAAATTAGAAAATGAAGTTCACTTAATTTCCCTGTGCTTCAGAATTCTAATCTTAAAAAAAAAGACTAACCTAATTGTAAGAACTATGAAGCATTAAAATATATATCTGAGGTGGAATTCATATAATAAAATTAATCACCCTTGTTTTATAAGATTGTTGTTTAGTCACTAAGTTGTGTCTGACTCTTTTGCCATCTCATGGACTATAGCCCTCCAGGCTCCTCTGTCCATGGAATTCTCCAGGCAAGAATACTGGAATGGGTAGCCAACTCCTTCTCCAGTGGATCTTCCTAACCCAGGAATTGAACCCGAGTCTCCTGCACTGCAGGCAGATTCTTTACCTATTAAGTCACCCGTTTCATAGGATACTTCTTGATAAAACATTGAAGAACAGATGTAATATTTTTCAACTATAATCAACTAAATTATAATTTAAAATTCAAAGAATGTTAAAGTATTCAAATAAATGATAACTTATCTGAGTCAATCTAGCAAATTATGACTGGGAGAGAAATGCACCGTAGAAGAACAAATAAAAACACTGACCCTTGAACAATAAGGCTGGGACTGCACAGGTCCACTTATTCATGGATTTTTTTCCCAATAAATATATCAGAAAAAAAATTTTGGAGATTAGCAATGATATAAAAATACAGTGAGCCATGTAGCCTAGAGTAAAAAATTTAAGAAACTGAGTATGTCATGGATGCATAAAATATTTGTAGGTACTAATCTATCATTTGCTACCATAAAAATATACAGAAACCTATTATAAAATGTTAACATTTATCAAAACTTATGCACACAAAAAACATAAACCATAACTGGTGCTATTTGCTTTTTCAAGAAATGTAAACAAGCATAAGGGTGCAGTATTAAGTAACTGCATAAAATGAACTGTAGTCCATATTGCACTACTGAAATTATTTTGGAGCCACCTCCTGTTAATATTGTGGGGAGTTCAAGTGTTGCAAGTATCCACTTGAATGCAAGTATGCTATCTGATGTTAATCACCTCTGGGTGAGCCACTCATCTCTACATCAAGTTGCTTATTGCAGTGAAAAGTCTCCTCTCCCAGTTATTGAGTATTTTTCTTTGTGTTTAGTGTAATACTGTAAACCTTGAGTAACACCATGGGACTCATACAAAGTGACACCAGTGACACTGGAAGTGCTCTCCAGAAGTAAAGCCATGACTTTACAAGAAAAAGTTGAATTGCTTGAGGTCTACTGTAGATTGAGGCCTACAGCTGTGGTCCTGCCATTTCAAGATGAATGAATCCAGCATAAAGTCCATTGCAAAAAAAAAAAGGGAAACACATGAAGCCATTGTTGCAGCTATACTAGCTGGCACAAACACTATGTACTTTTTGTGAAACACTCTTTTATCTCATATTGAACATGCAGCTCTTAGGTGGGTTCAGGCTTGCTATAAGAAAGGCATACCTATTTAATAAGATTTGAGAAAAAGTGTAGTTATTTAAATGATGACAATGCAAAAGGAAGGTGAAGGATCTAAAGCTGGAAAATTAAATGTCAGTGAAGGATGGCTGGAGATTTTTAGGGAGAGGTTTGGCTTAAAAAATATCAAGATTTAAGGTCAGAAAAAATAGACTAACTCTCCGGTTTTATGCAAATGCAGCAGTGTTTATAATTAGGACTGCCCTTAACTACAGGTTTCGAACCCCTGAACCTTGAAGGGAAAGGATAAACAGCAGCTGCTAGTCTTCTAACTCATGACTGAACCATAAAGCCTGCACAACATGAACTCTTTTTCTGGATTGGTACCATTCATTGATG
The DNA here is from genome assembly GCA_006410675.1 of Oreotragus oreotragus. Classification (NCBI taxonomy): domain Eukaryota; kingdom Metazoa; phylum Chordata; class Mammalia; order Artiodactyla; family Bovidae; genus Oreotragus; species Oreotragus oreotragus. The sequence continues at coordinate 156,567 of SJYX01008312.1, forward strand.
TTTTATTCCTGAAACCAGGGAAGTACCCTGCCAGTAAAACACTGCTTTTTAAAGCTCTTTTGATATTGGGTAATGCCCTTGGCTACTCAGAACCCCGTAAGTTTGACAGTGTTGAAGCCAAGTGGTTGAAGCCATCTGCTTGCTCCCAAACAACGACATCTCTAATTCAGCCTCGATGTAGGGGATCATAAGGACTTTCAAGGCTCATTACACATGGTACTCTATGGAAAGGACTGTCAGTGCCATGGAAGACAACCCCAACAGAAAGAACAGCCTGAAAGTCTGAAAGAATTACACCACTGAAGATGCCACTGTCGTTACTGAAAAAGCGGTAAAAGCCATCAAGCCTGAGACAATACATCCATGCCAGAGAAAACTGTGTCCAGAGGTTGTGCATGACGTCACAGGATTTACGATAGAACTAATCAAGGAAATCACGAAAGAGATTCCGGATATGGCAAAAAACTAAAAATATCTGATGGAGATGACTGCTTTCGAACCAGCACCAGGTGATGAGGAAGAAAACATGAAGAAAGCAGTGCCAGAAAACAAACTGACATCAGACAGTCCAGCAGAAGGATTCTGATTGTTTAAGACTGCTTTTGACTTATTTTACGATATAGGCCTTTCTATGGGCACTAAGCTAAAGTGAAGGGTAGAAGGATGGTATTGTACAGAAACATATTTAGAGAAGTAAAAAAGCAAGTGAGTGAGACAGAAATTATGACATATCCAGCAAGTTACACCCAGTGTGCCTGCCTCCCCTCCCACCTGCACCATCTCCTTCCACACCCGAGACAGCAAAACCAACCTCTCCTCAGCCTACTCATTATGAAGGATGACTACTAGGATGATGATCCACTTCAATTTAATGAACAGTGATTAATCATCATATTATACAGTTAATAAAGTTATCTTATTATGGATGTGTGAGAGGCTTTGTGTGAAAATCTAATAACTATATGGTGAAAACCATGTGGACATTTTTGTGTCAGTACCATTACTGTCACCTAGGCAGTCAATGTGTAGAACATTATGTGCAAGACTGGTGTTAAAATGGATAGCCCATCCTTACATTGGCATAAAGTAATGATATTTTATAACAATTCACTTATTAGTGTATAGGCTAGGCAACCAAAAAGCAATCATACTGCTATTTCTTTGTTATCAATGCATGAACTGTTATACCCTAAACAGGAATTTTTTCGCATTATCTTTTCATTTTCAAGGTCTATGTTAGCAATACGTATACCATCTACAGTATTCTGTACCAACTTAAGACTATACTAACATAGATACTGACAACTTACATTATAAAAAGTCAACATAAGCTTATTGTATCAACAAAGACAGTACTGTACTATAATTTCTATTCCTTATGATTTTAATAATATTTTCTTTTCTCTAGCTTACTTTATTGTAGAACAATATATATAATACATATGACATATAAAATATATTCCTATACTATTAAAGGATCAACTATGCTTCTACATACAAATTATTTTTATTCAAAGTCCCCCCCACCACCATATACTAGCTGTCTTCTGACTATTGTTACTTTTATCATCAACGCTTGTCAATGTTTAAATATACCTTGTGTGTTTTGAATGTGGGTATCGAATTTCCATCACTGGTCACAATACCAGCACTCTCCTGACCCCTGTGAATATAAAAAGGTGTCAAACTGTTAAATTTACCCCATTGATACATTTCTTAATGAATCTTATGGAACATACTTTTCTCAATAACATCCACGAACTCAGTCTGACAACACATTAAGTGCTACTTCTACTCATGATGATGACAATGATTAGAAGAGCAGATCAGACCGAGTTATGACTAATAAGCCAGGCACTGTCTTAAGCATGCATATGAATGATCCAATTTATTAGGCTTTCAAAACGATCCAACAGAAGTAGTAACTATGATTACTATTCACATTTTACAGATAAGGATAACACTAAAGAAACAAAGTTAACTCATCCAGTATCACACAGAGAATGGTGGCATGGCCAAGATTAGGACACAGACAACCTGACTTCAGACCTTGTGCTTGTAACCTCTGTAATAGGTGACCTCTAAATAAGGTTGAGTATGTAGCTATAATGGAGAAGGAAATGGCACCCCACTCCAGTACTCTTGCCTGGAAAATCCCATGGACGGAGGAGCCTGGTAGGCTACAGTCCATGGGGTTGCAGAGAGTCGGACACGACTGAGCAACGTCACCGTCACTATGTAAATATAAATTAAAAGCCCCAAATAAAATAGCAAGTAAAATGTTTGTGGGTACTGGAATCATAAAATTTATTTTTTTGTTTTGTTTTGCTTTTTTGCATTTCCCAAATTTCTTCTGACATATAACTATCTCTTTTTTCATCAGAAAACATATGCTGCTTCAAAAGCCCTAAGCTGATCAGGCACTCTGTATCTCACTTCCTGACTTAGTGCTATTAGGTGAGGATACAGAGAAAGCCAGAAGCTAGGTTTCTAGCTCAGTAGGGTAACACACTGGTAAGACTTTAAAGGATCTGCACCACAGTGGAGTATAAACTCAAAAGATAAACTAAAAGCTCCACTGCTTAACAATTTTTAGTAGTTCTGAACAAGTGCCATAAATACTAGATGTTTGTTAACAAATTTTTGTTCCAAAAAATATGTATCAGGGTAGAAATAAATCTCTACTATATATGTACATATACATTAACAATTACTAACATGATTTATTTGGTAGAAAGGATCTTTTCTAAAATTATAATAGGCATTTTAATGACAAGAGAAACTACAGCATTAAATGCATTTGCAAAGTAAAAATCTACAAAATTTAAAGTGAAGTAATTTTACTAAATTACCAATGTATTAAATACTATGAACTATTATGCTGAAAACAGACATACATAATACTATACATCCTATACAACTGAATAATTTGTGACTTAAGATTAATTTATTTGGTGAAATCATGTGGTTTTCGGTTAACCAATGTCAGAACTAAGTGATTCATATCAGAGGGAAAAAAAATAACCTTAGTCACAAACCTTTGTGGCAGAAAGAACCTCTGCCAACCATTTCCAAAACAAACAAGCAAAAAATCAACAATTGTATAGTAAATTAGAAATAAACAAACACAAAAAAGGTTTTCTTTCCCTTTTGTCTCAAGGGTAATTTGTTCTTTAAAGCTGAAATGAGTAACCTTAGGGATCTTTTAGGTCCAGGCTTCTTTAATCAGGAAGCCTGCTTATTTGGCAGTTTCTCAAGTTACTCCCCTAGGGCAGCTTGAACCAGTTAAACTAGATCCTTTCAGCTCTTCACAGCTTATTGACAACCAGCCGTCTGGTTTCCTAGGAAACAAAACCTTGGCTAGAAATAGTGAATCATTTCCAGGTCACTTTCAACATGGAGAGTGGAGCAGGAAAGCACTGGACTGAGGAAGAGGTTAAAGCTTTGCTAAGTGTCTGGGCAGAAAAAAATATACGAAAACAACTTTATGGAACACTGAGAAATAAAGGAATATTTATTTACATTGCTAAAAGGCTGCGAGCACTAGGAGTATACAGAGACTGGAAACAGTGCCGGGCAAAGTACAAAAATCTCAAATATGAATACAGAACAGTTAAATATGCCCACAACTCTGGAGACAGCTCTAAAACTATGAAGTTCTTCCATGATTTGGATGCCATCCTGCAGTATGAACCTGCCACACCATTAACAGAGGAAGATGCAAATGACAGGTGCCCGGCAACGCTGAGCCCAAGTACAGCCCCAGAGACCACCAAAGGTAAAAAGGAAAAAGCACCATTCTTTTGTTTTTACCTAACAAACCGTAAGAAAACCAGACTTCTGAGTCCATATGATAAATATAGCCTGAAATAGCAAGATTGAGAAAAACAACTGACCTGTATGTATATGCTATTTTGCACAAGGTAAAAATTAATTTAAAAAAATAATTGAAATAATGCCACCATTCAAAAGATCTATAAAATAAAAAAACAAACACATTAAAATGGTACCAACTGTTAATGCCAACTGCTCCTTACTCATGTCTGATATGGTTTTTGGAAAATGGATTGGGTTCTGAAAGTATTTTTAATCTTAATTTTATGAGTACTGAAAAATATATATATGTATTGCTCAACTGTTGTTTTCCCAGCTCCAAAATAAGACAGAACTTTCTGCTCTATATTAATGTTCCCACTTTCCTAAATTTATAAACAAAAGCACTAAGATACTAGTAATTGATAAAAATGTCATTACTAGTTTGGAAGAACATCTTCATTTTAAGAGAAAGTAAAACAAATAGATTTGATAGGTTAAATTATTTATGATTAAATGACTTAAATACTGACATACCGTGAGGATATTGTGCATTGGGTTCTAGATCTCTGCAATAAAGCAAATATCCCAACAAAGCCAAGTCATACAAACTTTTTGGACAGGGAAGCCTGGCGTGCTGCAGTCCATGGGGTTGCAAAGAGTCGGACATGACTGAGAGACTGAACTGAACTGAACTGAACTGAGTGCATATAAAATTTATATTACACTATACTGTAGTCTAAAAAATTGTACATACCTTAATTAAAAAATACTTCACTGGTACAAAACACTAACCATCACTTGAGCTAACAGTAAGTTGTAGTAGTAGTTTTCTTTTTTAAATTTATTCCTTTATTTTGGCTGCACCAGGTCTTATTTGCTGCACTTTGATAGTTGCAGCATGTGAACTCTTAGTTTCGGCAGATGGGATCTAGTTCTCTGACCTGCGGTAGAACCCAGTCCCCTAGCCACTGGACCACCAGGAAGTCCCAGAGTTGCTATTTTTAAGGGCAGAGTTGTTCAGTTCAAAATCTGTGCTGTTGTGTGTGCTGAGTTGTTCAGGTGTGTCAAAATCTGTGCTATCTACTGTCATTTCCCTCTTATATATGGCATAATCTACTACCTCTTCCCTGCTGCACAGCTTGTGGGGTCTTAGCACCTGAACCAGGGACTGAACCCAGGCCCCAGCAGTGAAAGAGCCAAGGCCTAACCACTGGGACACCAGGGAATTTCCTACAACCAAGTATCTTTTATCCAATTTAAAATTATTCCAGTAGGATAGACTATCAGAAGTTCAATTTCCAGTCAACACGTGGGGTATGATTACTCTGAAACATATTACTAAAGTAACTTCTTTCCAAAAGAACTGTACTTTAACAATGAAACTGTCCCTTTTGTAGAACGGGGGTGGGGGGTGGGGGAGGGAGACTTTGCTGATTTAATAAATAATGGAGTATGCTAATCTGGGGCTTCCCTGGTGGCTCAGTGGTAAAGAATCTGCCTGCAATGCAGGAGACCAGGGTTCGATTCCTAATCGGGAAGATCCCTTGGAGAAGACAATGGCAACCAACTCCAGTATTCTCGCCTGGAGAATTCCATGGACAGAGGAGCCTGGTGGGCTACAGTCCATGGGGTCACAGAGTTGGACACGACTGAGCGACTAACACTTATTTACTTACTACACTAATCTAATAAATACATAGCCACATATAACAATGTATGCAATCAATAACTGTTTACGTTGCATTTGTTTAATTAAAAGTGCTGTGGAACATTTTATATATATTTATTCAACTTTATGAACTGACGGTTCATGTCAGTTAAGGTCTTAGAAAAATTTGCATGACGACCTTTCACCTTAAAATTTTGGCTGATTTTTATTTAACCCACAAAAGTCAAAAGTTTTAACATAGTCAAACAGCTTCTTTTCTAAGGCTTTAAGTGAAGTGAAAGTCGCTCAGTCATGTCGGACTCTTCGTGACCCCATGGACTATACAGTCCATGGAATTCTCTAGGCCAGAATACTGGAGTGGGTAGCCTTTCCCTTCTCCAGGGAATCTTCCCAACCTAGGGATCAAATCCAGGTCTCACGTTGCAGGCAGATTCTTTACCAGCTGAGCCACAAGGGAAGCCCTTCTAAGGCTTAAAGAGCCCTTCTTTCTCCAATTCTGATTCATTTAGGATATCTTCTGGTTTTTCTTCTAAGGTGGAACCAGCAGAATTTTTATTGGTGTATGGTAAAAAGAAGGCAAGGAAGTGAATGTGTGTTTTCTACTGTTGGGATCAACCTGTTTCATGCAAGGGGTCCTCTTTCAAGGACAGAGGATCTGGTCCTTTTCGTTAGGCAGCAGGTAGCCTGACTAAGCCTTGGGAAAGGACTCTAAGAGGCTTAATCTTCTAAAAACTATAATCATCCTCAATCTCAGAATACCTTTGGCCTACTGCTGCTGTATCACATTCCTTCAGTGACCAATTTCCACTCTTTCCCTTTTCTTACTGTATACAAATGCATTAAGAATAATGATTTAAGGGTTTCAATTTAAAATCTCCACCATGTGGGTCCCCTGCATACAATTTTGGGATTCTTGCTAGGAATGAACAACCTGAGGGAAAAAAATTTCCTGAAGAAGGTGGAGAGAGATATTTCTTTTTTGCCCCCCACCCCCACCCTGTATGTGCAGCTCTAAGACCTTTTCAATAAACAGAAGCAGGCCCTAAAGCAGATAAAAGAATAGTAAGCCCAACTTACCTTGCTGTTCTCATCAAGCTCAGTCGATAAATTGCCTGAGAATGTCAGTATCTTTTCTTCTTCTCTCTAAAGAGAGTTCTTATGTAATTTAAGATTTTTTATTTTCCATATTCCCAACTAAATCAAAAACATTCCCTAACTGCAACTTAGCCTCAAATAACTGTGAAACTCAATTTTAAAATGACAGTTGTTAAAATTATGTGTATGTGCTTTGTGCTAAGTCGCTTCAGTCATGTCTGATTCGGTGTGACTCCATGTACTGTAGCCCACCAGGCTCCCCTGTCAAATGGGATTCCCAAGGCAAGAATACTGGAGTGGGTTGCCATGCCCTCCTCCAGGGGATCTTCCCAACCTAGGGACTGAACCCANATGTGTATGTGCTTTGTGCTAAGTCGCTTCAGTCATGTCTGATTCGGTGTGACTCCATGTACTGTAGCCCACCAGGCTCCCCTGTCAAATGGGATTCCCAAGGCAAGAATACTGGAGTGGGTTGCCATGCCCTCCTCCAGGGGATCTTCCCAACCTAGGGACTGAACCCATGTTTCTTATTGTCTCCTGTACTGGCAGGTGGGTTCTTTACCGCTAATGCCACCTGGGAAGCCCTTTTAAATTTATGTAACTATGCCACTTTAATTGAATTATGGGCTTCCTTTGTAGCTCAGTCAGTAAAGAAGCTGCCTGCAATGCAGGAGACCTGGGTTTGTTTCCTGGGTCGGGAAAATTCCCTGGAGAAGGAAATGGCAACCCACTCCAGTAATCTTTCCTGGAGAATCCCATGGACAGAGGAGCCTGGGAGGTTCCCAGTTCATGGGGTTGCAAAAGTGGGACACAACTTAGCGACTAAACCACCATGCCACTTGAAATCATTGAGACTTCCCTTATTTTTCACTTTTCTCTTTTAATATAAGAATCCCCAATATAATCTTTAAGATGATAAACAGTATTCCTTTTCTTATTCTTTAGTGGAATACCCTTAATTATAATGGTAAATAGTGATTTTAAATGAATGTTTATGATATTAAAATCATACCTAACATTGATCTCATTCATGTAAAATATAATGCTAATTCTGTTACTCAGTAAAACATCATTAGAAAAACATAGAAGGCAATGGCACCGCACTCCAGTATTCTTGCCTGGATAATCCCATGGACGGAGGAGACTGGTGGGGTGCAGTCCATGGGGTCGCTAAGAGTTGGACATGACTGAAGCAACATAGCAGCAGCAGCAGCAGAAAAACATGTGAAAATGATATAATCAAGGAGGGACATCTTTATCTTTTAAGGTTGGCAGGGTTCTTTTATTTTATCACATTGCAGGATTTCTCTTTCACATTACTAGTATCACTTAAAGGGCCAACTATCTTGAGGCACCTAAAATACAAAAATGAAAAATATCTCACTTTAAAGACATAGTTTAACTTGAAAACTAACTGTGACCATCCTCAGAAATTTCAGTGCTAGGGGATGCTCAAAATGTCAGAACAGAATGGAGGAAGTTAGATTTCTCTTTATATACATAGATATTTAAACCATATTATACCACTATTTTAAAAAACATCTATCATAAATCTATGATCCTTCATGAATATGATCATATTCAACTAAAACTATTAGCATTATCAGTTGTTAATCCAATTTTAATTTTCCTTGGCACTTATTTCTAAAAGGAATTCTCTCTTTTCAGGCAAAATCTCAGTTACATCAGAAGACAAGGAAGACATCTCAGGAAATCCTTTACTTTTGGTTTCTCAAGTCAGACCAATGGAACTAGGTAGGTATGGTACAGGCTACTCAAAAATATAATGAAAATGATCTACATCAAATTGGAAAGTAAGACTGATATCAAATCTGAGAAAATGGGTGATTTTTTCCTGGTAGAAATACTTTGGAAATATTAGCTTCAAATCCCCGGTCTTTATGCTTTAAATATAGTAAGGAATCTGATGGCCAAAATTACACATAGTAAGTGTGGTACTTAATATTTAATGAGCATATAACTTCAGCTATCCTGGAGGCTAAAAAAAGTATAACTTTACATTTGAAAGTAAATAATATAAAATCCATAATGAAGTCAAGGATGATTTTAGTCAACAAAAAGTCAACATAAGTCCCATTCTTGCTTATAAATTCTTACTGAAAGTTAATGCAAGTGAGGAAAAGTGCTCACTTGATTTAAGGTGAAAAAATCTTAAATTTAAAACATCTTTAAAATTTTTTAAAATAAGAACATCTTAAAATTAAGTTAACATTTAATTTAAGATGAAAACCATCTTAAAACAAAGACATTAAATACAGCACAAAATAAAACACCTCTGTACCCAGGTAAATCTATGGTATTTTTTTTTTTAATGACTAATGTTATAGATGCTGAAGTCCAAACCACCTTTTTATTAAACATGAAATCTGAGCAAAATAATATGGTTGTGAAATATCCAATATAATGTCAAGAAATGACATTATCGTAAAATGAGTTGCAAAACTGTGCAGAGATCTAACACAAAGTTATTAAAGGATTTATAACTAAGTGGATACATTCTGCCTAATGCATTATGAAATTTCTGGCACATTTCTTTTCATTAAAAGGATATAATACTTCACTTAAAATGGCATTTGGTCTTTAACCAATGGGACATCTTTTATTTTCACAAAGAGTTAAGAAGCACTGATTATTAATGTGCTTCTTCTAAGCCCTTCATTCATGAATAGTCTTGGCTCCCAATCCTGAACTGCACACTAGAATCACAATCTGGGGATAAAGGATGGGGGCAGTGGTTTATAAAGGCTTCCCCAGGAGATTCTGACATGGAGCAAATGGAAATCATTAGATACAGAAAAGGCATGGGGAGGAGATAAATTGCTCACACTTAAGGAAAAATTGTCTTCAACAAGCTGTTTTATACATAATTATATTGCTTTAAAGAAGTAAATATTACAAAATTATATATTCAACTGTCACTATACACTAATTAATACATTAATCCCACATACTAAAGGAGCAGAATGGAAGAGAAAGAAATGCTAAAGAAGAAAGATGATCAAGATGTAACTAATTAAAAATACAACTTTATTAAAGTCAGTCACCATCACAATAAGGAACAGATTCATGTTCTGTACTTTGATTTCCCAACTAGTTTAAGACAAAAGCTACATTACAATTTGCATCCCATCTCCCATAGAGAAAAATACTGTCTTTAGTAATGCTGCATCCAATTATTTATCTTGTCTGATATATGTAACCCATATATCTCTTTCCCTCCCCCCCCACCACAGGTGACTCTATGGCAATAATGGAACCCCCTAATAATCCAACTGTCATTCCAACTGTAGCAAATGAAGGAGGAAAACACTGGACTGTGCCAGAAGTCAGGGCTCTAATAGGCATCTGGTCTGATCAAGGAATACAACAACAACTAGAGGGAACAATGAGAAATAAAAGGATATTTGAACAAATTGCTGCCAAGCTTCAGAAACTTGGAATAGAGAGAGATTGGAAGCAGTGCAGAACAAAGTACAAAAACTTAAAACATGAATACAAGATTGTAAGAACGGCTAGAGACCTAGGCATGGCTAAAAGCATGAAATTTTTTACTGAGCTGGATGCTATTCTGGGACACAAGAAAACAGAAAACTCACAACAGGAATCCCAAGATGAAGAGCAGGCCACAGGATATACCCATGTAAAGATGGAAGAGGATCAGACAGGTAGGAAAGCAAAGAAAAGTAATCTTAACATCATGCTACCTTTTTAAAAAATGTCAATAACCTGAATATAGTCTAAGGTAAATGGCAACTCACTCCAGTACTCTGGCCTGGAAAATCCCATGGATGGAGGAGCCTGGTGGGCTGCAGTCCATGGGGTTGCTAAGAGTCAGACACAANCCTTTTTAAAAAATGTCAATAACCTGAATATAGTCTAAGGTAAATGGCAACTCACTCCAGTACTCTGGCCTGGAAAATCCCATGGATGGAGGAGCCTGGTGGGCTGCAGTCCATGGGGTTGCTAAGAGTCAGACACAACTTCACTTTCACTTTTCACTTTTATGCATTGGAGAAGGCAGTGGCAACCCACTCCAGTACTCTTGCCTGGAAAATCCCATGGATGGAGGGGCCTGGTGGGTTGCCATCTATGGGGTCGCACAGAGTCGGACACAACTGAAGTGACTTACCAGCAGCAGTCTAAGGTAAACAGGTTTTACTAAATGAGATTCAACAAGCTAACTGCACGATTTATCATGAAACAGATTTCATGCAAATTTGATCAGAACACAGAATGGTACAGAGTTATACAAAACAAGGAAAAAAAATTGGATTTCTAGAAGTTTAAAAAGACCAATGTTACAGAAGCAAAAATAAAATTATTGATGGTAGAAATTTAAAAAAAATTTCATATCTGTTGTGGTAAAATTGTGAGTAAACAGAAAAAGTGCATTGAAAAACTCAGAAAAAATACAAAACCTGTGAGAATGTGAGTTCTCCTAGGACACATCATAAAATTCTTCAAAATGAGTTTAATCTGAAGAATTGAGATGCAATATACACAAAGACATGACTGCATGAAATAAACTGCATGAGTTCTAGGCCAGGAGTCAGGAAATACAAGTTCTACCTCAGTCTCTGTGGAACTCTGAACTCAGGAGTACCTCCTTCAGATTTGCTATGTAAAATGGTGGAATGGAAGAGATGTTATTAAAGACCTCGAGTGGCCACACTGTTTCTAGATCTTAATATCAGCCTTAAATGATACAGTCTTAATTCTTTATTTTTATTCTTAATTAGCAGATAATTACTTTACAATATGATGATAGTTTCTGCCATACATCAACATGAATGAAGTCCTAATTCCTAAAAGTATGAGTGGGAAAAAGAGGGAAATGACAAAGAGTTAGGATTGGGAGATGGTGGTGAGAAGTCCTAAAATGTTTCCCTAGTAGATAAAGAAACTGGTCTGCTAGAGAACTATACATCTCCCTCACTGAAATGAAAATGTAAAATGACTAGTGATCAAGTAGTCCAAAAGCAATGGCATGATTGTGTTCAAACAGTAACTACTGGAGATGCAGGTGAACATAATCTTGTCAGTTTTATGTCAACACCTAGTTAGAGACTTATAACACCAGCTGTTTAGTGACCGAAGACTAAAATATGTTTAAGGATGGGGAATCTAACTACAGAAAAATAAACGACCACAGTTTTTAGTATCAAGTATCACTCTAAAAGGGAAAATACTATATTAGAGCTTAAAATATAGTTCTAAAAATAAAAAAAACACACCACCATAGATCCCACTGTATTTATACAGTTATTGCTGGAGATGCAGCTGAAGATGACTTGGTCAGTAATATGTCAGAAGACCTAAGAGAGACAGATATGAGACAAAGCCCTTGCACAGGTAAAACAATATTCTTGTTTTTACGTGTGTGTGTATGTAATGAAATACATGTTATTATAAGATGCTGCTACAGACTCAATTGTGTCACTCCCAAGCTCATATGTTGAAACCCTAATCCCCACTGTTACTACATTTGGAGATGGGGCCTCTGGGAGAAAATTAGGTTTAGATGAGGTCATAAGGGTGAGGCCTGCAGTATTATGATGGTTTAATATACTTATATACATTAGGTTTTCCAGGTGGCTAAGTGGTAAAGAAATCGCCTGCCAGTGTGGCAGAGGCAAAAAGACGTTGGTTTGATCCCTAGATCAAGAAGATTCCCTGGAGGAGGGCAGGGAAACCGACTCCAGTATTCTTGCCTGGAAAAATCTCAGTCAGAGGAGCCTGGCAGGCTACAGTCCATAGTGTTGCAAAGAGTTGGACATGACTGAACGCACACACACCCATTATATACATTATATAATAGCCACAACATCTAACATGTTATTATAAGAACATATACAAGCATGTTATAACATTATACAGTATTGTTGGATAATATTCACATTTCCAAAATGCAGAAATGGAAGGTGGAAATTATTAATGACAGTGAAGTTCCCTGTGGCTGCTGTTCATAGCAGCATCGGCATCATCTAGGACTCATTCAAAATGCAAATTCTTGGGCCCCCTCCAGAACCAGAAATTTGGGGTGAGTTCCAGCAGTCCAATATGTATTTAAGGTGATTCTGATACATGTTGAAGTTTGAGAACCACTGCTCTGTGGTATAGGGCACTTAGGGAATGCAGAGTGTGTTTCCTCTCTGATAGTTTGCCTTTTAGACAAAATTGAGGGAAGAGGGGTGACCAAGCTCCTAGCAGAAGCCTAGCCATCATAGACCTTGCGCTAGTCTTTCAGTCCAAAGCTTCATGCAGCACTGAAAAGTTTAAAAACCAATTCTGATCCAAAAACCAGGTGCCCCACAGTCTTGGCAAACTTCACATTAAAAAGTTCAACGGAAGAAAAGGAAAGCGGCTAGAACACTCAGTGACAGGTGAAAATGGAGAGAAATTAAGGAGACTAACCAAACAGGAATGTGCAGCTGACTAGTGGGACAAAAAAGGTGAACAAAACTCTGTGCTCCTAAGGATTCTAAAGGAATAACTGCAAATACCCTTTATCACTGGAAGTTAAAATCAGATTACCAGATACAGTGTTTAATAAGAAAAAAAGACTTCCATGAAAAAAAAAAAAACTTTAAAATATTTAAAAACTTTAGAATATTTATGATTTTTAAATCTTAAAAAAATTTTAAAGATTTTTCAAAAAAATTCAGAAGATTAAAGCTAAAGTTAGTCCTCTGGAGAACTCACTTAAATACACAACACCTCAGTATAACTTCTTTTATGTAAAAGGAAAATATTAAGCCAGATGTAAACTGACAGGTTTTAAAAAATGGTATGTTTACATGTTAGCACGGAATATATCTAGAAAATATGAAACAGGATGTTTACAGTCATTTTAGAAATAATGGTATTTTAAACTTTCAAATGAATATAAAAGTAAAGGTATAAACCCACATAGATCCCAGCAGCTAAATATGTAAGAAAACACTTTGTATATACTTCATGATGCACAAGTTGCTAGTCCTCTACTTGGAAGACTGTTATGTTAAGCTTAAAGACATTGATATCTATCTTTAGGAAAAAATCAGGTCAATAGGTAGAGGTCGGCTCATTTTGTTTTTATGTGCTTAGTTGCTCAGTCATGTCTGACTCTTTGTGACCCCATGGACTGTAAGCCTGACAGGCTCCTCTGTCCATGAGGATTCTCTAGGCAAGAATACTAGAGTGGGTTGCCATGCCCTCCTCCAGGGATCGTCCCAACCCAGGGATAGAACCCAGGTCTCTCTCATTGCAGATGGATTCTTTACCATCTGAGCCACCAGGGAAGCCCATTTTGTTTTTACAGATTTTACTAATAAATATTGTTATCGGAGTTGTCATTGCTCCCTATTGTTAACATTCACACTTGGTCATAAATCTGATCTCCCCAAAAGTAACACTTTACTATCTTAAAAGTATACTAAGCTTCTTCTTTTTTGTTTTGTATTTCAAGTAAAAATCCAGCTAGAGCTGTAGACCCCCCACATTCCGGATAACTAATTAGTTTCCAACTTAGAACCCCTGGAGATTTTGGTTTAGTATTATGTTGTAGAGTGGATTCAAGCTCCTGTATTTTTAGAGATCATCAAGCATAGCCAAGGTGTTATGATTTTAGAGAATAAGACCACCAGAGGGCTGAAAAGAGTAACAAGTAAGATTCAATTCGATTCCAGTCGGGAGAAAATTAGCTACTTTGAGTAAATTATCACTTAAAAAATGTATGACCAATGAAATATGAAGAAGCTAATCACTGGGAATTATCATAGAACACTTAGGCTCTATTACAATAAGTAAAAGGAAATGATATATTGGTATCTCTAATTTTCTTGAAGAGATCTCTAGTCTTTCTCATTCCATTGTTTTCCTCTGTTTCTTTGCNCTTAAAAAATGTATGACCAATGAAATATGAAGAAGCTAATCACTGGGAATTATCATAGAACACTTAGGCTCTATTACAATAAGTAAAAGGAAATGATATATTGGTATCTCTAATTTTCTTGAAGAGATCTCTAGTCTTTCTCATTCCATTGTTTTCCTCTGTTTCTTTGCAAAGTGAAGGCTTTCTTATCTCTCCTTGCTTTTCTTTGGAACTGTCCATTCAGATGGGCATATCTTTCCCTTTCTCCTCTGCCTTTCTCTTCTCTTCTTTTCTCAGCTATTTGTAAGGTCTCCTCAGACTACCATTTTGCCTTCTTGCAAATTTTTTATTTGGGAAGGTTTGATCCCAGCCTCCTGTACAATGTTAGAAACCTCCATCCATGTATTCTTGAGGCACTCTGGCTATCAGATCTAATCCCTTGAATCTATTTGTCACTTTCACTGTATAATCATAAGGGATATGACTTACGTCATACCCAAATGGCCTAGTGCGTTTCCCTACTTTCTTCAATTTAAGTCAGAATTTTGCAATAAGCAGCACATAATCTGAGCCACAGTCAACTCCTGGTCTTGTTTTTGCTGACTGTATAGAGCTTCTCCATCTTTGGCTGCAAATATANCCCAAATGGCCTAGTGCGTTTCCCTACTTTCTTCAATTTAAGTCAGAATTTTGCAATAAGCAGCACATAATCTGAGCCACAGTCAACTCCTGGTCTTGTTTTTGCTGACTGTATAGAGCTTCTCCATCTTTGGCTGCAAATATAATCAATCTGATTTCAGTGTTGACCATCCAGTAATGTCCATGTGTAGAGTCATCTCTTGTGTTGTTGGAAGAATGTGTTTGCTACAATCAGTGAGTTCTCTTGGCAAAATTCTGTTAGCCTTTGCCCTGCTTCAATCTGTACTCCAAGGCCAAACTTGCCTGTTACTCCAGGTATTTCTTGACTTCCTACTTTTGCATTCCAATCCTCTATGACGAAAAAGACATTTTTTTTTGGTGTTAGTTCTAGAAAGTCTTGTAGGTCTTCATAGAACCGTTCGACTTCAGCTTCTTCAGCTTTAGTGGCTGGGGCATAGACTTGGACTTCTGTGATGTTGAATGGCTTGCGCTGGAAATGAACTGAGATCATTCTGTCATTTTTGTGACTGCTCCCAAGTACTGCATTTTGAACTCTTTCGCTATGAGGACTAATCCATTTCTTCTAAGGGATTCTTGCCCACAGCAGTAGACATAATGGTTATCTGAATTAAATTTGCCCATTTGTTCACTGATTTTTCAATTCCTAACTGATTCCTAAAATCTATTCCTAAAATGATTTAAATGGGGTAGAACACTTCAATACCTGGGCAATCAGGCCAAAGTCACTGCGTTCTAGTGTAAGATCCACTCTGGCTCCAAGCGCTGGTTTGCTGTTCAGTCACTAAGTCATGTCTGACTCTTTGCGACCCCAGAGATGCGCACGTATATTCTATTAGAGGCCACCCTTATCATCAGTCCAAAAACCCTATGTGAAAGGCTACCTGGCTCTTTTAAGAATAATCAAAAGGAAAAGAGTTTTATTTTCCTTTTGGCTGTAGTAAAATGTATTTCCAAAATGAAAATATTCACTATCCTGGCAATTTAACAAAAATTAGCAACATGATGGCCAGCAGGGGGCATTCAAGTATCTATTGTTAGTATCTCAGGTGCGCCAAGCATCTTGTTTTCTCCAATGCATTTGTTTCTTTTAATAGACTGAAGATTCGTCTGTAGTTTTCTTTAAAATGGAATATTCAATTACTTCTGTATATGTTGCATATATCTGAATAATCTTAGGAGTAAAACTGTGCTCACTTCACAGCCCCATGGACTGTGGCCCACCAAGCTACTCTGTCTACGGGGTTTTCCAGGCAAAAATACTGGAGTGGTTGCCATTTCCTTCTCCAGGGGATCTTCCTGACCAGGGACTGAACCTGCGTCTCCTGCATGGCAGGAGATTCTTTACCACTGAGTCACCCGGGATGCCCAGCAGTAAAATTATTATATAAATTAATGTACTTTAGTCACATGAAACAACATTGAGAACTTTTAAAAAATTAAAAAGCTCAGACATAGGTAAGCTGATAAATGTATACAGTCTGCTTGTTAATTTGAAATGTATAATTTCTATAATTCTTACTGTTTATACTTTAATAATCTTTTTAAAAGCTGTGACAAAATAAAGCTTATGGCTGGTCTTTGCCCCTAGCTCCTGGCACAGAGTTTCAAAAACCTTTGGAATTTCTAGTGGTAGAAGTGTCTTTTTGTTCTTTGTCTTAATGATAGAACTTAGTACATAAAAAAAAAAAAGAACTTAGTACATACTGCAAATGCACACACACACACACATTCATAGATGAATACAAACAAGATTCCTAAATCATAGTGGGGGATTGTACCAATGTACCTTTGAATTAACAGAATATTATGATTTATAAAATGTTGTTTAGTCACTAAGTCATGTCCAACTCTTTGCAACCCCATGGACTGTAACAAGACTCTGTCCATAGGATTTTCCAGGCAAGAATACTGGAGTTCGTTGCCATTTCCTTCTCCAGGGATCGAACCCATGTCTCCTGCAGTGGCAGATGGATTCTTTACCACTGAGCCAACACGGAAGGCAAAGTGTAGAAGGGATCGTTATTATTTCTTACAATTCTATGTGAATCTATAATTATCTCAATAAAAATTTCAATTAAAAGACAAACAGTAGATTAGGGAGCCCCCGGTTGATGAAGCACAAGCTGGAATCAGGACTGCCAGGAGAAATATCAATAATCTCAGCTATGCAGATGATATCACCCTTATGGCAGAAAGCGAAGAAGAACTTAAGAGCCTCTTGATGAAAGTGAAAAAGTTGACTTAAAATTCAACATTCAAAAAACTAAGATCATGGCATCCGGTCCCATTACTTCATGGCAAATAAATGGGGAAACAATGGAAACAGTGACAGACTTTATTTTTCTGGGCTCCAAAAATCACTGCAGATGGTGACTGCAGCCATAAAATTAAAACACACTTGCTCCTTGGAAGAAAAGCTATGACAAACCTAGACAGTATAGTAAAAAGCAGAGACATTACTTTGCCTACAAAGGTCCGTCTAGTCAAAGCTATGGGTTTTCCAGTAGTCATGTATGGATGTGAGAGTTGGACTATAAAGAAAAGCTGCGCACCAAAGAATTAGTGCTTTTGAACTGTGCTGTTGGAGAAGACTCTTGAGAGTCCCTTGGACTGCAAGGAGATTCAACCAGTCCATCCTAAAGGAAATCAGTCCTGAATATTCACTGGAATGACTAATGCTGAAGCTGAAACTCCAATACTTTGGCCACCTGAAGGGAAGAACGGACTCATTTGAAAAGACCCTGATGCTGGGAAAGATTGAAGTCAGGAAAAGCGGACAACAGAGGATGAGATGGTTGGATGGCATCACTAACTCAATAGTCAAGGGTTTGAGCAAGCTCCGGGAGTTGGTGATGGACAGGGAAGCCTGGCGTGCTGCAGCCCATGGGGTTGCAAAGAGTCGGACACAACTGAGCTACTGAACTGAACTGAACTGATATGGCTCTAGAGCACAACTTGTCATTTGAAGTCTTGATATTGCTAGAAGCTAAACTTCGTTCCAGTCTCCTGGTCCAAACATGTCCTTCATAAGAAGATGAGGTCCTACCCTGACGTACATCTTCACACACCCACTGCGGCAATATGCTTATAGCCCTCTGTCTATACTTTTGCCTCAAGGTTATTAATACAAAGTGAAGTCGCTCAGTCGTGTCCGACTCTTACCGACCCCATGGACTGCAGCCCACCAGGCTCCTCCATCCATGGGATTTTCCAGGCAAGAGTACTGGAGTGGGGTGCCCTTGCCTTCTCCAGAGGATCTTCCTGATCCAGGGATTGAACCCAGGTCTTCCACAGCACAGTCAGACACTTTACCTTCTGAGCCACCAGGGTTTTTGCAAACCATTGTCTAATTGTAGAATAATCATTGCAAGTAACTATATAGACACATACACTTAATAACATTGAGCCACCAGGGTTTTTGCAAACCATTGTCTAACTGTAGAAAAATCATTGCAAGTAACTATATAGACACATATACTTAATAACATGGAATTCTTTTTAAAAAATGTTCCAGTGTATAGGGAAGTACAGCTGAGACAAAAGAACACTACCATAACATTGTGATACTTCAACATAGCAATCCAACATACATATATGAGGAGGAGCTTTCCCCAAATTACCAACAGCAGGGTTGTAAACATCCTGAACATATACTGGTCCACCAGGACAAATTCCTGTTACATTTACCACGCCAAGCATTTTAAGTTCCTTAAAATGTTAATCACTGTCTGCTTAATACCTCAATATGAAGACTGCTAAAACCACTTTAGAGTCTTTTATTCCTTTACATGTATTGCAATAAGGATTATTCTGAGTTACAATGAGGACTGAATGAAAAAAACAGCTGTAAGAGCTCTTTGCTAAGCATTAAAATGTAACAGTGAAAGCCATTAAGCAAATTAGGTCACAAAGCACTTTCATACTTTCAAACCAAGCTTCCTGCCTTATGACTTTTAAGGCAGACTACTTTCCAACATTGTGTTGGTGGTGAATCCTCTAAGGCCATCTTCAAATCTGGTTCAAGATGGCAAATGTTGTTGGCTTTGAGGTTACAATTTTGATGCTGGGATCCAGGCTTACTACGTTTTCAGTGCAGTCTTCACCTGCCAAAGTGCAGTTCTGTGAACAACACTGAAATTACTGCTCTCTTTGTTTTCTGACAGAGGAAGACACTGCAAGTAATGCCTCAGATGAAGTGGGCGGCCCCACAGCACCATATGGTATCCCTGGGTCAGGTAAGGGATCTAAATTGTTGAATTTCAAATGTACTTTTGATTTTTAAAGTCTAATATATACTAGTTGAAGTAGTTATAGGGAAGATGTCTACTATAGATGATCCCAAATGCCTCATTATATTGAATACCTGAGTTGGTAGAGTATATGGTAGGGGAGTAAAGAAATGTCTATTCCTACTTCTTACTAAAAAAAAAAAAAAAAAATCTGTAAATACTGTGACACTCTGTATTCATAAATATGCAATCAAGGATACCTGTTGATGAAAAGCAGCTAAATTATTCTCACTAATATTGGAGGTTAATCTGTCTTATTTTAAAATATTTGAATATGAATGTATGAAAAAAATTTTGATCCTCATATTGAAATTCTCAATGCTTTACGTCAGTCCAGTTTGCTTTAAATGAATGATACTGAAATACAGGATGTATCTAAGTTTGAATAATTGTGAATCATATTGATTCATAGGAAATCATATTCCTTTAAAAGATGCTAAAAGTCATTTATAGATTATAATAGTGAGAGACACAGGCTGGAAAACACTGGTGTGACAAGGTCAGAGCACTTATAAACATATGGTCTCATGAAAAAATTAAGCAAATGCTTGAAGGGGCCACAAGAAACAAAGAAATATTTGAGGAAATTGCCAGAAGATGAATGCAGTTTGGAATAGACAGAGACTGGAAACAATGTCATACCAAATACAAAAATTTTAAATTATGAATACAGAATTTTACAAAAGAAAAATGTCAACCCTCAAAGAAAAATGAGATTTTATGAAGTTGATGGCCTCCTAAGACAACCGTCTCTCAGAACTGCCAAATGGAAACAAGGTTACTATGTAACCTTGGAACTAGACTTTTTAAAGTGAAAAGTCTATAAACTTTCCTCTTTGCATTTAACTTAGCAAAAAATTCAATAATAAATTCCTAATAATATTTTATGTTCAAATGGTTCCCTAAATTATTATAAACCACATACTTATTAAGTCAAGAATTTCAATTTCTTTTCAAGTCTTTCCTAAAGATTTAGCAAAGATTAGTACCAAAATCTGGAGAAGGCAATGGCAACCCACTCCAGCGTTCTTGCCTGGAGAATCCCAGGGACGGGGAAGCCTGGTGGGCTGCTGTCTATGGGGTCGCACAGAGTCGGACACAACTGAAGTGACTTAGCAGCAGCAGCAGCAATACCAAAATATTCCTAATTCTTAAACTCTTTCATCTGTCCAATCACTTAAATATTCTAACTGTAGTATATTTGAATGCTTGAAAACTAATGCACTTTTAGACGATGTCATGTAATGACTCTCTTCCTATGTTCTCTTGTTTAAGAATTATTTGAAAATCATACCAAAAACCCAAGAACTGTGAGCATCAAGAGAAAAGCACTTGAAGATGGTAAGAGTCTGAGATATGCCAACTTTTCTACCAAAATATTCCTAATTCTTAAACTCTTTCATCTGTCCAATCACTTAAATATTCTAACTGTAGTATATTTGAATGCTTGAAAACTAATGCACTTTTAGACGATGTCATGTAATGACTCTCTTCCTATGTTCTCTTGTTTAAGAATTATTTGAAAATCATACCAAAAACCCAAGAACTGTGAGCATCAAGAGAAAAGCACTTGAAGATGGTAAGAGTCTGAGATATGCCAACTTTTCCCACAATGATTAAAACTTCTGTAGCTTTTTCCTGATAGATGTTTACTCTTGTCATTGACAAATCAAGACTATTGTTTATGAGCTGTGTGAGAGCAAAAAATGCTGAAAAAGTATTTCTTTCATAGCTTATTAAGAGTGAAAGTAACAAAGTAAACCGAAACTTTCTCACCTCAGATTTCTGCACAATTATCTATTTCTCATTAGCCTTTAAATTACACTCTTCTGTGACTGCCATTATAATACTAGGATATAAAAAGAAAACCCCCACAAACTAGTAAGTTCTGAATTTTGCTTTTCTCCAAAGGTAACTAACAATGGCCATAACTTTTTAGTAATTCTACAAAAAAAGCCAGCTAATTATGAAGCTGTCGTTCCAAACTGACCCATTATAAGTAACAGAAAAGGTTACTTA
This sequence comes from Oreotragus oreotragus, assembly GCA_006410675.1. Classification (NCBI taxonomy): domain Eukaryota; kingdom Metazoa; phylum Chordata; class Mammalia; order Artiodactyla; family Bovidae; genus Oreotragus; species Oreotragus oreotragus. The sequence continues at coordinate 177,988 of SJYX01008312.1, forward strand.
TAATGTGGGTGCATGCTAAGTGTCTTCAGTCATGTCTGACTCTGTGTGACCCTATGGACTGTAGCTCACCAGGCTCCTCTGTCCAGGGGATTCTCCAGGCAAGAATACTGGAGTGGATTGCCATGCTCTCCTTCGGGGGATCTTCCTAATCCAGGGATCAAACCTGCGTCTCTTACATCTCCTACATTGGCAGGCAATTTCTTTACCACTAGCACCACCTGGGAAGCCCACCCTAATATAATATAGCATAAAGAAAAACACAGAATATAAGAAAAGGCACTGGTCTGAGAAACAGAAAACCTAATTTTTCTAGTTTATCTTTATCCTTAAAATTCAAATGGAGCAAATGACTGCATCTCTCTAGATCGCTAAGATAATCCAACTTTAGCATTTTATAGATTTATAATTGACCTAATTGTCTCAATTGATCTAATTGAGTTCACATAAATAGTTGACCTGTTTTTACAAAGTGAAGACACCTGTGCACCTACCACTCAAATCAAGATATAAAACACTACCAGCACCCTAAAGACCCCCCAACTTCATTAATTATCCTGTTAGCCCCCATGCATCCATGCTAAGTCGCTTCAGCTGTGTCTGACTCTATGTGACCTATCGACTGCAGCCTGCCAGGCTCCTCTGTCCATGGAATTCTCCAGGCAAGTCCATGCCCTCTTCCAGGGGATCTTTCCAACTCAGGCACCGAACCTGCATCTCTTACATCTCCTGCATTGACAGGTGGGTTCTTTACCACTAGCAGCACCTGGGAAGCCTGTGAGCCCTTGTAAAAGTTATCAATGTTCATCACCATAGGCTAGTTTTATTAATAGAATCATACAATTGTCTTTGCCTTTTGTATGTATTTTGTAATGTCAAGCTTCTTTCACACAACATTGTTTGAGAGTCATCCATGATTTTACTTGCAGCAGGAATTTGTTCTTTTTTACTGCAATAGAATATTCCATAATAGGAACATACATCCCTCTACCTTCTCTATCCAATGTTCCCAGATTGGGGCTACTAAGAATAATGTTGCTATACAAATTCCTGTGCATGCCTCCCAATAAACATATGTATGCATCTCTGTTGAGTACACACCCAGGAGTGGGATGCAGGGTCACAGGGTATGCATATATCCAGGTAGTGTTCTAAGCACGCTATATATTAATACATTTAATCCCTACTACAACTCTATGAGGTTAAGTGATACCATTATCCCCATTTACAGAGGGAGGAAATGGAGGCATGAACAAGTTTGCTCTGTTGAACTAGTTGCTCTACTGTTTCTCTGTGGGAGCAGGGACCGTCAGCCTCTTGTAGTACAGTATTCCTAGTGTCAACCACAGGGCCTTGCATATACACAGGAAGAGCTCAACAAATATTCTTCAAATAAAGTATTAGAGAATAATAGCAGGACTCCACTGTTCCCCAACCCTGCCCAACAGCACTTATATCTCATGAAAGCTGAAAATTTTATTCTCCATTTTTTGACATAAATTACAAATCAGACGAGTTGCCTCATGTTTTCCTTCTCTCAATGCCCTTTAATGGATGTGCGAATGCAAAGGGAAACTGCTAAGGATTAACCACACGAAAGTATCATTCCCAATGCACTGAATTTGTGCACCGGACCTTTAAAATATACAAGTCTAGCCCAACAGGTAAGAAACGAAGTCAGAAATTAGGAGACTTTCCCAAGACCAAACTATTATTAGGAAACCTGGTAGACTTCAAGTCTTATGTTAAAGAGGCTGTTCCCAACACTCACCAGAATGACAAATCAGTAGTACCTTAAGATCCTTTGGGGGATAAGTCACTTTCCCAACTAAGGGAATGTAAAACACTAGAGGAATGTAACTTGTTTGGCTATTATTTCTAAGAGATAAAAATCAAAAAAGTTAACCCCAGCCTTAATATGGCAATTCAAAGCAAGTTCTCTGATAATCTACTCCTGGGTTTCCCAACAAACTAAACGAAGACAACTGGGAACAAATTCCATAGGTTTGTCTGAGTGCATCCCTCCCCTCTACCTCCCAAGTGCCTTTCTAGTAATACGTTATATACTTTTTGCAGAACCAGCATCTGTATCTCTTAAGAAAACTGCTTCTGAGACGGCTGCAAATCAGTTTCCTCAAAGAACAACAGAACCAAAAGATTCTTCAGAATATTTCTGCAGTCAGGAGACTCCCTACGTGACCCAACTTCATCAGGTAAATATCATAAATTTTTAGAAAAGGTATGAAAATGTTTACCAGTTGTAGGGTTCAATTCCTAACACAGGAAAATGATAATTCACTTGAAGGGCATTTTCATCCCCTAAGGAAAGGCTAACTAGCTGATTCATGTGGTAAATGTCTTAAATTTTAGTAATTCCTTTTATGGAATCTTCAAATATGTCCATGTCATTCTAGTCTCCATTAACTGTGAGAGATCTTTAAAGATAAAGATCTCTAATCTACAATGGAGTGTATGGTTTGTCCCAACTCTGCAAACCTCAGAACTCATTGATGTTTTCAGGCCCAAAAAAGTACTTGATTATATTTATCTGGCATGAACAAGCACACACAGACAGCTTTATAGCTGAAGAGGACAACCAATTAGCTTAATTCCCCCTGACAGAAAGCAGAGCTATGGTATAAATCTGCAAATAGCCAGACTACTAAAAAAGAAGGACTTCTGGATGAACCCATCTGGATTAAGCATCCAGTGCATGACTATCTAGTAATTGATATTCCATTTGTTTTTATATATAAAATACATAACACCACAACATTCAGGGGTTCTGTCATCCCTGACACTAAATATCTATGCCTAAGAGAGAACCAAAAACCATCCAAAAGTGATAGACATTTCCGTTTCTAGAGTCTTCTGCAATAGACCACCACCTGCCAATGTACACTGTATATAACTAATTCTATACTAAATTGTAACAACCCATCTAGGCTTCAAATTTTGACATTCCTTGATTTACTGTCAAATGAAAACATTTTTTGAAAATTTATTTTATTGAAGTACAGTTGACTTACAATGTTAATTTCTGCTGTATAGCAAAGTGAGTCAGCTATATTTATAACAAACATTCTTTTTCATATTCTTTTCCACTATGGTATCACAAGATATGTGATATAGTGTCCCGAGCTATACAGGAGGACCATGTTGTTGTTATCCATTCTATTAAAAACATTCTTTCTTAATCTGTCATCCCTACAGCAGCAGATTTCATCTTCTAGACATAAAAAAGTTTCATATTCTTAGAATCAGTTCCCCTAATGTGTGAGGACTTTTGCTAATTTAAAATTGTGAATTGGATAGGATTATGGGCAAGAACCAGCACTCTCAAAGAATCTTAATGATTCTATGCCTGCTGCTGCTGCTGCTGAGTCGCTTTAGTCATGTCCGACTCTGTGCGACCCCATAGACGGCAGCCCACTAGGCTCCTCTGTCCCTGGGATTCTCCAGGCAAGAACACTGGAGTGGGTTGCCATTTCCTTCTCCATGCATGAAAGTGAAAAGTGAAAGCGAAGTCGCTCAGTCGTGTCCGACTCTTAGCAACCCCATGGACTGCAGCCTACAAGCTCCTCCATCCATGGGATTTTCCAGGCAAGAGTACTAGAATGGAGTGCCATTGCCGTCCCCGGATCCTATGCCTACGCAAGGCAAATTATGGTTTTCCACTAATACCTTTCTTCTCCAGAAAATACTGAGTTTTACTATTACTGAAAGTATCACAAGGTCAATCTTCAACACCACAGTTTAGCAAATACTTGCTCTGTCAAATAAGCAGCCTGATAGAATCCATTTAGTTTTCTCTATCATCATGTAGTAATCACATTTTATTGCCCTTCGGTTCAGTTCAGTTGCTCAGTTGTGTCCGACTCTGTGACCCCATGAACCGCAGCACGCCAGGCCGCCCTGTCCATCACCATTCCCGGAGTCCACCCAAACCCATGCCCATTTGTGTCGGTGATGCCATCTAACCATCTCATCCTCTGTCGTCCCCTTCTCCTGCCCTCAATCTTTCCAAGCATCAGGGTCTTTTCAAATGNGTGACCCCATGAACCGCAGCACGCCAGGCCGCCCTGTCCATCACCATTCCCGGAGTCCACCCAAACCCATGCCCATTTGTGTCGGTGATGCCATCTAACCATCTCATCCTCTGTCGTCCCCTTCTCCTGCCCTCAATCTTTCCAAGCATCAGGGTCTTTTCAAATGAGTCAGCTCTCCACATCAGGTGGTCAAATGATCTCCACATCATTATTGTCCTTAGCTTGTATCAATATTATCTAATTTCATTAATTCTTTCAATTAAAAGCAACTGTAGAAAAGTACATATAATTAGGAATAAAATTATTCATTAAAAAATTACCCTCCTTTTCTTTACACACACATTTATATAGGAGATCTTGGGGATGAACTTTCTGAGTTAACTAAAAAAGTAAATAGTTAAAAAAAAAACTCAAGGTCAGTTTCATATCTTCCTCACAGACCACCAGGCAACTGTAAAGATCCCTTGTGTTTGTACACCTCTTCCCATGACAGGATATCCAAAATAACTTCTCTGAAGAATGTTATAAACTCATGGTGTTATGGAATACCATATGAATAGCTTTTAGTTTTTCCTTGGATTATATATATAATCCTCTCAATAACATAAATGTATTTTAAAATAAGATCTCTATTATGGTCAACCCACAATTATCCAAAATTAATTCAAATTAAAAATATTTTTTGATTTATCCTAGAATTCTAAATTCCTCTCAGCTTTTAGTAAACAAGGAATATACAAGATGTGAAACTCAAACTCAGCTATTCTGGATCTTGAAAAAAGCAAAAAGCCTACTTCTACTTTAAGTTTGGTGGAGGGAAAGCTAATCATTTGGAATGCATTTATACATATTTCTCCCATATTGCTGATAAGTGTTTATCACCAAGTTCCTTAACTGTTGTAGAAGTTGTTGCTGAGGTATCCTCTTATAGAAACTGTAATACTTTCAGTGATGTCAGACTTAGGTTTATATTTCTTACCCTTAAGAAAACTGTTTATATTAAAACTTAGTTCAGTTAGTAGGAAATGGAAAGATCACAGAAGCAAAGTTATTTTTTAACTCAAAGGATCTATCAGTTTCTCAAAGTCAGTGTGTATCTTGTCATACAGGTTCTCTCCCTCTATTAAAGAAGGGAATTACTTTGGCATTTCCTTACTACTAATCTTTTCATTCATTATCTAAAATGTTTACCAAAGAATTTTTTGCGCATTCACTATTCCTCCGTGATTGGATTATTATCTGTTGGAATTAATGAGATCTAGAACCGGTAGTTCCTTTTGAACATCAACCGATTCAGCTTCCCCGGGTTTGAATCCTTACGTTCCCATAGCTATAACTTCGTTCAAATACACCATCTGCCCAATAGCTCTGCTCTTGCAAACAAAAGCTTGTGGTGGTTGCAGGCTCCCCGCGAAACCTCAAAGTGTATTGTAGGTCCAGGACTAGCAAACACCCCACACAGTTCTATCACAAGAACAGCTTCAGGCTCTGGGAGATCAAAACGCGCAAGCAAACAAGGAAGAACCCCGACTGGGCTAGTCCAGCCGACTGGAGCCTTACAATCTGGTCAGATCCAGGAAGGGTCCGCGGAAAGCCCCTAAAGACCGTTAAGGGTGGTGGGGGACAGGCTGAAGTCTAGGGAGACAAGAGAGCCCCGGCGCACGCCTTGGCAATCTGGTAGATGCCACAGGAAGGTACCAGTCCAGGTAAGAGAGAGGTCCAGCCCCTGGTTCTCAGGCGCCCGCGAGATCGCCAACTCCGGCCGCGGGAAGCGGATCGGGCAGATGGAGAAGAACACGAGCCCCCATCCCCACCCCTCACCCAGTCGCTCACCGGTGCTGCAGCCCCACGAGTCCCAGAGTGATCACATGTGGTACGTCTAGCTGCGTGGGCCACTCTCCTGAGGCGATGCACCCGAACACGCCACATTCCTCTCGGATCCCTAACTCCTCCAGCTCCATGTCGCCGCCGAAAGCACGTGGTGGGACCCTCCGCCGCGGCAGGGGTCTAAGCAGCAACCAGTAGACTGTTCGGCCTGCAAGCCTCCGAAGCTCCGGCCGGGGACAGCCGCTTCCTTCGCAACAGCTCGACCCTCGCTACTGCGGCGGCGCGTGCTTTCCCCTAAGTGAGAGGAATTTGTCTCTCCCCACCCCCGCCACTCTGCCCCGCCCCTCCGGGCCCGCCAATGAGCGAGGACGGAGGGCGAGGCCCCGCGGTTGAGGGGAGGAGTCACGGGCCCTGTGGGGGTGGAGCTAGCCCTCCCCGTGAGCCCTGTGGGAGGATAATTTTCCGCAAGTGCAACTCACCGTTATTTTCTAGCACCCAAGACGGAGGTAGTGGAACTAAAGGGGTTAATGTTGTTTCTCTCCCAGAGGATATACACTTTGTATGTCCCTCCTCATATGCTTTCCCCTGAACCGTCACTACTTGGTATGCTCCAACTTCTGAGCCGCTCTCTCTAGCGAGGAGGGCCCCCGGTCAGCGAGAGACAGCAAAATGGGGAAGGGCCGCCAGCGCGCGCCATTTTTCCTCTTTCCAGGAACTGCGCCCGCGCGGGGCGGGGCGGGGGCCCGCGTCGTTGCGCCTGCGCGGCGGGAAGCCTTGCGCCGGGGTCCAAGTTCCTCTGGGTAGGTTAGGGACCCCCGATGTTCCGTGGCCGCGGCGATGTTCGAAGAGACCCGGAGGGGGCGCTATGGGTCACGCGGCCCTGCCAGGGGCGTGTCTGTGGGCGGTACCTCGCTCCCCCGCCCCGTGAGCCTCTCTGATCTCTCTTCTTTTTCCAGAGTCCTGCGTCTCTTCCCAAAGCGGCCGAAACCCCCAGACCAACCCGGACAATGGCGGCAGTCGAAGGTGAGTTAATTGGCGTCCGCAGGAGTTGGGACTCCACGGTCTTCCCGCCTCTCTCACGCTGGCCTGTGCGCTCTCCCTGGCTGCCCACGGCATCCTTCCCCGGACTGTGCCCAGTCTCCCTGCACCCGCCTCTCTAGGCCACTGCGTGGCCACGTGGCCCTGACGCTCCAGAGCAGTGCGTTGGAAACAAAGCGCTCCGGGGCCTCCGAACTTTTTGTAACATCCAGAACTTCTCATGGAATGAGGGAAAGGCGCAAAGGGTCATTGGAACGAGAGATGGCCGGAAGTTAGAGAGATACTTGCAAATCGTGTTTGCAATCAATAGGTATTGCAAAACAAACGCAGGAGCATCTAATGTTGATTCCCGAAACCAAAGTCTTGCTTTTCCCTTTAGGTTAACAATAACCTGTTTCAGAAAGTTAGTAACTGAACCTTCTGAAAAATTTTCTGTTTCCTGTCGAGACTTTGTTTTTAGCCATTTTATGCCAATGACAGTTTCCAAGTGAAGTGAAAGTGAAGCCGCTCAGTCGTGTCCGACTCTTTTCAAAACCACCAGGCAAAAAAAGTTTCTTGCTTCACTTTCCATTTATCATGTTACATATTTATAATCGTTTTGTTCATGCGTGATGAGGATCTTCAGGAAAGATAGTTTGTGCTATTTTTACTGATAACCTATATCCAAAGTAGTACCATTTCAACACATAATCAATATAAAAACTGTGAATTTTGCGAGTTTTTAAAAAAAATATTGAAATCCACTGTGTATTTTATACTTACATCATCTCAATTTGGAGTAGCCACGTTTCAAATGTTTCATAGGCACCTGTGGCTAGTGGCTGTCCTTTATTGGACAGCACCATCCTAGATGTTCTTCTCTCTTGGCGGAAGTTCTGTAGTTTTCAGTACTCTTAAATTTCAATTCCATGAATTATTCTCAGTCCTCATCAGCCTCTTGTGAATTCATCTATGAGTTTATAGCAAGCATTTTAGCAGTGGTAGCAATTGTCTTCTATGATGTTATTTCTATTAATGGATAGAAAAGCAATTAGGTAATAAATAATGATTCAGGGGATTCCCTAATGGCCCAGTGGTTAGAACTCCATGCTTCCATTGCAGGGGCCAGTTTGGCAAACTAAGATTCCACAAGCCACAGTGGTAAGGCCATAAATAAATAAATGCCGATTCAACTAAATTGAGAGGGAATAGCATTGGGTACAGACTTCTAACCTAGGCACCATCCTTAACTTTCCATATTTCCCATATTGAATCAATTGTTATTAAAACTTTTACCTTTTAAATAACCTGAGTCTGATCCCACTTCTTTTTTCTTTAGCCCAGGTTATTTGTCACCTGGTTTGGTGGTGCAGCATCCTAACTGGCCTGTCATTCGGTAGTTTTCTTCCACCCATCCCTGCCTCATCTCATTCTCCACACAGCAGCCTTAATGGTCTTGTAACAGACATCTGCCATTTTACTGCTGTGGTTAAGCTTTATGGTTGTTCTTAGGATAAGGTCTAAACTCAACCAGCATGGCTTGTGAGACCTGAAGGATGAGTAGTGGAATAGAAGGGGAGGAAACAGTGTTCGGGGCCTTTGGAAGAGCATGTCAGAAGCCTGAGAGGAGGATTTAGAGATTACAGGAAGTTAGGGTTCTCAGTTCAGTTCATTCACTCAGTAGTGTCCAACTCTTTGCAACCCCATGGACTGCAGCATGCCAGGCCTCCCTGTCCATCTCCAGTGCCTGGAGTTTACTCAAACTCATGTCCATTGAGTCGGTGATGCCATCCAACCATCTCATCTTCTGTCATCCCCTTCTCGTGCCTTCAATCTTTCCCAGCATCAGGGTCTTTTCCAATGAATCAGCTCTTCACATCAGGTGGCCAAAGTGTTGGAGTTTCAGCATCAGTCCTTCCAATGAATATTCAGGACTGATTTCCCTTAGGATGGACTGATTAGATCTCCTTGCAGTCCAAAGGACTCTCAAGAATCTACTCCAACACCACAGTTCAAAAGCATCGATTCTTCCGTGCTCAGCTTTCTTTATATAAGTCCAACTTTCACATCCATACATGACCACTGGAAAAAAACCATAGCTTTGACTAAACTGACCTTTGTTGGCAAAGTAACGTCTCTGTTTTTTAATATGCTGTCTAGGTTGGTCATAACTTTTCTTCCAGGGAGCAAGTGTCTTTTAATTTCAAGGCTGCAGTCACCATCTGCAGTGATTTTGGAGCCCAGAAAAATAAAGTCTGACACTGTTTCCACTGTTTCCCCGTCTATTTCCCATGAAGTGATGCGACCAGATGCCATGATCTTAGTTTTCTGAATGTTGAGTTTTAAGCCAACTTTTTCACTCTCCCCTTTCACTTTCATCAAGAGGCTCTTTAGTTCTTCACTTTCTGCCATAAGGGTGTCATCTGCATATCTGAGGTTGTTGATATTTCTCCTGACAGACTTGATTTTAGCTTGTGCTTCATCCATCCCAGCGTTTCTCATGATGTACTCTGCATATAAGTTAAATAAGCAAGGTGACAATATACAGCGTTGACATACTCCTTCCTTGATTTGGAGCCAGTCTGTTGTTCCATGTCCAATTCTAACTGTTGCTTCCTGACCTGCATATAGGTTTCTCAAGAGGCAGGTCAGGTGGTCTGGTATTCCCATCGCTTTCAGAATTTTCCACAGTTTATTGTGATCCACACAGTCAAAGGCTTTGGCATGGTCAATAAAGCAGAACTGATGTTTTTCTGGAATTCTCTTTCTTTTTCAATGGTCCAGTGCATGTGGGCAATTTTGATCTCTGGTTCCTCAGCCCTTTCTAAATCCACCTTGAACATCTGGAATTTTCACAGTTCATGTACTGTTGAAGCCTGGCTTGGAGAATTTTGAGCATTACTTTACTAGCATGTGAGATGAGTAATCGTGTGGTAACTTGAGCATTCTTTGGCATTGCCTTTCTTTGGGATTGGAATGAAGACTGACCTTTTCCAGTCCTGTGGCCATTGCTGAGTTTTCCAAATTTGCTGGCATATTGAGTGCAGTTAGGGTTCTAGGAAGGGAATAAAGAAACCTGAATTTGGAGCACTAAGCTAGTGCTACGTCTTGGAAGGACCTTTTAAACCTTGTCAGTGAATCAAGACATCACAATAAGAGGATGGGGATTCATCCTCTGAATTATGTACCCTGCAGATGCAGCCATTGAACTGAGGTGTAAGTGTCTGATTTAATGGTAATCTTCACTCCCTGTCGATGTGACCTCTGCCCCATCTTCAGGTTTATCTTCTGCCTTTCCTTCTCAGCTGCTGCCCCCAGCCCCTTCTCTGCCCGGCAGGAGTGTACACACACGCAGTGTTGCAAACTTGCTGCGGTTCTGCCATGCACTCTCACCCCCTGGTCTTCTTTCACTGCCCTTCCCCGTGACCGTTCCTCAGATCTCAGCTTAACCCTCATTTTGTTCTAGACGACAGAGGTTAGGTTAAGTGGTCCTGCTGTGAACCTGTGATCCCATAGCCTGTGTATTTCTCACATTATACTTACTATGATGGTTAATTTCAGCTTCTCTCAGACTCTGGCCTCTTGGGAGCAGGAACATGGTTTACTGGTACATCCTTAGTACCTGGCACATGAACACTGAAAAACTGCAGATGCTGAGAATGAGTCAGTGTTTTGGAAGAGTGAGGGGTGATGATTTCCCTTGGAAATTTTAAGTCCTGAAACTTCCGTTATTCCTGATCTTCGTCAAAATCTTTCTTTCTAATGACCGAAGTCTACTTTTCTTTAAGTCTGAGGACCTGCATCAATTGGATGCTTACTTCTCACAGTTTTCTATGACTGTTAGTGAGGAGAGGGGTTCACGGCAAGGGGGGAGGGGTAGGGAAGCAGGATTAGAAAAACAGAAGTGCTTGCAGGCTGGGTGCCTGCCATGGGTGCAGGTGGCTCCGCTCGCACATCGATTTGAAATCAAGAAGACCATCTGGCTGAACTTGCCCATTTTGCTTGCCGTGGAAAACAGAAGTCGGGAAAAATGCAGCATTTTTCCTCCTGCAAGCTATTTTAGTTAATTGTATTATGAGTATATATATGAAATTACTAGTATTGTCACAATAATTTTAGTGTATTTTAACTAATTCTACTTCAGTTCTACTGTGAGAGACAAATCGACAGTGGAAAGAGCACAACATGCCATCAGATATCAGAAGACTTAAGGTTTTTTCTGGCTCTGCCATTTCTTAACTATGTGACATCTACCTTTTTGGTACTTAGTTTCCTAATCTGTATGATAATTTGCATAATTGTAATTCTTGACAGAATTGTATGGATGAAATGTGATGGTGCATTGAAAATACTTTGTAGGGTATAAGGATCTATGCAGATGAGTTAATTTTTTATTAAAATTATTTGATTGCTCTGTATGCATACCGATTCATCATTCTAGATAATTTAATCTTCTCAATTATCTTTTACACGACATTTCCTGACATCTGATGTTTCCATTTTTATTTCCACAGTACTGAAGATTGGTAAGAAACTCTATGAGGGTAAAACAAAAGAAGTCTATGAATTGTTGGATAGTCCAGGAAGAGTCCTCCTGCAGTCCAAGGACCAGATTACAGCAGGAAACGCAGCCAGAAAGAATCACCTTGAAGGAAAAGCTGCAATCTCAAATAAAATTTTTTTATTTCCACAGTACTGAAGATTGGTAAGAAACTCTATGAGGGTAAAACAAAAGAAGTCTATGAATTGTTGGATAGTCCAGGAAGAGTCCTCCTGCAGTCCAAGGACCAGATTACAGCAGGAAACGCAGCCAGAAAGAATCACCTTGAAGGAAAAGCTGCAATCTCAAATAAAATTACCAGCTGTATTTTTCAGTTGTTACAGGAAGCAGGTGAGTGGCTCTCCCAGTAGCCTCCTTCTTTGTGGTCTCTCTCACGTATACTTACTGGTCCTTTTTATTGGGAAATAACATTATTTGGGTTAATAAGATGTTGATTACTAGTAGATTTTTTTTTTTTCCCGGTTGTTTTAGGAAGCAGGTAAGTAACTCACTGGAGAAGGCAATGGCACCCCACTCTAGTACTCTTGGAAAATCCCATGGACGGAGGAGCCTGGTGGGCTGCAGTCCATGGGGCCACTAGGAGTTGGACACGGCTGAGCGACTTCACTTTCACTTTTCACTTTCCTGCATTGGAGAAGGAAATGGCAACCCACTCCAGTGTTCTTGCCTGGAGAATCCCAGGGACGGGGAAGCCTGGTGGGCTACCATCTCTGGGGTCTCACAGAGTCCGACACGACTGAAGCAACTTAGCAGCAGCAGCAGCAAGTGACTCACCTCTCACACACACCACTCCGATCTCTTTTAAGGAGGTTATTTGGATTAACAACGGGTTTGGGGATGCTTCACATGCTACACTTATTTAAATTAAACCAGAAATTTAAATACCACTATAACACTTTACTTGGTTTGGAATTACTAAGTAGTATCATTTAGTTAAGAGGAATTTGAACAGTTTGCTACAGTTTTTGTCTGGAATGTATATCTTCTCTGCAGCTTTCCTCTCCTAGGACATCTTAGGAAAGGCTTACCTATGAAGGAACTTAAGGAATTTAACCTGTGAAAGAAGCATGTTCTGGTGTTTAGCAGCTCTGATTGATGAATTTAATCCCTAAAATTCTGTGTGCATAAATTTGTTCCGCCCCTTGGAGATAATACAGAATTTCAAATCCCTTTTCCACTTGAAAGCCCTGAAAAGTAATTGAAGACTACAACCACACCTTCTCATCCTGCCATTCTCCATGTGAGGGATTTGGACTAGATCAAGATCTCCAGGGTTACCTCCTACTCTAAAACTGAGTCCAGAACAAAACATTCTTTTTTTTTTTTTATTGTAGCAGAGTTTTATTAAAGTGAAAAAGGGACAGAGAAAACTTCTGACACAGACATCAGAAGGGGGACAGAGTGCCCCCCTCACTGGTCTTAGCAAGGGAGCTGTATACTTTTTCAGTTGGTTATTACAGTAAATCAAAAGAATGTCTCAAGGTTGTAAAGGTCTTACCAGACCCACTCCCACAATATACATTTTAAGATAACAGGATTAGTCAGAAGGTTCTCAAGAAGGAGAATTATGTCCTCAAGCAGGATACATTGTTGTTATAATCCTTCAAAAAAAAAAAGTGAAGTCACTCGGTCAAGTCTGACTCTTTGTGATCCATGGACTGTAGCCCACCAGGCTTCTCCGTCTATGGGATTTTCCAGGCAAGAGTACTGGAGTGGGGTGCCATTTCCTTCTCCAGGACAGAACAAAACAGTCTGTGGAGGGCAAATGGAGTGAAAGAAACAAGGTAATTCAAGTTAAATTCTTTCCATCAGCATGGAATATGTTCTTGAGTACTTTTGTCTTTTCCAAAGTACCCTGTTTTCCATTTTTAATTACTGTGACAAAAAAAATGTTTAATTGCCAACCTAAATTATCTTCCATATCATAAATCACTCTATACATTGAAGGTAAAAATATTACATAATTTTAAAGCACTTCCCTCAGTTCCTAAATAATGCAACCCAGGATTTTTACTTCAAGGTTTCCTTGAGTGGTGGTTTTCCAGTAACTGAGTAGATTTCGAGAGAGAGCATCAGACTAGTGTTAGGTTCCTCTTGGAGTACAGATAGGTGATCCTTTGATCTTTTTTTAACTTCACAAGTTACCTCCTCCCCGTACATGTTAAAATTTTTTATAGTTGCTTAACAATAAGTTGTTAACAATATAACTAGCTTCTGTGTCCTCATAGTAGTATGTAGCTATGGGAAATAAAGCAGTGGAAGATGTGTACAGGCCCGAGTTCTTGTATTTGCTTATTTAGTAAGACACCATTCAGTGTACTTGCCGGGGCTTCAGGAGGGTGAATTAGGGTGATGCAGTTTGACTCTGAAAGGCCTGCATCCAGCTGGGAAAGTTGGTCACACAAATGAAGTACTCCAGCAATTAGCTATTTAGCACACTGAACATACCTAAAAGTTATTTGGTTCACAGAAAGTGTGGAAAGATGCTTTCCAGGTTTTATATACTGTGAAATTAAGGCAAATCTAAAAGTTTTTGAAATTTGTAACAGATTGTTAGTTTTAGGGTACAGAGTAAGAGTTCTTTTAAGCCTTATTTATGCAATTTTTACTTGCTAATAGTTAAATGCTATGTCTAGTTGACCGTCAGTGGTCTGTTTAAAACTGCTTTCTTTATAACCATGGATATGTTCCAAATTAAGGTATTTCTGGAAATTTGAATGAGAATCAGTAAATCAGGATTCTACTTTTCTCTTTGTCACTCATGAACAAACTGTAAAAGACTACACAAATAATAGGTATAGATATAGGAAATAACACTGTACATGCTATATAGTGAAATAACACTTATGTAGGAATTTTGAAGTTCCTAGATTTAGTCTCTGTACTTTAAAATCAAAATTTAACCTTTTATGTTTCAGTTCCTTCTTGCACAGAAACCCACTGTGGTTACATTTAGACGTGATAGTAGTGATATGACTAACAGTCTCACAGTTGTTAAACCACAGTTGGGGAGCTTGGAACCTTAATACAGGGATGGTGCCGGGATTAGCGGGGCTGATTAGCTGTCATCCTTGGATGTTGTAATTCATAATGTGAAGTGACGTTTACATTTTCTTAGTAGTCTTGATAGGAGTTTTGAATTTTGTAAACAACTGAGACTAATGGGGGAAGTTCTTTTGTGTATGTGTTAGAAGCAATCATCATACCATCCAAAGTGAATCCCTTTTTCTTAGAAGCAGGTTTTTTTTATATGACTACCATAAGTTGATTCTATGTAGTTTGATTCCCTTAGATACAGGGGAGGACTTTCCTCTGAGTAACGGTAACTATTGTTTATATTTAAGCAATAGATTTGGATACTAGTCTGTAAAGCTTGATAGACAATGAGCAAATATGACTACTGGTGTAAAAAGAGCTCTTAGACCTAGTTATGTCAAGGATTGATTTAAATTCCTGACTGCCCATGAGCCCAATCATTTGTTAAAGATTAAAGTGGCCTAAGTATTTTACATACACTTTTAACATTCTTTCCCAGAGTTCCTGTCTATATAGTATACAACAGTTTATACTTTTCCCTATTTTATTTTATTTATTTTTTATTTTTTGCATCTAACACAGACTGGTGATTCGTTTCTTACATGATAGTATACATATTTCAATGCTATTATCCCAAATCATCCCACCCTCTACCTCTCCCTCTCCCTCAGAGTCCAAAAATCCACTCTACACATTTGTATCTCTTTTACTGTCTTGCATACAGGGTCCTCATTACCATCCTGGTCAAACCCAGAGGGAATACAAAGAAAACCATACAGGTTTCAGAACTGGATAGTGGATTTTAGGTCCAGGCTCCATTACTTACTAGCAGCATGACCTTGCTATTAAATTATTTCTGTGAGCCTCTACGTCTTTCACTGTAAAATGTGAATGATAGCAGCTAGTTCAAAAATTTTATGTTTGGTTAAATGAGATAACATGTGAAAAACACTTAGCAAGATGCAGAGTTTCCATAAATGTAGGTTCCCTTCACCTGTGGATACTCAACATACATACGTTAAGATCAAAGATCTTCAATCCTTTGATGATAAAAATTTGATCTTATTAGAGGTTTAAATTGGGATTGGAGGTACTAATATTATAGCCTAAAGATGAGCATAATTATGTTAAACCCATGCAGGTTTCCTGGAGATATTTTAATTCACATTAGTGTGGTGATATAATAACACCTCTAGGAGAGTATAGCACAAAGCAGCCTACAGAGAGCCTACATAACTACTGTGTCTCAGTGTTACCTGTTTCTTGGGACGATCATCACACCTTATCATGATTATGAGGATTAAACCGAATTTATAGTGCCTGACCTAAGGTAGGTCGTGCAAATTGCAGTAAAATATACACACATAAAATTTACCATGTTAACTGTTTTTAAGTGTACCATTCACTGATGTTTAAGTGTGTTGACAGTGTTGTGCAATCCATTGCCACTATCAGTTTCCAGAACTTTTTCGTCATTCCAGACTGAAACTCTGATCCATTAAGCAATAATCTCCCCAAGTAACCTCTGTCCTACTTTCTGTCTCTATGAATTTGCCTACTTAGGTATCTCCTCTAAGTAGAACTATAGTTTTAACCTTAACTTACCATAATGTTTTCACAAATCATCCATATTGTAGCATGTATCAGAAAGTCCTCCTTTTTGTAACTGAGTAGTAATTCATTGTGTGTAAACTACATTTCGTCTGTCCACTCCACTTATCTCTTGTTGGACACTCTGGTCCTTTCCTCCCTGCTGGTTACTGTTAATACCCAAAACATCCTGAACATAGTGAACAGTGGTGTTCAGATACCTGCTTGAGTCCCTGCTTTCAGTCCTTTTGTGTATGTGGAATTGCTGCAACATACAGCTTATGATATACTGTAACTGTTATTAGAGAAGTTATTTTCCAAGGCCACCACATAAAGTAGCCCCAGTCCCAGACATCACAAGGCAGCTGTTTATCTTAGTTTCCCAGTAACAGTTTGAGAAAGAGAGAAGAGAGGAAGGACAAATATTTTCTTTGCTCTTAGCCAGATTGGTCACTGTGTTCCTGCTGTTATCTGTTGAATGCCTTTTTCAACGATTATTTGCTTTAAATATTAAGAGAAAAATGCTGTCCAAAATTTAGGACTATATCTGATTGTGATAAATTAGTATTTTACGAGGCCCATATAATACTGGACCAATGAATGTGACAGTCCTGCCACCAGATCTGATTTAGAGATAATTTAGTGCCATTTAGGTATTTACATGCCTTGTGCAGTTAGGTGCACAGTGGTAGAGAAGACACTAAATATTTTTTGAAAGAATGAATGAAGAGACACTGAAACTCAGATTTTTAGAATCAGTATATAATTTGCCTTGCAACATGAAATATTCCTGAATATTTTGACAGGCAGTAGAAAGCCATATTAAATTATTTTCCTACTTCTGCCTATTTTTAAAAAATTATTTTTGATAGTGCTATTTAAGGGTAATGCATTTGGCTATGCGGGTTTTTTTTTTTAATTGGAAGATAATTGCTTTACAATATTGTGTTGGTTTCTGCCATATATCAACAAGACTTAAGCCATTGGTATTGGTATGTCCTCTCTCTCTTGAACCTCCCTACACAGAGTTTTTGTTTTCTTTTTTATAAAGGGTAGAGTTTTATTATGCCTCAGATCTAACTTTTTAAATATAATTTAATGCTTTTTTTTTCTTTTTGTCATCAATATGTAGGTATCAAAACTGCTTTCACCAGAAAATGTGGGGAGACAGCTTTCATTGCACCTAAGTGTGAAATGATTCCAATTGAATGGGTTTGTAGAAGAATAGCAACTGGTTCTTTTCTCAAAAGAAATCCTGGTGTTAAGGAAGGATATAAGTTCTACCCACCTAAAGTGGAGATGTTCTTTAAGGTAATTATTTTATACCTCCCTGTCATACTGTAACTGAGCAACAAGTTTATCACAGAGTCAAAAGATTTAAATACTATTTAAGCTTTGTTTTTTTCTATTTAAGTTTTTGATACTAAAATTCTCATTCCAGAAATACTTGTGGAGAATGTACACTTCAGTTAGTAATGATAATTCAAAAATTTAGGAGAAAATGTCTTTGAAAATCTATTTATCTTACATTGGAACAAGACAACAAATAAAAAGAACAAATTGAAATTAGCAGTTAGGAAGAAGAGACATGGAACAATTCAGTAAATTTTTAAATCTACTGTTGAAGACTAATATGAGGAATCTTTTTATAGTCTAATACAGAAAATTGTTGTTAATGTGTCTTATAAGCAGAATCATACAACAAAAGATGTAGGAGTCAACAGTTATGAATTTGTATTGGTTTTCTTTACTGAAACTGCTTTTCTCTTTTCATCTCTTTTCATGCTTTTAAGAATATTTCTTCTATTTCAGAAGAATCCCTATCTATGTCATTGTGGATCAGTGAACTGCACAGTTTAAAGCATTTGTCTTATGATTATAATTATACAAATCAAGAATCCATAAAAGAAAAACTTCATGTACAGTTGGGATGCTACTTAGAATAAAATGAAAGTATTTTATTTTTTTACCAATCTCTCTATATTTTATGAAGTCTCTTGAATTATCGAGTAACATTCATGAAGACTTATAGTCTTGTATAAATTCTTACCGAAAGTAAGGTCAAGGGATTATGAAAGTTGCATTCTGGAAGGATTTTGTTCGAGTAGAATGTGTTTTGGTCTTCTTACCATCTCTGTTGACTGATTAAGAAAAAATAAAAATCATAAGCTTCTATTTAAATTATTTATATAGAGAAAACAAATTCTTTAAAATTACTTTATGACTTAGAATAAGTTACTCCAAAATACTGAATTTTAAAGTAGCTATTGAAAATAGAAAAGTTTAAAATGATTGTTGTGAATTAAAGGGTATTTTAAACAAAAATTAAATCTTTAGCGAAAATAAATGTTTCTGAGGAATTCATCATGCTCAGTTTATCTGAAAATTTCAAATATTTTATTCTTATATTTAAGTTACTTGTACTCCTATACTTTTTTCTCAGGATGATGCCAATAATGATCCACAGTGGTCTGAGGAACAGCTAATTGCTGCAAATTTTTGCTTTGCTGGACTTGTTATAGGACAAACTGAAGTGGATATCATGAGTCATGCTACACAGGCTATTTTTGAAATACTGGAGAAATCCTGGTTGCCCCAGAACTGTACACTAGTTGATATGAAGGTACAAATAAAATGGAGATTTGAAAGTAAAGATTATAACTGAGAAATGTCTTTAGTAGTATAGTTTTGAAAAACTCTTTGTTGAAATGCTGTTTGTAGATTGAATTTGGTGTTGATGTAACCACCAGAGAAATTGTTCTTGCTGATGTTATTGATAATGATTCCTGGAGACTCTGGCCATCAGGAGATCGAAGCCAGCAAAAAGACAAACAGGTAGGTAATACCTCAGGCTTTCTTTAATCCTTTGCAAGATCAGGCTGGGATAGAAGAGAAAGGGAGGATGGGAGGAAAAGGAAGGGCAGTTATTGTTTCTGACAACATGAGCCCGAGTTGTTGATTGCTATTTATTTTTAAAGATAAATATCTTCTATGTTTCATATATTCTGGAGAAAAGGATAGAAATAATACTTTGCATTTATGAAGCAGATTTCTCATTATCTCAGAGCAGATATTACCCTTTTTTGATTAATTGAAAACTAAGGCTCTAAGGTGAAAGATATCTTCACAATTAACAAGAGTGACAGGGCTTTTCTGATAAATCGCCTGACCTGAGGTGACCTCTAAAAATGGTTTGCTCTTCACTTGAGCCAGAGAACTCTACAAAATCATGCAAATCAAGGAGTTCAAATCTTCATGTTAAGAACACTCATGAAAATGCCCAGGGTATGCATATTTGAAAAGCCATCAGCCTGAAAGATGTCCCTTTATGGAAGCTATCTGTGTCATCCATCATTACAGTGGTGGAGTTGGTAGGTGTGCCGAGACCAAACAGTGGGGCTGGACGCAGGGTCAGTGGCCCAAAAAGAGTGCTGAATTTTTACTGCACATGCTCAAAAATGTGGAGGGTATTGCTGAACTTAAGAGCTTAGGTGTGGATTTTCTAGTCATTGAGCACATCCAAGTGAGCACAGCGGTCAGATCATCCCATACATGAGCTCTCCCTGCCACACTGAGATGATCCTTCCTGAAAAAGAACAGATTGTTGCTAAACCAGAAGAGGAGGTTGCACTGAAGAAACAAAGACTTAAGACCTGGGAATAATTGCTGCCCCCCCAAAAAAGCAAATAAAAGGTTTTAAAAACGAGCAAGTGGCAGATGTGGAACTCTATCNAAGTAGCTATTGAAAATAGAAAAGTTTAAAATGATTGTTGTGAATTAAAGGGTATTTTAAACAAAAATTAAATCTTTAGCGAAAATAAATGTTTCTGAGGAATTCATCATGCTCAGTTTATCTGAAAATTTCAAATATTTTATTCTTATATTTAAGTTACTTGTACTCCTATACTTTTTTCTCAGGATGATGCCAATAATGATCCACAGTGGTCTGAGGAACAGCTAATTGCTGCAAATTTTTGCTTTGCTGGACTTGTTATAGGACAAACTGAAGTGGATATCATGAGTCATGCTACACAGGCTATTTTTGAAATACTGGAGAAATCCTGGTTGCCCCAGAACTGTACACTAGTTGATATGAAGGTACAAATAAAATGGAGATTTGAAAGTAAAGATTATAACTGAGAAATGTCTTTAGTAGTATAGTTTTGAAAAACTCTTTGTTGAAATGCTGTTTGTAGATTGAATTTGGTGTTGATGTAACCACCAGAGAAATTGTTCTTGCTGATGTTATTGATAATGATTCCTGGAGACTCTGGCCATCAGGAGATCGAAGCCAGCAAAAAGACAAACAGGTAGGTAATACCTCAGGCTTTCTTTAATCCTTTGCAAGATCAGGCTGGGATAGAAGAGAAAGGGAGGATGGGAGGAAAAGGAAGGGCAGTTATTGTTTCTGACAACATGAGCCCGAGTTGTTGATTGCTATTTATTTTTAAAGATAAATATCTTCTATGTTTCATATATTCTGGAGAAAAGGATAGAAATAATACTTTGCATTTATGAAGCAGATTTCTCATTATCTCAGAGCAGATATTACCCTTTTTTGATTAATTGAAAACTAAGGCTCTAAGGTGAAAGATATCTTCACAATTAACAAGAGTGACAGGGCTTTTCTGATAAATCGCCTGACCTGAGGTGACCTCTAAAAATGGTTTGCTCTTCACTTGAGCCAGAGAACTCTACAAAATCATGCAAATCAAGGAGTTCAAATCTTCATGTTAAGAACACTCATGAAAATGCCCAGGGTATGCATATTTGAAAAGCCATCAGCCTGAAAGATGTCCCTTTATGGAAGCTATCTGTGTCATCCATCATTACAGTGGTGGAGTTGGTAGGTGTGCCGAGACCAAACAGTGGGGCTGGACGCAGGGTCAGTGGCCCAAAAAGAGTGCTGAATTTTTACTGCACATGCTCAAAAATGTGGAGGGTATTGCTGAACTTAAGAGCTTAGGTGTGGATTTTCTAGTCATTGAGCACATCCAAGTGAGCACAGCGGTCAGATCATCCCATACATGAGCTCTCCCTGCCACACTGAGATGATCCTTCCTGAAAAAGAACAGATTGTTGCTAAACCAGAAGAGGAGGTTGCACTGAAGAAACAAAGACTTAAGACCTGGGAATAATTGCTGCCCCCCCAAAAAAGCAAATAAAAGGTTTTAAAAACGAGCAAGTGGCAGATGTGGAACTCTATCCTAGCTCTTACAGATCTTACGAAGCTCCAATTCTGTTCTTTTCTATTAAAAAAAAAAAAAAATAGGGCAAGATCTTCTCTGTACTTAATATGTAAGAATTGTCAGGGCAGCTAATTATAATTGCTCCTGTAGGAAGCAGTTATTTTTGAATGAAACTGTAAGAATTCATCACTATCTGAACTTTCTCTAGTCTAATTCAAGAAATTAGTTTGTAGGCTCAGATATGTTTTTCAGATATATCTTTTGCTATGCAAACTTCATAATCTATACTCTAAACTCAAAAAACAAGTCATTTCAGATAGGAAGAGTATTACTAGTAGAATACTTTACCCAATCTCCTTTTCAGTCCAACTCTAACTCTCTGAACTGACTTGGGTGTGGGAATGGGGTGTGAGGTCATGAGTCTCTATAATGGTGGCTCAAATCAACTTTCTCTGTTTGCCGGATGTAGTTGCTGGGTGTTTGGGGTTGGGATCTCATGAATGTCTGGTATTTATATTCTAAGCTCTCTTATTTTCTAGTCATATCGTGATCTCAAGGAAGTAACTCCTGAAGGGCTACAGATGGTAAAGAAAAATTTTGAGTGGGTTGCAGAAAGAGTAGAGGTAAGCCTTTCATTGTCTTCTGTATTTTTCTCCAAGAAAATTGTGCTTCAGAAAGAAACAAAAATGAGAGGGTGCAGTGCTTTTCTTTTTTTCCAATGACTTTTAACGAAAGGAGCACTTTAAAAAAATGTCCCAGCTGAATGAACTATCCTCACTGGGACACTGGAACCCCGTGCAGTGAAACTAGCCAATCTGCTGCTCCCAAATACTACTGGGAAACCTGGAATCCTTTCCTCCTTGCCCCCTGCAGGGGAACCTTACATTTCCTACTCACCTTTCTGTTGCTACTCAGAGTCCCTAGCAAGAGTAGAATTGGAACTCCATGTGACATTAAAATGTCACTTTAAAGTTTTTGTTTTTGTTATTGCTATAATTTCATGGAAAATGAACGGGGTTTATGGTTATCCAAGGGTAATAGCTACTTTTTAGAACATCATTTCCATGGGAATGTGCGTTTTGAATTCCATACAAGTAGCTTACAAAGATTTATAACATGACTTCTATCTTGGCTGATTATGCCTTAAAACGTGTTAAACAGAATGTACTAAAAATCTTCAGTGAACTATTTTACAGCTTCCTGAATATTAATTTTTTTATTATGATAGTAAACAATTTATCTAATTAAAAATCTTACTCATTAGGTCTTAATTAGGAAGGCCACTTTCTTTTATATAGAGAGGTTATTTTAAAAAATAAATCCCCTATCATTTTGTTCTGCTTGTCTTAAATTTGGTTTCTTAAGGAAATACTGTGTCACGTAATTTTACTGTAAACTGTTCTTAGAGTACTCATTGCCATATTTATCCATTTTTATCTTTGCCTTCTCTTGCATATTCCTGTTTTTCTTTTCCAGTTGCTTCTGAAACCAGAAAGTCAGTGCAGGGTTATAGTATTGATGGGCTCAACCTCTGATCTTAATCACTGTGAAAAAATTAAGAAGGCTTGTGGAACTTTTGGCATTCCATGTGAACTTAGGGTCACCTCTGCCCATAAAGGACCAGATGAAACTCTGAGGATTAAAGCTGAGTATGAAGGTAAATGTTGAATAAATAGAGCATTTCAGAAAGTTCTCTGATTCTGCCCCAAAATTTTATGTTTAGACTAATAATGCTGAAAATAATTTTCCACATTTCCAAGGGAAAAAATTTTAAACTTTGATGATGTTTGCCTCCAGAATTTTTAAGGTGCTCTAGGATCTTATAATGGAGAAGGCAGGAGCTTATAAAAGAATGGATCAGGGAGAAAAAATTAAAAATGCAAGCTTGGGAGGAAAATGAAGACTAGAATTAGTCTTTAATTAATCCCCCTCAAGCACTGTTTCTAGTACCGTGTAACAGAAAATAGACCCCACATCAATTACAGAAGAAAGGGCTGAGGTTGAAGCCGCAGGTCCTCTCAGGTATCTCTCTAATGGTCGGCCTTTCCTGGGAGACAGTCAGACATGAAATGAAGGAACAATTTTAGAATGTAGTATATAAAAGAAATGTCTTGATGGGATAGCATCTAAAATAAGAAGCCCTATAGACTGGAATGATTCTCAACTGGAAAAAATATTGGTTGTATATTCCTTCTAAAGGTAGTTGGTATAAGAGTATAGTTATGAATTTTTAAGAGTTTTTTTTGGGGGGTGGTGGGTGGAGGTCAGACCCCTACGATAAGCTAATAAAAACCAGATCTCTTTGTCTCCAGAAAAATGCAAACATAACATTTTGGATTCCAAGTAGACTGCTGTAGGAAACAGAAATAACTTATGAGTTTATGAAAGAATAAGATGTTTATGAGATGTGATAAAAAAATTTATTGAAGAGTGTTAAATATTTGGGTACTCTATTCTTGAATTTAATTCCTCAAGAAGTGTCACTCAACCTCTATTCTCTATTAACTGTGTGTCTCCCATACCCTGCTGGTTGAAGGACAGCAGGATAGATGCTGGTTCAGGTGGTGTCATTCTTTACTTCAGTGAGCCAAGGCAGCAATAGTAGAGGGGGCCTCTGAACATTCCCTCTCTCATAGAGTGAAAGTGAAGTCGCTCAGTCGTGTCCGACTCTTTGCGACCCCATGGACTGTAGCCTACCAGGCTCCTCTGTCCATGGGGTTTTCCAGGCAATAGTACTGGAGTGGATTGCATTTCCTTCTTCAGGGGATCTTCCCAACCCAGGGATCAAACCCGGGTCTCCCGCATTGTAGACAGACGCTTTACCGTCTGAGCCACCAGGGAAGTCCATGCTGCTGCTACTGCTAAGTCACTTCAGTCGTGTCCGACTCTGTGTGACCCCATAGACGGCAGCCCACCAGGCTCCCCCATCCCTGGGATTCTCCAGGCAAGAATACTGGAGTGGGTTGCCATTTCCTTCTCCAATGCATGAAAGAGAAAAGTGAAAGTGAAGTCGCTCAGTCTCTCTGACTGTTAGCGACCCCATGGACTGCAGCCCACCAGGCTACTCCATGAGCCACCAGGGAAGTCCATACCCGTGTATTAACACCTCATTAATGCTACAGACCTCAAAGATGGTCAAAACTATTCTTGCTACTTCATTACTTGACATCCAGTAAGTGGCAGGATGAACCTTGTATTTTGAATATATTTAATAACAGTGTCTTAATATAGTGCTCTATCTAGAGACTACTGTTAAAGGAACTCAGGGAGTTACTACACAGGGACCCCTTTATAAAAATTATCTTACAGGATACAGGATGCTTGGGGCTGGTGCACGGGAATGATCCAGAGAGATGATATGGGGTGGGAAGTGGGAGGGGGAGTCAAGATTGAGAACTCATGTACACCCGTGGCTGATTAATTTCAATGTATGGCAGAACCAATACAGTATTGTAAAGCAAAATAAAGTAAATAAGCATCTGAATGCAGAGTTCCAAAGAATAGCAAGAAGACATAAGAAAGCCTTCTTCAGCAATCAGTTCTGCGATTCATGGGGTCACAAAGAGTTGGACACGACTGAGCGACTGAACTGAACTGAACTGAACTGAAAATTTTAAAAAAATTATATTGAAATCTCTTTTGAGTGCTTAGTCTAATTATAACTTGTCATTTACCTAGGGGATGGCATTCCTACTGTGTTTGTGGCAGTGGCAGGCAGAAGCAATGGTTTAGGGCCGGTGTTGTCTGGTAACACTGCATATCCAGTTATCAGCTGTCCTCCTCTCACTCCAGACTGGGGAGCTCAGGATGTGTGGTCTTCTCTTCGATTACCCAGTGGTAAGATAACTGAATCTTCTAAAAACTTATTCACAAGCTTCAAATATGCACAATGGTAGAGAGAATAACATAATGAAATTTTACATACCTGTTAACCAGCTTCAGAAATTCAAATCTTGCTGCATCTGTAGCCCTCTCCTGCTGCATTATGTAAAGCAGATCTGAGACATAATGGCATTTTATACTTAAATACTTATTTTCTAAGTGATAAAGACTAATTTTAAAATCATAACCATGATACCACATTCACATCTGTCCTCAGACATGTTCCCGTAGGGACTGACTTTTCTTAATTTGGCTGATATTAGTTATGTAGTAAATAGTGGATCTGTATAAATTGAGTTATTAATACAAATTAAATATCCTTGTGATTTATACTTTATTCTTATTGGGGATCATGAGAATCAAAGAGCCTGATGAATTCCAAGAGTATTTAGGGAAACTGGAGCTTTTGGATCTATAACCTATCTAGTCCTTGACTCTAATGACATAATAGCCCCAGCTCAAGAAACTCTGCCTGAATAACTTACTTGGTTACCAAGGAGAGAACGGTGGTATGGGATGAATTGGGAAGTTAAGACTGACATATATACACTACTATATATAAAATAGATAGCTAATGGGAACCTACTATATAGCACAGGAAACTCTACTCAGTGATCTGTGGTGACCTAAATGGAAGGGAAATCTAAAAAAGTAGATACATATGTATGTATGACTGATTCACTCTGCTGTACACCAGAGACTTCCAGTACATTGCAAAGCAACTGTACTCCAAAAAAAGGCCAGCATGGCTTCAGCTGAAAAAACCGAAACTCTGCCTGAGCAATGTGTGGCCCCCTAAGAAGTTACTTACTCTACTGTCTTATATATAGATCTATTTAATTAGTATTGAATATATAACCTAATATTTCTTAAAATTATTTTGTGGATTTGACTTTTATCACTTCTTAAAACTGTTAGAATGATTCAAGTGCAAAGTCAAAAGGAATAGCTAGAAAATTACCAAAACAACATACCTCAAGCTTGTTTAAGAACAGATTATTCTACCCAATTAACCTCATGCCTTATTTTATTTTGTTTCTGTTGGCCTTTTACCAGGGAGTTAAAGGGATAGTACATATGAAAAGAACTTTGCAAAAGGTAAATTTCTTTGCAAGTAGATTCAGTGAGAAGGGTGATGGTTGCATATAAAATACCTGTTCCTAGCTGATGAATATTGTTTATCACTTTATCACTCCAGATAGTAAAGATGGAAACTCCATCCACATATCCTACTTTAGAAAAGGATAACATAGTAGCTTTATTGTCTATGGCTGGTGGGGCTTCTGAGAGTATAGAATAGTTTGCCAGGTGGCATTTTCATTTTTATTAATTTACAGCTCAATTTTCCATCTTTTCTGAACCAATAGGTCTTGGCTGTTCGACCATCCTTTCTCCAGAAGGATCAGCTCAGTTTGCTGCTCAGATATTTGGATTAAATAANTATAGAATAGTTTGCCAGGTGGCATTTTCATTTTTATTAATTTACAGCTCAATTTTCCATCTTTTCTGAACCAATAGGTCTTGGCTGTTCGACCATCCTTTCTCCAGAAGGATCAGCTCAGTTTGCTGCTCAGATATTTGGATTAAATAACCATTTGATCTGGGCCCGACTGCGAGCAAGTGTATTAAACACATGGATTTCCTTGAAGCAGGCTGACAAGAAAATCAGAGAGGCCAATTTATAAGAAAGAATATCACTGCATTTTTTTAGGAGGAAAACTATAATTTTCTAGTTTAGCTGCCCCCCACAAAATCAAGATGAAAAGATTTTAAATCATTGAAAGAAAAATAAAATTTGTAAGTGAATAAATGCTTTTCTTGATTCATGGAGTAGTAAAATGTGTACATATTTATTAGTCTCTTATAAGTAGTGAAATTACTATACATTCAAAATTAATCTCTTACCCACATATGGTCATTATTGGGTAGACAGTATAAATTATATTTATTAAATGCTAATAATGTCCTATTACAGAGTTCTGTAGTTATTACTTGACTTTCTACATCTCAGCCCATCAGTTTTAGAAATGTAAAATGGTTGTATCTTAGGGTGGTTAAGCACAATATAGGCCTTTTTCACAGTATGATCTTAACAAAATTCTAAGGGCATGGTTTTTTATTTGCAGTCACTATGTCAGAAAATGATGTTGTATTTAGAGATGAAGTTTGGGTTTGATATTGCCTTTTTTTGACAAAAGCCAAGATTGTTGCTAGGGCTAAGAAAGACAAGATGAAGGGGCACTGAGGACGCCATATAGAGAACTTCTGAGAACGTCTCTGTTAAGTGTTAAGGCAGTTTCCAATGAGAGAAATAGTGACCTTTGCAATTGCAAATGAAAGATTTAGTAAATCTTACTTGGCTCTGTAGGTCATAAAATTCTTTTCATTCTAATATATATTGTAGTAAGACTAACAATTCCCAGCTTCCCATCATTTTCAGAAATTGGAATCTCCCAGTTAATGACCATAACTAGTTTCTTTCTTGTTAATAGTATTAAGCCTGGGCAGTATACCCAGCAAAATGTACCTCTAAAGGAACAGTTATTACTGAGAAGTGTTACAGTTCATCATGAGTCTATAAACCATATTTGGAAGTCAGTATTACATTATGCAGCCTTGGGAATTTTACAGATGGTTTAAAGTTTTATCCAAGTGTCCACACAGTCCTTAAGCTTGCATGTAAAAATTTATGTATATGTTCACTTGGAAAACAGGGCAGTTTTTACCAATTAATCTGTGTCCCTCCGTCCCTTCCCAGCCACCTCACCCCCTAGCCCCCAATGCTGAGTCTCTACTACAGATGAAATCCTGAAAACTTTTGCCACTGGCCTACACTGTCTGTGCTTTTTCACCTTCCTGTCAGCTGTTAACAGGCTAGCATCTTATCACTTTAACATGATCTCTTTAGGGTATAATTGACCTGATTATTCCTTTTCTTGGGCTAGACACCAAATTGTTCCAACCTCAGTCTTGATCATTCCTCATGTATTACTCTTTCACTTAATTATTGGTATTTCCTGCTGTTCAGTCCATTGTTTACAAATAGTGCTAGAATAATCATCTTTATAGTGAATGTCTGTAGACTTGTATATTCAGCTTTCCATTTCCCTCTGAATGCTCCAAACTTAACCCATCTTCCAAGCCTATAGCTGGCTATACTCACTGTCCCAAATCAGAAGCTTAATTTTATCCTTGATAGTTTTCTCTGGGAGAAGGAAATGGCAACACACTCCAGTGTTCTTGCCTGGAGAATTCCAGGGACGGGGGAGCCTGATGGGCTGCCGTCTATGGGGTCGCACAGAGTCANCCATTTCCCTCTGAATGCTCCAAACTTAACCCATCTTCCAAGCCTATAGCTGGCTATACTCACTGTCCCAAATCAGAAGCTTAATTTTATCCTTGATAGTTTTCTCTGGGAGAAGGAAATGGCAACACACTCCAGTGTTCTTGCCTGGAGAATTCCAGGGACGGGGGAGCCTGATGGGCTGCCGTCTATGGGGTCGCACAGAGTCAGACACGACTGAAGTGATTTGCAGCAGCAGCAGTTTTCTCTGACCTTTTGATTTTTAACTCATCACTAAGTCTTGAATTTACCATATACCCATCCTCTACAAAAATCTCAAGCAAGGGTCAACTTCTGTTACTAGCCTGGTCTAGATTTTCATTCTCAACCTTTTTGAAGATTGTCCAAGGACTTAGAACATAAACTCTTAAATAAGCTTCTTTTGCAACATAGACTCCTTTGAAAATAAGAACACTACTGATCCTCTGTCTAGAAAATTGCACAGATTTTTCAGTGTGTCCCACTGGTTCCTGGGTTCCCTTGAAATCTGTCCATAGTCTGTAGGTTAAGAATCACTAATGTAAGCTATCAAGGGGACTTGCTTTTCCCATAGTTTTCAGACTTAGAATGTCCTCGTGTCATTAAAATCGTGTTACTAGGGCTTCATCTTCACTGTCTCCATTAAACCTTCCCTAATAAACCTTCCTCTAGCAACAATGACTACAAGTACTTTCTCTGTTGGATTGTAAGTTCCCAAAGAGAAGAAAATAGAGTTGTACAGTTTATTTGCCTTATGCTCTGATGTGCTATGCCTAGCTGTCTGCTAGAAATGGGGGGAACTGTAAAAATCATGTCCTGCTTAGTTTTCTATCTTAAGTTAGATCACATTAGATCACAAGAACAATTAAAAAGATTTGATCTTAACGTCTTTGAACTTGGGATTCTTAAGGTCTCTGAATAGTTGTTATGGTTGTTGGCTGCTATTTCAGCTCTTCTATCCCCACCTAGCAAAAGCTTGACTGTTTTTGTGCAGTACATAAAAATGTCAAACACTGAGACTGGTAGGCAGGACTGACCTTTATTAATGGTCATAATTTTCACCATTAGTTTCTTAAGAGTACATATATCCTCAATAGTATAGTTCATCACTGCTAGAGTACTTGTTTAAAACTATTTTAACTGTGTTCTAAAAAGTAACTTACACAAACCTACCTGGTTTGCCATCTTTGGATGTTTATACTTTGTGGGCTTGTAGTTAGGAAGAAAAATTGTGTCCAAATAACTCATTAGTTTATATCATAAAGCCACCCTTAAAATTGCTTTGCTTTAATGCCTTCTGAAATGTAAACAATGCAGCCAAATAAAAGACAAAGATAAGCTCTTGTGTGAAACTTTATTCATTTATCCACGTGTAAAATACATGTTTTGCCTGATTTTATTCTAGGTCCTAGGAAAGTAACAGACGAGGCCTTCAAGCTCACAAAATTTATATTTTATTTGGGATAACCATAAAAGATAAAGCAGGTAGGTTCGAGGAAGTATAAGTGCATATGAAGAATAACCAAGATGAGAGGACAGTGACTGGGTATGAAGAATGTTTTTGAGGCAAGCAGGGCAGGATGTAAAGAGCAAGCCATGCAAAGATACAGGGAAGTAGTTTCCCAGACTAAGGGGACAGAAAGTAAAACAGCTTTGCCTTTTTGAGGACCTGCAACTGCTGGAGCCCTGTAAGCAAGGGAAGGGTTAAGAGTGGAAGGAAATGTTGACAGAAACAAAAACTAGATCTCTTAGGGTCTATGGGCTACCCTGAAGTGTGACAGGAAAAACTATTGGTAGGTTTGAGCAGGAGCTGACATAATGTATTCAACAGGTTTCAAAGCATTCTCTGCTGTTGTGTGGACTAGAGGAGATTGGTTAAGAAGTTAAGAAGATGTGACTTTCAACAAGTTAAATTTTTTTGTGCCTCCATTTCCTCATGTGTAAAGTGGGACTAATTCTACCTATCTCAAGTGACTATGTGAATTAAATGAATCGATATATGTAAAGTACATCCTAGCACATGAATGCATCATGTAGAAATTCCATTTGGCTGATTGTAGCAGATAGAATGAGTGGAACTGGTTCCATGAAAATTACCTTGAATTTGATATCCCTTCAGCTGATTTAATCTCTTAAACATAGGAAAATAAACACAGAGCATGATGGGACTTAAATAAAACATGCCATGCCATGGAATATTCACAATTTCTGCCATCTTCTGCCCAGCAGTCCTCAGAAAGCCAATGAAAACTTACTTTCAATAGAGCTTTTTGCATTTAACTTCTTACAACTTCAAACAGTTGAGGAAGAGTTGTTAACCTAGCATGGTGGTGTAGTAAAGAGAGCAGTGGCCATGAGCTGGACATAGTTTCTGTTCACAAGGAACTCAGGTCAGGGGAGAAATAAGCAAAAACTCATTCAGTTAAAAAGTTGAGTACCAACTATATGCCAGGATGTGGGCTAGATACTAGGGATGCTACAGTAAACAAGGCAAATATAGCCCATCTGGAGAGAGGCCTTAAACAATGAGCAGTGCTCAACAACAGAGAACTCTGTTAGAGCCTGTAATGAGGAACCTTGCATAGTCTGCGAAGACAAAAGAGGTAACTTTTAACCTAGGACCAGATAAGACGAACAGAAATACTGAAGGATGAAAAAGAATGAGCTAGAATGCTGGTAAAGAGAGGGCAGGGGAGTGGCAGGAACTGGTAGAATTGGGACAAGAAATGAGTGCAGACTAGGCATTCAATAAAATGTTCAGTCATTCTCATCAAGAGTACCCAACAAGGACTTCCCTGGTGACCCAGTGACAAAGAATCGATGCCCCCAACGCAGGGGGCTGGGTTGGATCCTGGTCAGGGAACTAGATCCCATACACCCGCAACGAAAACACCGGACCCCCCGACCCCTACCCTGCCACAACTAAGACCTGCCACAGGTCTTACGTAAATAAATTTTTTTGTGTATATGAATGAACAAATGTTTAACATATTAAAATATTCAACAGTATTCTGTCCTGACATTCAAACACATCTTAAAGTCTTACAAAAACTTCACCCCGCCCCGATGTCTACCTGAGGGCTTACTATGCCAGGAGGTATGAAGTATCGTTTATCTCTGGAACAATGATATATTACCCCTATTTTTACAGCCGGGAAAACTGGGACTCTTAATATGGTCACAAGCCAAACATCTAGAGCGAGTCACAAAGCCAGGAACTGAACCTGGGTATTCTCACCTCAAAACACCTTTTTCTTACTGCTAACTGCTCTCGAAATGCAAAACAAAGGATAGACAAAGGGTTTTCACCAAACTGTTTTGCACTTGATTCTTTTCTTCCGTGCGTCTCCTCATATTCGCTTCTCTGCGTGAACTTCACCCAAAACTAATCCGTTTTCCTAATCACCTTTCAAGATCCCCTTCAAATACCAATACCTCTATGAAGTATGCCCGAGGAGCAAGAAGCCGTCTCTTTCTCCCCTTCTCTCCTACTCTTTCAAATGGCTCCCTACAGTTTGTAGTTGGTATTTTATCATGCCATAGACCTTCCTTTCATTTCATCTTCCACAGACTTCGTCTTGCTCCGCCTTTAGCGACCTGGACACTTCTCCGCCCCCAGCGGTCGCCCCGGAAACGCACGCTACTTCTGGCTGAATCTGTTCGGTGAATCCTTTTCAACCTCCTCCTGGGGTCCAACGCCTCATTCCCCCAGACCCGCTTCATATAAGGTGTACCAACTCTATCTCCGCAAATTTCTAGCTACAAGAACTAAGACCGCTATCTTCAACGCTGACTCCGGGATGGGGACGCTTCGGACACAGAAACGCTTAGCAACCACCGGCTTCCGTCTTCTCTTGCCCACCTCCGAGATCCTCTTCCGGGGCAGAGATCGGCTCGCCTCTCTCCAAGATGGCGAGCGGCGGCAGTGGGGGGGTTTCGGTGCCTGCGCTTTGGAGTGAAGTGAACCGTTATGGCCAGAACGGTGACTTCACGCGCGCTCTCAAAACCGTCAACAAGAGTAAGTGTCCGCATAGCGCCGGGCGGGTGGGAGGATGCAGCCCCCTTGCGACGCGCGCGACCGTCTCCGAGCAGACGCGGGGAGAGGAGACCCCAGCCGCCCGCTAGGGCCGGAAAGTCCAGCCGGCGGGGGTCGCCGTCCATTTGTTCAACCCGGCCAGCTCTGGGTCCTGGGTGGCTTAGAGCCACGTGTACTGCCCTCTTTAGCTCCCCCCAGCGAGAAGCGAGGGAGGGATTTAAAGAGACCGCAGCTCCCAACGTCTTCTACAAACTGTTTTTATTTTACTCCGTTGATTTCATGCCTTACTTCGCAAATACTCCACGTTGCCTGCTTTTCGCTTTCCTTGTAGTGGAGTGATCAAGACAGTATTGCTAATGGAGCTTTTTCTTTTGGGCCGCAGCGCGGGGGAGGAACCTGCCTGGGACACGTAATTTGGAAGCTAGTGCTGACGAAGTGAAAGCTGTACAGACTCAGGGTAGAGGAAAGGGCTGGATCTGGATGTTAGGCCTGTCATTCCCACAGATAGAATCCCTCCAGGGTCCTAGACAAGAAAATGTGTGTGTGAAAGCACTAACATTTGAAATAATGTTGCAAAAAACAAAGGTGTATTCTCTTTTTTTGTCCAGTAACTGCTCGTTTTTCGAGTAAACTGTCTTCGATGTGACGTTCAATTCATTATATTTTATGATTTACTACCTAACTGTAATATAGCCATGCTTTTTAATGTTCCCTGTCGTGCTAAATTATTTACTGAAGATATTGCCTGTATTTGTTCGGTTTGGAAATGTAATTACCTGGACAGGGTTTGACTGTTCAAAGCAGTAATAACACACAAGGTATTTCTGTAACATACAAGTATGGATTTTCAATAACCTATTGCTGAGTTAATGTGAAAAGAAGTGATTATGCCCACAGTGCACTTTTTGTGATTTCACACATTGAGGAAAATAGCTACTAATGAGCATTATTTGATTCTTAAACTTGTTTTGAATTAACTTTGGCCTTTGGCTAGGCCTGCAACCAATATTAATCAGCACTGTAGTATTTTGCAGGCATTCTTTAATCAGCAAGGGCTGTCAGTTTGTTCTCCAGTATATATTTTCTTAATTTATAGAAAATATTCTGATTCTTAGACTGGGAGTTGAATTCCTATAGTTGCCCAAAAGCATGAGGAGTGATCCTAGTCATTTTGACACTGAACAGCTGTTTAGCATTGACACTTGGCCAACTGAATTCTTCCTTGTATTTCTGGTTTAGTTATATTAGCCGAAAAGGGAAATTTTGAATAGTGTTTGGAAATATTGCCAGCAAAATAAATTGTATATTTTAGAGTATACAATTTATTTATACAGAGTATTCTCATGTAATTTTCTTTATAACCTTGTAAAATAGGTAGTGCTTTCATACTCATTTTGCAACCAGAAAGTTGACATTTGGCAGTCAAATGACTTGCCCAAGACCTCAAGGCAGTTAGTGACAAACTTATAATCAAACCTGTCATTTGCTGCTAAGTTCTATGTGAACTTTTTTCTTTCCCTGTGAAGTAATGAAATATGTAGGATATACCATGTGTCCCAAGATGAAAAAGCAATAGAAAATAGCTTCATTCTTTATTTCACTGTACTTTTTTTTTACATGCATCTTGAGAAGCTGTCTCACTGGAAAGGCTAACTAGCTCTCCTTTTTGTCACTTAACTTAAAGGTCAGCCATTTAAAAAATATTTTGACCAGTCTTTTCTGCTGCAGTAAAATTGGTGTTGTAGCTTCCTTAGGTGGAAATGTACAAAGCGAATGGATTTAAAAATTGCTTCCCTAAAATTGCTCACTAGTACTGCAGATCAACAAAGATGATGTTACTGCCCTGCACTGTAAAGTGGTATGCCTTATCCAGAATGGAAGTTTCAAGGAAGCCTTGAATGTCATCAACACTCACACCAAAGTGTTTGCCAAGTAAGTGATTTAATTAGTTTTTTGTGCACGTTTACGACAGCTGTAACCGTTTCCATGTTTTCCCCCCATTATTCAGTGATTTTTTTACCTTTTTCCTTCCTTTCCTCTTTTTTCCTCTTGCTTCCCAGTGGTGTTTCTGAAACTGGAAGGAGCAGTAGTAACCTCTGTTCTGTCATGCCTTAAGGAGCCTTTTCTTTACACTTATCGTCCCTTTGAAGGGAAGGGAAGAAGAAGGGACACTCTGGAGGGGCATGGGCCATAAATGAGTCACAAGAGTTCTTGAAGGATGTAGGGAGAACAATTCAGCAGAAGTTTAATTTGAAAAAAGGGGCAGGGGACAGAGGAGGGCAGAACACATAGGGTAGGGATGTGTAAGTCAAGGTCTCTGGGATGGTTTGGCAGTCTTAGCCTGACCTCTGTGCCTGTCTCCTTTGAGAACTGTTTAGGTGAGTATGATATTAGGCCAAGATCTTTCAGAGTTCTTTAGCAGTCTTTAGAATATATAGTCGTTTTTAATTTATTACTGTTTATTACTGTTTTGGGGTTGCGCTGGATCTTTGTTGCTGTGCAAGCTTTCTCTAGTTGCAGCCAGCAGTGGCTACTCTCTGTTGCAGTGTATGGGCTTTTCCTTGTGGTGGCTTCTCTTTTTGCAGTGCACAGGTTGTAGGCACACAGACTTCAGTAGTTGCAGCGTGCAGGCTCCAGGATGTGTGGGCTTCAGTAGTTGCAGCGCATGTGGGATCTTGGTTACAGGACTCGGGATCAGTGAAACCTGTGTCCTCCTGCATTGGCAGGTGGATTCTTATGCACTGTACCACCAGGGAAGTCCAGCAGTTTTTTTTTTGTTGTTTGATTTTGCATTTCATGAAATGTGAACCTAAATTCTGAATTGTTACTGTAATTTCATTTTTCGTTAGTTATACCTAAGCCCCAAATGAAATGTGTATTGAAATGCAGGTTGTATCATATTTGTTCTTTAATGTTTATAAGGTGCACCAACAGTGTATTGTATTCTTCCTTTTGTATAAGGATATAAGAATTTCTATGTGTTTTTTTTGTATTTGCAAAGACAAACACTTGATGCAGAAGCAATAAATAAAAATAGTCACTTGTAGAAGGTGAGGGCAACATAGTAGATTTGAATGACAGTGGAAGTAAAACCTTTCAGTGCATACCTTTTTGTTTTTTTACTGGGGCCAACTGCATGTATTATAGATTTAAAAATTTTTTTTAGACTTTATTAAAAATAAAAGGGTTAGTAAAGGAAGCCCCAATAAAAGGTATCCTGTTTTCCTCTAATAAACATGTTTATACTAAAATTCATTGTTTTGATTTTGGGTGATTTTGTGAGAGGGAAAGTTTTCAAATAACATTTTGTTAAGTCTGGTGAGTAAAGGATATTGCCATCTGCTTGATACTGGTTTTTTCCTCGTAGATTATGGTTGAAACTTCAAAATGAGTTTCACATGTGACATTGATGTAGATGAATTCTTAAGTCTATGTGCATAAGGAGTGTTTTTGGTAGTTGTGTGTTTATCAGTTGTTTGGTTACAAGTGCTGTGCTCTTAAGATTTCTAATTACTTTTTCTTTGCTAATTATTCTTTAACAAGTTAAAACAGCATTTTATGGCTTATTATTTGATTAACAGATTTAAGAAACTTGTATAACAACACATTTAAAACAATGTTGAGATTGTCTTTATATCTAAAACAGTTCTTAGCTAATTCAGAATTTTATTCTTATATATTTGTTTCAAAAGGCCAGTAATTCTAGTAAGAATATCCATGAAAACAAGAGTGCCTAGGGAAATGAATGTAGTATTTTCTATCACTTTTAAGCTGTCTGATTTTAGACAAGTCACTAGCGTTTGTCATCTTATTAATGATTAAATAACTTAATATGTATCAAGTGTGCTTAGAGCAGTATCTGGCTTATAGTGGGTGCTCTGCAGTGTTAGCTAATAATCACATATTGGTTTTTGCTTTTTCAGTAACTCTCTTTCCTTTGAGAAGGCATACTGTGAGTATAGGCTGAACAGAATTGAGAATGCCTTGAAGACAATAGAAAGTGCCAACCAGCAGACAGACAAACTAAAGGAGCTTTATGGACAAGTGGTAATTACTGCTTTAAAATCCCTGTTTGACAGTCATCCTAAGTGAACGAGATTCTGCCTAGAGCAGGGAGTAGGGATGAGGAACCCCAGCCCATCCTGACGCTCCATTAAACTTGCCACCAAACCAATTCAACATATTCCCTCTTCTTGATCTTCGTATGAGCAACTGCATGTATAGTGTTCTATGAACAAATGACTTCCTCGGGGTAGTTGGGAAATTACTAACTATCCTATGAAATTTGAACTTTGTAGTTGGAAAGATGAAGGCCAGGAAGTTTATATACTATAGTTTTGAAGTAGTCTTTATAGTTTTTAACTGGTATTTTATTCTAAGTGTAAAATGAAAATCATGATGAATAAGAATTTGGATGAATTCAGATGGTTCATGAAATCTCTGGAAATACCTTATTTTCAAAGAGTTTTGAGACATACAAATAAGCCTATAGTGTTATTTATGATAAGAAAACAGAAATGTTATACTAGAACTAGCAAAACCCTCTTAAAATTTTTTTAAATGTCAGTTTAGGGCAAATAATGTTGTATTGAATTATACATTGTCCCTAAAAGGTAGTATTAGTTTAACAAAGAAAAATTTGGGCACGTTTATGGATCATAGGTCCATAAAACACTTTTCATGTAAGCGGGGTTAGTTTAAGGTGAATGCCTGCATTTTGGTATTGATAAAGGGTACCCGTCTTTGCATACATGGTAGACTAATTGACCCAGAGTGGCAGTTCTCTCTGCCCTTTGAGAACAACTTGAATGGAATAAGAAAGAATTATGTTGTGTACACTTGATACTACCCAATACAATAGTTGGTTTCTGGGAAGAGGTAATGAAGATGAAGTATAATGAACCCGTAGAAATAGTAAGCCCTTGTGTTAACATCTAATTTTGTTCCTGTTTACTAGGGCTTAGTAATCTTCTGGGAAATTTTTTTGTTGTTGTTGAGTCAGACTTAGGTAACAAGGTTGATCTCTCCAGAATGATTTTCTTTTACAACCCACTTAGACACTTACCTAACCTCAAGATGGGAGTTGATACGATGGCTTTTCTCACTGAATCATGCCTACAAATATGCAGTATAGTAGAGATTTATTGCAAGTAACTTTTGGGAAGTATTAGTAGCCTGCAGAACTAATTGAAAAATTGTAAAAGAAAAACAGTTAATTTCCCACATTATGTTGAATTAGGTTTCTTATATAACAGTTCCAAAAAGGGTTTATATGGGGTTAGGGATATAACACAATACTTGTCTTCCCTGATTTTTGATCTGTCATTTATCTCTTTAGTTATATCGGTTAGAACGCTATGATGAATGCCTGGCTGTATATAGAGATCTTGTCCGAAACTCCCAAGATGATTATGATGAGGAGAGAAAAACAAATCTTTCAGCAGTTGTTGCAGCTCAAAGCAACTGGGAAAAAGTGGTTCCAGTGAGTATCTCTATATATGCATACAGCCATGAAACGTTGTTCCTGTCTGATGTTTGACTGGTGTTTTGCTCTGTGGCAGGAGAACTTGGGTCTCCAAGAAGGCACACATGAGCTATGCTACAATACTGCGTGTGCCCTCATAGGACAAGGCCAGCTGAGCCAGGCGATGAGAATTCTGCAAAAAGCTGAAGGTTGGACACTTGTTAAAATTATATGTAAACGTAACATGCATATAACTTTGCAAAGTATTTCCAAAACCTACATTTGGTTTCTGGGACGTTTTTAAGTGGAAATTATTGATGCAGTGGAAATTTCTCAGAATCCATCTAGCCCTTCACTTGGTATCCTGACTGTGTCTCTCTCTTGGTTTCTTATCCTTAAACCAGTCTACTTGTCCATATTCAACCACACCAAAACTTAAGTTTGAGTAGTAGGTTTTTGAACAAGTTGCTGTGAATTTTAAATGCAAATTAACAGTTAATAAACATTTGGTAAATGTTATAATTGTTATTGGTATTAAGTACACAAGTACAATAACAGTATGGTGTGCCTGTGTGTGTGCCTGAGTATACACTATATTTACGCATTGATAACACTATTCAAGCACATTTTCACTCCACTTACTATGTTTCCATATACAGTACCTATATACTTGAAAGCTGTTACTAGAAAAAGAAAATAATTTATTAGAGAACTTAATGACTGGTCTCAACTCCCGAACTATTTCAACTTGATCTGCATACATACTCCTTGGAAGCTATGAAGGTGATGTTGTAGAACTGCAGTGAATGATAGGAAGGAAAAAAAGATGAAATACAGTCTCGTTTATTAATACTGATGGTTAAAATAAGGGCCAAGGTTAGAGCACCTTGAGGCGAAAACTGTGTGTAAGAATTATGATTTCTGGATCATACCTAGCATTGAAGTGGTATGGAGGACACCCTCATACATAGTTTGAGGTTTGAATATAAAAGTAGTAGAGGCTTTGCAGTGGGCAGTTTGTGCAGTGTAGCAGATTTTGCGGGGAAGGCAATGGCACCCCACCCCAGTACTCTTGCCTGGAAAATCCAATGGACGGAGTAGCCTGGTGGGCTGCAGTCCATGGGGTCGCTAACAGTCGGACAGACTGAGCGACTTCACTTTCACTTTTCTCTTTCATGCATTGGAGAAGGAAATGGCAACCCACTCCAGTAGTCTTGCTTGGAGAATCCCAAGGATGGGGGAGCCTGGTGGGCTGCCATCTATGGGGTCACACAGAGTCAGACACGACTGAAGTGACTTAGCAGCAACAGCAGCAGATTTTGAAATTTGCATACCCTTTGATCTAAGAATTTCATTTCTAGAAATTTAAGGAAAAACTGGATACATTCATATGTATATGTATGAATGTTCATAAGAACAAAAATTAAGAAACATGCATTTCTGTCCTATTAGAGGACTAGCTAGTTTCATTATAACCATAGAATAGATTACCATGTGGTCATTAACAGTATTCATGTTAAAAATAATAACATAGATGTATCTGTGTTATAAAGATGTCTATAGTATATTAATGGGGGAAGGGAGGTTTCAAAATAGTAGAATATCCCACTTTCATTTAAAAATGCAACTGTGCGTTTACATTAAAAACAATAACTGAAATGCTAAAGAGTGGTTACTTCTGGGCGGCAGGAGTATTGTCTTTATACTTTTTTGTAACTGATTTTTTGCAGTCAATGTTTGTTGCATTTATAGATTTTTAATTCCCTTAAAAAATTTTAACAGGGATTACAAGTGAAAGAAAATGCCAAAGAGGAAGAATAATCAAGGATTGATATTTATATAATATGTTTGATGTTAATGATAAATCTCAAATTTGTTTGTTATCAAAATTATCTTAAATCTTCTGCCTAAGAATTTTGTTTTTGCTCATTGGAACATAAAAGAAATGAGAATTACCCAGCAATGTTAATTTTGAAAACATTTTTTCCTATAGATCTCTGCCGCCGTTCATTTTCAGAAGACTCTGTAAGTATTCCACTGTGGTTAAGCCCAGATATTATACTGTAGCTAATATAAATTTGTAGTAGACTTCTGTGTAGTATTTATTGACTTTTTGAGATGATGCTGATTCATTAAATAGGAATCACAAATCCTCTGGGATCTTATTTGATGGAATAAGATCAACAAAAACCCTTATTTGATGGAATCTCTTAGGGTGAGGAATTAGAATACAAAAATTTTATATGCCTTATGCATTTCATTTTAAATTCATATAAATATTAATTCATTCTCCTGTTTTAGATGTAGGGCTCAGGTCTTTGAGAAGGGTCTATTCGTGGGAATTCCATGCATAGTTATTACAGAATTCTACCCTCATGATCTCCAGGGGTTTTTTTAAAGTGTAATAGTATTTTAAAGATAGTCGTGAATTACTTTCACTACAGAATTGTTTTTTCACTGATCTCTTACTGTTTTCTTGCTCATACCTAATTAGATAGTAATTTTCTTTAGGAACTTACCTTTGTCAAATATTTTGAACATTCAGCATAGTTAATCATTGAAGCCAGTCTCTTTTCTCACTCATAGTTCATGTCTTACTATAATACTTAAGTTTTATAATTTTCTTATCAAACACAATGGCATAATGGGACTGGAAACAAATGCATCTTACACTCCTAGTGAACATATTCTTACCAGGTGAGAGTAAGAATGCCAAATATGGCAAAAAAGAGCAGCCTCTTAGCCTTGAGGATTCACTGTGTGTGGGCATCAGTCAGCTTCTCCAAAGGAATGGAAAATAATAGATTCGTCTGGGGTATCAGTTAAGAGACTTGCTACTTTAATTACAGAGTTAGTTTCAGCTCTTGAAGTTCTTTGCAAGTGATAATTCCTAGTTAAAATTTTGTAATCTTTGGATTAGAATTACATTAGAATAAAGAGTAAAGCATTCTGAAAATGTGTTTCTATGAGAAAATTGTTTCCAGAATTCCGGGGTATTGTAAAACCTTAAACATGCATGCTAGTTTTTACTGTTTTTTATTTCTTAGGTTTTAAAGAAGAAATGATCAATGAATAGTATTCCTGAACTTGTTACCATGTTCTTCCAGAATCTTTCTTTTTGCCATTCTCATTTAAGCTTCCCTGTTTTGATGGCAATTCGTAAATTTAACAAAATTGACTCTATAGGAAAATTCCTGAAAATTATATATTTTCTTTCTGTTTATATAGTCTTTTGAATATGTGGATCAATTTGGAGAACTTATGGAGAAAAAAATTTTCTTTTTTTGCTTAGGATGGGACTGAAGAAGACCCCCAGGCAGAACTGGCCATCATTCATGGGCAGATGGCCTATATTCTGCAGCTTCAGGGTCGTACAGAGGAGGCTTTGCAACTTTACAACCAGATAATAAAATTAAAGTAAGTGAGTTATAAAAATGAAGTGTCTTTTATAGGGGATAAGGTTTCTTTTTAAAGGTCTCTTCCTTTTTGACTGTTACTTTTTGTTCACAGACCAACAGATGTGGCATTGCTAGCTGTGATTGCAAATAACATCATTACAATTAACAAGGTATGGACTATCCATGGTTTCCCTACACTTATATCTTAACACTAGAAGCATATTACCCCAGCCTTGTTCTAGGATAGGTTTTTCCATGACAAAATCCAGTTACAGCAAAATCACAATGAGTGAGTGAGTGAAAGTTGCTCAGTCATGTCCTATTCTCTGCGACTCCATGGACTGTTTGTTCACAGACCAACAGATGTGGCATTGCTAGCTGTGATTGCAAATAACATCATTACAATTAACAAGGTATGGACTATCCATGGTTTCCCTACACTTATATCTTAACACTAGAAGCATATTACCCCAGCCTTGTTCTAGGATAGGTTTTTCCATGACAAAATCCAGTTACAGCAAAATCACAATGAGTGAGTGAGTGAAAGTTGCTCAGTCATGTCCTATTCTCTGCGACTCCATGGACTGTACAGTCCATGGAATTCTCCAGGCAAGAGTACTGGAGTGGGTAGCCTTTCCCTTCTCCAGGGGATCTTCCCAATGCAGGGATTGAACCCAAGTCTCCCGCATTGCAGGTGGATTCTTTACCAGCTGAGCCACAAGGGAAGCCCAGGAATACTGGATCGGGTAGCCTATCCTTTCTCCAGTGGATCTTCCCCAACCCACGAGTCGAACTGGGATCTCCTGCATTGCAGGTGGATTCTTCACCACCTGAGCTATCTGGGAATCCCAAATATCACAGTGGAGAGTGTTATTTAACTCTCATAATGATTCTGCAAGGTGTGTTCAAATAATAGGACTATTTTTTAGCTATATACACTGGACTTTAAAATCTTACCCTTTTCCCACTATTTATTAGAATTATCATATTCTATATGATTATGTTATTATGTTAATATAACTGTAATAATATTTCCCATTATTATTATATGGAGAATATTTGTTAGAGAAATAAATTGTTTAGACTTTGATTTCTTCATCTAGTAAGTCTGAATGCAAGTTTTCTGTTTATAGTTTTTGTCTTTCCAGTGGTTTTTGTTTTGAGGGAGAAGAGCCATGGGCAGGTTTTCTCTCTCTCTCCATCGCCCTCCTCAATCCAAGCCCTGAGTAAAATATTACAAGCATGTATATAAACAATCCTAATGAGTACTGTGTGAGTCAGAATAAACACCTTTTGGAACATTGTTTTAATGAGAAGATATGTCAAGTTCATATTTGAAATTCAAGTTAATAGAAAATTAGAAAAGTAACAGTTGGTTTCTTTTGGTAGGCTGTGTGATTTTCTAAGCGCCAGCTTATTTCATCCTCACAGTTATCTTTTTAGGTGACAGTACTTGTCTCCAATTTATAGAAGTATAATCTGAGGCTAAAAGGAGTTAAATGATTTGTATAAGATCACAGCCAATAAGAGGTAGAACTTGGATTCAGATTCTAGTCTCTGAC
The DNA here is from genome assembly GCA_006410675.1 of Oreotragus oreotragus. NCBI lineage: Eukaryota > Metazoa > Chordata > Mammalia > Artiodactyla > Bovidae > Oreotragus > Oreotragus oreotragus. The sequence continues at coordinate 220,918 of SJYX01008312.1, forward strand.
TCCAGAGTGCTCTCCTCCTGGCCATGTATGGTATCTCTCACCTCATCTGGCAGAGATTCAGAGGGTTCACATATGTGGGATAGTGGCACTGAAAGGTAATAATTACAGGGTGTTTCAGACCATTGTCATGGTGTAGGTTTCCAGAAATTGATCCTGGCATTTGATTCTTAGCAGCAAGATCTACCTGCTTACAATTTGAAATGCTGCTGCTGCTAAGTTGCTTCAGTCGTGTCCAACTCTGTGCGACCCCATAGACGGCAGCCCACTAGGCTCCTCTGTCCCTGGGATTCTCTAGGCAAGAATACTGGAGCGGGTTGCCATTTCCTTCTCCAATGCATGAAAGTGAAAAGTAAAAGGGAAGTTGGTCAGTCGTGCCCGACTCTTAGCGACCCCATGGACTGCAGGCTACCAGGCTCCTCCATCCATGGAATGCCAGTGAGGACAAATTGTTTTTAACTGATATATAAATAGCGGGGAGGAGTGTGTGTGAAGTACTAAGTATCTCAATCCATTAGATTAGTGCAAAAGTAATTACGGTTTCAGACCCTGAATTTTAAATCCTTATAACTAGGCTCAAACACATCTTTATTAATAGTTATTGTGTAGAATAAGAAAATAACACTTCAAAGCGACAATTTTTTTGATTTTCAGTCAGCTCATGGAGCTCTTCCACCTTTCCAGTTTGCTTCAAATACCACATGGCCATAGAATGGTGGGCATTGGGTTCTTGGGCAAGTTCTCATGCAGTTGTAAGCGAATCAGCTTCAGTGATCCTCTCAGATGGTCGTTGTCAACTTCCAGTGGCCAGCCACTGTGCTCCTCATCCTCAAGGCTCTCGTCTCCTTTGAAGCACCACTGCACTGGATGTTTATTAGCAGTTCCTGGGCCAAATGTGTTGTTGCTGTAGTGAGTTGTTTCTGTTGCTCTATGACTCAGTTTGAACTTGAATAAGAAAATTGCTCAAATTTGCTTTTTGTCTACCATCATTTCCGTAGTCTAAAGTACATATGAAATAAACAGCAAGTAATAATTCATTAGCAAAAACTATAAAGCAAGAAATGTACATTAAAATGATGTATAACATTACTGCATTTATTTAAGAATGTATTCAGTATCAAATAGCAAAGTTCAATAATATTAAACCAAAATTACTTTTACACTAACCTAATAAATATATTTATATACTGAATTTTTCTTCAGTCAACATTTCTGAATTTTTCTTCAGTGGATTGCTGAATCCATTCAGTTCAGTTGCTCAGTCGTGTCTCTTTGTGACCCCATGAAACGCAGCACGCCAGGCCTCACTGTCCATCACCAACTCCCGGAGTCTACCCAAACCCATGTCTATTGAGTTGGTGATGCCATCCAGCCATCTCATCCTCTGTTGTCCCCTTCTCCTCCTGCCCCCAATCCCTGCCAGCATCAGGGTCTTTTCAGATGAGTCAACTATTTGCATCAGGTGGCCAGAGTATTGGAGTTTCAGCTTTAGCATCATCCCTTCCAAAGAAATCCCAGGGCTGATCTCCTTCAGAATGGACTGGTTGGATCTCCTTGCAGTCCAAGGGACTCTCAAGAGTCTTCTCCAACACCACAGTTCAAAAGCATCAATTCTTCGGTGCTCAGCCTTCTTCACAGTCCAACTCTCACATCCATACATGACCACAGGAAACATAGCCTTGACTAGGCAGACCTTAGTCGGCAAAGTAATGTCTCTGCTTTTGAATATGCTATCTAAGTTGGTCATAACTTTTCTTCCAAGGAGTAAGCGTCTTTTAATTTCATGGCTGCAATCACCATCTGCAGTGATTTTGGAGCCCGGCCCCCCACCCCAAAATAAAGTCTGTCACTGTTTCAATTGTTTACCCATCTATTTGCCATGAAGTGATGGGACCGTTTCTTAGTTTTTTGAGTGTTGAGTCTTAAGCCAACTTTTTCACTCTCCTCTTTCACTTTCATCAAGAGGCTCTTTAGTTTTTCTTTAGTTGTGCAAGGAGATCCAACTAAAGGAAATCAGTCCTGAATATTCATTGGAAGGTCTGATGTTAAAGCTGAAACTCTAATACTTTGGCCACCTGATGCGAAGAACTGACTCACTGGAAAAGACCCTGATGCTGGGAAAGATTGAAGGCAGTAGGAGAATGAGACAACAGAGGATGAGATGGTTGGGTGGCATCACCGACTCAATGGACATGAGTTTGAGTAAGCTCCAGGATGATGGACAGGGTGATGGACNGGCCACCTGATGCGAAGAACTGACTCACTGGAAAAGACCCTGATGCTGGGAAAGATTGAAGGCAGTAGGAGAATGAGACAACAGAGGATGAGATGGTTGGGTGGCATCACCGACTCAATGGACATGAGTTTGAGTAAGCTCCAGGATGATGGACAGGGTGATGGACAGGGAAGGCTGGTGTGCTGCAGTCCACAGGGTCGCAAAGAGTCAGACATGACTGAGCGGCTGAAATGAACTGAAATTAGGTCTTTACTCAAGATATTACTAATAGATTTTATTGATAAAGAAGCTATTAGATTTTCATCTTGCATTAAAACTGAACTAAATTTTATTTTACCGATCTTTATAATAAATTTTAGATACGCATTTTTATATTTTCTCCAAGTAATTTCCATGCAAGAGATGAAATGCAATGCAAGTCGAATCAAAAATCTCCAGAAATCCATGACATCCTTGACTTTCAAAGGCAAAGAAGGTAGGAAGAAAGACTGAAGTCATTGCCACCTATACATGTAGCACCAAGTGAAACAGACTCCAAGTGAGAAAGCACCAAATAGCATGTGCATGCATCCTAAGTCACTTCAGTCATGGCCGACTCTTTGCCCGCCAGGCTCCTCTGTCCATGAGATTATCCAGGCAAGAATACTGGAGTGGGTTGCATGCCCTCCTCCAGGGGATCTTCCCAATCCAGGGACAGAACCTGTGTCTCTTGTGTCTCCTGCATTGCTAGGCATTACCACTAGCACCACGTGGGAAAGCCCAACAAAATTGCACAAATAGCACTAAATGAAATACTGAATGAGACAGGAGTGAAATCTAACATGAAAGAATAGACTCTGTGAACAGTGAGAGTCTAAGACTTAAGATCTTTGACTTAAGATCTTCTTATTCTGCTACTTCATAATTGGAGTCATTGAGTGTCACTAATCTTTTTTACACATGGTCACCATAGAATTAGGTCTGCCCACATTACCAGAAACAGACAGTGATATTTTCTTCTTCATTCTGTAGATCCTAAAATTCTAGATTATTTATGCTATCTTGGGCCAATGAACCCAAATGGTACCATACTGCACCATTTAACCAGTACTGTCTCACATAATAAATTATTCTGCTAACTACAGGCAGTTTTCACACTTCTTTCTGACATGTTTTATTCTTGAGAAAAGTGTTAAAGTAAAAAAACATTTCAGGAAGATCTGACTTTTCCTATAAAAACACTGTTCTAACTAAATGCTATTTCCCTGATTCAATGTAGTTCAATTGCTCAGTTGTGTCCGACTCTTTGCGACCCTATGGACTGCGACACACAAGACTTCCCTGCCCATCACCAACACCCGCAGCCTACTTACTCAAACTCATGTTCATTGAGTTAGTCATGCCATCCAACCATCTCATCCTCTGTCGTTCCATTCTCCTACCACCTTCAATCTTTCCCAGTATCAGGGTCTTTTCCAGTGAGTCAGTTCTTTGGATCAGGTGGCCAAAGTATTAGAGTTTCAGCTTCAACATCGGTCCCTCCTATGGATATTCAGAACTGATTTCCTTTAGGATGGACTGGTTGGATCTCCTTGCAGTCCAAGGGACTCTCAAGAGTCTTCTCCAACACCACAGTTCAAAAGCATCAGTTCTTCGGCGCTCAGCCTTCTTCACAGTCCAACTCTCGCATCCATCCATTCCATTTGTTTATGTATGACAGAATGTCAAAGAGGAGTAAATTACGTTACTCATCGGTCATCTAAATTCTTAAGATATTTCGTAGAAATTACAAATTTAGGTATCTTTGTAGTCCTGATTTTCACTGTAAGATTTGTGCAGTCCCTCTGTACTTTTAATCAAAATGCTAAAAACAGGCCATTAATAGTGGAAGGATAAAACCAAGAACTCAAGCCAAATTTATATGCATCATAGTAGCATAGGCACCCCAACCAAGTATATTATCTTCCAAGCTCTCTTGTTGTGTTAACGTAAAATAAGGCCTTGGAGTGTTGAAAGAGTTGAAGTCTAAGATTGTTGTTAATGATGAGTGATCTTTTCTTTGTCAGGACCAAAATGTCTTTGACTCCAAGAAGAAAGTGAAATTAACAAATGCAGAAGGAGTGGAGTTTAAGCTTTCTAAGAAACAACTGCAAGCTATAGAATTTAACAAAGCTTTACTTGCTATGTACACAAATCAGGTAGGTAACAGAGCTCTCGTCCTCCTGACTAAACCTTTTGGAGTATGGTACATGACCCATAATGGGTGTATCAGTCCAGTCTGTGTTTTCATTTCTTGTCTTTAATTCATGGATACTTCAGAATGTCATGTATCATAGATTTTAACTGTTAAATAAGTAATTTGCCCAATTCTTTGTAAAGGTGTGCAGTTGATGGCTTCTAAGAAGAAAACACTGTTCACAGCTGGAAATGAGATAATTTTCTCATTACCTCATTTCTAATTTCTCTAAATTAAGAAAAAAATCAAAGGTGCTGGTCATGAGTATAGATTTAAGAGCCATCTTTGATTATAGTTTGTGTGCATAATCACCTCAAGCTATAAATGAGGTCAATTCTAACTCTCATGTGTGTAAATTCTAATTGTTATAATTTTGTACTCTTCTAGAGCAGGAGTTTTCAGTGGGCTGAGAGGCAGTAACGTTTTCATTATTTAGAGCTGAGTCATATTGTTCTTAAATACTTTAGCAAGAAATACCTGTACATTTTGTTGCTTTGAAGCAAAGGGTGACACTTGATACGTGTGTGTGTTTAAACAAAATTCTGGAATTTAAGCATCCAAATGAATATTTTGGACTTATTTTTCCTAAATGCTTTCAGAACCTATAGTTTATATTCAGTAAATGGAAATCTTTTTTTATATAAGAAAAAACTGAGACTACTATAAACCACCTCTCTCGACCTAAGTGGTTCTTCAGCTATGATTTTGTTTCAACTGATTTCCTTCCACCTCCCCTGTGCTTCTTTTCCCTTTGGTCATTCCCTTAATGTTTGATTTAATTAACCAGTTTATGGTGGGGTGGGGTGTGAAATACTGTTTTTTAGGCAGAACAGTGTCGCAAAATATCTGCCAGTTTACAGTCGCAAAGTCCTGAGCGTCTCCTTCCTGTGTTAATCCAAGCTGCCCAGCTCTGCCGTGAAAAGCAGCACACAAAAGCAACAGAGCTGCTTCAGGTAAAAGAATTTTGAGTTTTTCATGAGATCTCAGGTGGCTGCAGCCTTGTTTCATTTTCATTATGTTATAATAATGTTAGCCTTATAAACTTCACGGGAAAATGAGTATTGATAATATACCACTAGATACATGCCAGAGTGTCACTTCAATTAATTCTTGGGCTTTAGCTTTCTTTATATAAGTTTGCATTAGTAAATGTTTGCCGTAAACTCTGAAGAATACTTTTTATTTGGAGATCAATTTAACAGTAGTTAATGATTTGTTAATGGAGAAGGAAATGGCAACCCACTCCAATATTCTTGCCTGGAGAATCCCATGGACAAAGGAGCCTGGTGGGCTACAGTCCATGGGGTTGCAAAGAGTCGGACACAACTGAGCGACTAACACATAGACACACACAATGGTTTGTTTTAGATTTAAAATACCAATAATATATTCTCTAATTAAAGTCCCGATCCAAAACTTCAATTACAGAAATACTGACTTGATTTTTAATTAACCAGAATGAAGTGATAAATCACATTGAATTCCCTAAGAGTAGACCACATTGGAAAATTGGATAGTGTAAAATTAGGACCATCTTCAGGGGAAATGTTGCTGAACAGGGATAAGGAGTTAAGAGTCATAATTTTTTTTTTTTTAGTATCTTAAAAAAAATCTGCATAGTAATCTTACTATTTTTCTGCTGGTGACTTCTTGGAAACTTGATGTTATTGCACTTACTTAATTTTGAAGCCAAGAGCATAATGTTGAAGCCAAGTGCATATCGAATAAAATTTTTTCAAATTTAAACATTTGTTCTGAAACAAGAAATTTAATATTTTAAAGCTAGATTTGAAATTTAACAAGGCTGAAATAAGCAGTTAGAATATGTACACTTAGTTGTGTAAATTAAATGTGATTTCCCCCCCTCCCCCAACTATTTAGGACTATTCAGATCAGCATCCAGAAAACGCTGCTGAAATTAAGCTGACCATGGCACAGCTGAAAATTTCCCAAGGTAGTCACGATTATTTCATCATGATCAAAATAATCATGTTAACGGAAATATATGGTTGGAATGATTCTGAAGTATTTGTAGACTATGTGATTTTTTTAATTTTTGCATCATAGTGAAGCATAATGCTGTTCCAAATACAAAGCTAGATTGTACGAGCTCCAACAGGTATAGTAGTGAGTTTAGTAGGCCTTTTCTTGGGTTAATTCCTAAATTGTTAGAATGTTTCTCAAACTATGCCTTGAAAGTCTGTAGAAGCAAAGAATTCATCTGTTCTATATTTAAATTTCCTGGATATGTATGTCTTGTATAGAAATGCTTATGTCTATCATGTGGTAGTGTTTGCATGAAATAAGTGTGACTTTGCATCCTAGTTTTCAAAATTTCTTATTTAGTCCTTTATTCTTCTTTTATCCATATCTTTGGTAGAAAAGAGGCAAAGAAGTTTAATGAGAACTTAACATTTTTGAATCTTTCTTTGAAAAGAAAACTAGTAGTTTTTTTGTTTATGATTTTGAACCATTGTTGAGTGAGTGTCTAGAGCTGTGTTGTCTCTATTTGGTAGCCACTATCCATGTTTAAGTTTAAATTAAAATTAGACAGTGTTTAAAATGCAATTCCTCAGTTGTGTTGACCACATTTCGTAAGTTTTGTACCCACATGTGGCTGGTTGGACTGCACAGATGGAGGATGTTTCCATCATCACAGAAAATTCTGGCAGACTGCTGTCAGACAGCTCTGGTGTTGGCCATAAATCAGGAGGTGTATTCTCCAGGGGGGGATGATTGGTTTGGTGGGAGCAGAGGATTGAAAAAATCTTTTGGATATTATGATGGCTAGAATGAAAATTTCATGGGTAGGAAGGAGGGGAGTTGGCAATTAGGGAAAAAAATGTCTAAAAAGTCTCTTAGTAGGGTAATAATAATGAAAAGGAGGTTGAGACCAGCTTCCCTTTTCTCATATTTCTTATGTTAATCTTTTGTTTCTTTTTCCTTTTCCCACCTCTCTTTTTTCTTTTTCTTGCTTTCCCCATTAATCTTTTCTCACCCAGTTTTCAGTTTATTTTTGTGAAGATAATTTATCATAGTAATCACTGAGAGTGACTGTGTCATGGCTTTTGTTTTGTGGGAAGTCTAACTTACTGAGGTTTGCAATGAACAGAAAACTAGCGTTTCAGCGTTGTAGGGCTTCTGTCCCTCGCGCTCGTACCTACAGTAACAGTTTCAAGGCCTTTACGGCAGGACTCCTACCTTTAAGTTGCCCTCTGCAAAGAGAGAAATGGAGCTCAACAGGCTGAGAGTTGGGAGACTTTTCAGATAGCAGTTCTGTCATTAACTTTGTGGGCACGAGCAAAGCATGTTGTTTCTTTAGGATTTAATTTCCTTTGTTGGCAAACTGAGTAAATATTGATAGAATACATTATTTCCAAGGCCCCAAAGCTTGAGTATTTAGAGATGTTCTAAAATAAGACTCTTAAATTTGCTGTTTTCTTTTTTTCTCCACGAGATGCTTTCTTCAGTGTGATGCTGATTTTGTTTTTGTTCTCTTAAGGTAATATTTCCAAAGCATGTTTGATATTGAGAAGCATAGAGGAGTTAAAGCATAAACCAGGCATGGTGAGTTTATAACTAAAATATTTTAAGACTGAAAAACTAATGGCATTAATATATAAGTTCACAGTATATCCGATATTTCTTTGTTTTCACTTTAGTTTCTCCCTTTTTAATATATATTCGTAATATAGAAGTAGTATTTAAAATAATAGCTTTCTGGTATAAATTAAATTTCATTTTATGCTCTGCTTTGCATTGATTTATTATTAAATCAAATGTGTCAGGAACTGTTTAGGCCTTGTATTACCACTGAAAGCCAGCCTTAAATAATCTAAGACCATATATAGGGAATTTCTTAGCCTATTATTTTATCATGTCTTCACTTTTGATTTCTTTTGAGTTAAAACAATTTGGTAATAGTGCCCAACAAGTTTAGATTTTAGTTCTCTGATTATTCAAGCATCCTAGGTTTAGATCACTAGTATAGCTGTGAACACATCTGTTTCAAAGTAAAGATTAGTTCTGTAGTGGTGGTATGTGCATTTATTGTACGGGACTGTTTCATCTTCTAGCACAGCTTGCTTACAGATAGCACCCAGTAAATGTATAATAGTATTATAGTAGTGTTTTCTCTTGAAGAATCTTACTTTAAGACTGGACTGTGATTACTTTACGTTAGAAGCAAATATAATATGTGGCTGAAAAGAATCTTTAATATCTGCAGGATATTTTGTTTCTGTTATGTTTTTTCTAAATAGTCTAGCCAGAGGTTTATGGATTTTATTGATTTTTCCCAATGATACAGCTTTTTGTTTCTGCTTCCTTTTTGTCCTCATCTCCTATTGCTGCTTCCCCCTTCACTCCACTCCGCTTCGCAAGCCTCCTTGCTGTCCCTCCAGCACACTAGGCAAGCTTTCACTGGTTTTATATGGCTTATCGTGGGAGTTTGACCATGCTAGTGCCTTTATTCCCGCGATCATGTCTTGGCAGTGTCTTATACTGTATAAACTCATTTTCTAAGTGCTTATTATCACCTTCTGTATTTACCTTGTTGTGGACTGGTAACAAACCATTGGTCAACTAGCCTTAGAGGAGGTATTTTTTTTTTTAAATAGGTAACCACCTTTTGGAAAGCCCCATTGTTCTTGATGTTTCTAGTTATGTGCTAGCAATTTTTACGATGGATTGGATACTGGCAAAGAGCCTACCAACCTTTATTTGCTCTTTCTTTGATGTTATTCGTTTTCAAAAAGTTTATTCTGAGAGAGACAGAGGAATTCTGTTCACTCACTTACACCTTTGGCTGGGCAGGTGTCTGCATTGGTGACGATGTACAGCCATGAGGAAGATATTGACAGTGCCATTGAAGTCTTTACACAAGCCATCCAGTGGTATCAAAACCATCAGGTAAATAAATGGAGTAAAATGTTACAAGGGTACATTTTTGCATAAGAATAAAAAGCTGTAATAATGATTTCATACTTAAGGCAAATTGAAACATTTCAACTCCCTGTTTAAAAAGTGAAATGCTATTAGACTATCATTCAGTTTTTAAGTATACCAGGTCCAAATAAAGTTATTAGAAGTAAGAAATGGCTGCAAAATAAATTTTTTTTAAAAAGCACAGTTATATTTTCTGAAGCTCCTTCCTGAGTGAATGTATGTGTGTTTGTGTCTGTAATCTCAAGAAATAAGAATAGTAATTGTACATGACTGCATATAAGAGAGTTCATCTTTAGTGGCTGTCTAGAGTAGAGCCACTAAAGTAGAGCCCATGGATAGCAGTAATTGATAGAACAGCGGTACATGGAATGATTATGTATCTCTAATAGGAACATCTTTGTTTTTTCCAGTATGGGTCTCTGCATAGGCAGTATCTAATACACACAGGTGTACATACACACAGGTGACATGAATACTGTTAGCACTGTTAGCAGTGAAGAGAGATCAGTGTTCTAGGAAGTATTATGTTAAATTAATGTTTGAGAACTATAGTGAAAAACTTTTTAAGATTTGATTATGCAGTAATACTTCTAGTTGTAGACAAGACAGTTTAGATGGAGATGGATTGTATCCCAAATTCTTAAATTGGTCTTCACTTGTACTGATTTATGTGTCCCACTGTGTGTGTATGTGTGTTATTTTGTGCATTCAATAAAACTTAAGATGAGAAATCTAATGGATAGGTCCATTTTAAAGATCTATTGAATAAAAACTTCATTGACTTGCTAGATATGTAGTTTAAACTTTTTCTTCTTTCTTTATTGAACCTATAGCCCAAATCTCCTGCTCATTTGTCCTTGATAAGGGAAGCTGCAAACTTCAAACTCAAATATGGGCGGAAGAAGGAGGCAATTAGTGACCTAGAACAGCTATGGAAGTAAGCTTTGAAGGGTGGAAGTGTAGAAATCCAGGTTTTATTGCTCTTATTTGACATGTGGGAGTTACTTTGCTTGTTTATATTACTTTCTCCAGTTTTATAGACTGTTTAGTGACTTTTTCTTATTTCTTCTTCTAGACAAAATCCGAAAGATATTCATACCCTGGCACAGCTTATTTCTGCTTATTCACTTGTAGATCCTGAGAAGGCAAAAGCGTATCCTTTTGATTGTTCCAGACCTCTCTCAAGTAGTGCACTAGATCTCTTCCCTTACCTGTTTTGACCAGGGTCTTTTTGTTATAAATTTCAACAAACAAAACCCCCTCCTCTAACTAGTAAAAGCAAAAATGAAAATTTATTGATCACTGTGACCTAAAAATACAGTAATATTCAAATGGGATACAATTTGATTCATAAGCAAAAGTGCAGTCAGCAAGATGCAGCTTATATATCTCCAGGTTCAAGTAGAGTAGGAAAAAAATAAGAAAAAGCATATTTTATTGGGTGGTTGCATATGATTCTGAGGTAGCATTCTGATTAATGCCCTCAGGTCACTTGCCCATCTCAGTTACTGATGTAAGAGAGTGCCCTGATTGGCTGAGTTTGGACCCTGTGTGTTACTCCAGTATGGGTGTGATCCCGAAACCAATGTGGGGATGGTGGATGCTAACCAGCCACAAGTCTAAACCTTTGCAGTGAGCAGATCTGTTTTATAAGCATGATAACTGTTTTGGAGTAGAGTTTTTATTAAGCCACCACTTTGAAGTACATTACCAAGTTAAGGAATAAATGATTATGACTCCTTTCTCAAGTTCTCCTTTCACCATATAGTATCTATAATTGACCTTATGATCTGCTGACTTGTTATTCTATAGAAGACTTAATATTTTTTTGATGAAGGGAACCCAAAAAAAGACTGTTTTCCTACTGGCATAGATACATTGGCAAAATATAAATATAATATATATATATTGTCTTCCTGAACAAACTCTTGTTCTGTCGTAGTCTTAGTAAACACTTGCCCTCATCGGATAGTATGTCTCTAAAAGTAGATGTTGAGGCTCTTGAAAATTCTCCTGGTGCTACATACGTTCGGAAGAAGGGTGGAAAAGTTACTGGAGACAATCAACCAAAGGAGCAAGGGTAATGTGTTTTATTATAATCACTAATGCCAACTTTAAGTTATATAAGGGATAAATAAATGCATTCTTATATTCTTATATTCCATGTGAATAAAGTCCCTTTTGTTTCTTTCCTCCTTTGCTGTGCCCAGCTTTTTGTCCTTGTTACCCATCCCCCTTCCCCACCCAGCATTTACCTCTAGTACAAATTTAGTGTGTATACATCCAGATCTTTTTCTTTGTGTTTACACTGAAACTGATCTTAGAATACCTTTCTTAGATTGGATTCTTTTCTGTTTTTATAGAAACTGGGTTATATTGTATTTAACTGTTTTTGAACTTTCTTTAGTAAGTCTTAGAGATTTTTCCATATTCTCAATGTAGACATATTTTATTCTTTTTGTGCATAGTACTGGGGCTTCCCTGGTGGCTCAGATGGTAAAGAATTTGCTTGCAGTGCAGGAGAACCAAGTTCAGTCCTTGGGTTGAGATGATCCCCTGAAGAAGGGGATGGCTACACACTCCAGTATTCTTGCCTGGAGAATTCCATGGACAGAGGAGCCTGGCGGGTCACAAAGACTCAGACATGACTGAGCGACTAACACATGGATAGTGTTCCATAGGCTAGGTGTGCCCGACTTAACATTTATTTACCTGTGGGTTGTTGATGTACATTTAGTACATTATTTAGAATTCGAAACCAAAGTTCAGATGAGGTTTATTTTGCTGATTTGGAGGAAACATTAGCCAGCTTCAGTAACTTATAAGAAGTCAAATTCTGATTTTTCACTTGTTCCCATACATTGTCATCTCAAAAATAGCAGAGGCCTACTAAATAAAATGTTCCATTAAGATTCTGTTTTTGACTCAGGATAAATAGAGACTGAAAGAGATATACCACTTTCCTGATTTTGTGACTTTCATAAATTTTCAGTCTTTTCTCTTTTGAATGACTTAAAATATAATTTTTCATAACTTAAAAAAATATGTATCAGCAACAGTATATGATTGACCTCATTATGAGCCCTGTACTTGTTCCTTTTTAACTTAAAAGTTAAAGAATTGGCGTCTCAGTGATAATATTGTTTCAAATTTCGTTGAATCATTGTCACAATTTCAAGTCTTATCAAGAACTCCAAAATAATAAATTCAAACCAGATCTTGGGGATTTTTCATATAATGCCTTTTTAAATATTTTCAGGGTTTTTTTTTGTTGTTGTTTTTTCTTTTTCAAAACAGGGCTGGGTAATTAGTAAGAACATATAGTTCTTTTCTAATCCTTTAATCTTCTTTGTCTTTTCCCTTAGACAGTTACTAAGATGTTCATTGACTTAGTTTCAGCACAGTATTTTCATTAGGCATTATTAATGCTTTTTTTTTTTTTTTTACTTTATGTTGACTTTTTGATACAAAGGATTAATTTCTTTTGAAGTTATATTGTGTTGCTGACAGAAAATAAATCGTTGTCCTTGCCCTCAAAAGAACTTCAGTCCAGAAGAAAGAAATAAGCAGCAGTTGAAACTAAAGTTTGCATGTGCTATCATTATGCCAGCTAGAGCAGTACACCAGAGGAAATAGTCCTTCCTGAGAACAGTGGGAGTTTAAGAAAGGCTTCATGGAGTAGGTGACTGTGCTGACTCTAGAGGAAGATGAGGATGAGATAGGAAAATGTGAGCAATAGCAAAGAAGTAAGAAATGCAGAGACTCTTTGGGAAATCGCAGATGTGGTTGTAGAGTATAATTTGTAGAGAGACGATAAATCCCTGTCTGCCCTTTTCCCACCCAAGGCCATAGCTGATGTTAACTTACCTTGCATATCCTCCCAGAAATATTCTTTTCCTGTATGATGCTTGTGCATATTCTTCTGGCAAAGATTTTAGATTACCTGTTTACTAGCTTTGCAAAATATAAAGTGATTTACCACAGAACTGTAGATATTTGTGCTTGTACAAATTTCTTTTTACATAGATTTAATATGTGTTAGTGTAAATTGTATCTCTTCTGTCAAAACAGTTGTCACCCATTTTCTAAAGCACCTTCCAAAAACTGCAGTATTTAACACTTGATTAAATTTAACCTGAATAAATATCCAAACTGTTTCATTAGCTTTGGTGTGGTGACACCATATCTTAAACTTCTTCATGATAAAGTACCTAGCTCAGTCTTTTGCCCATGCTTCTGCTGCTGCTAAGTCGCTTCAGTCGTGTCTGACTCTGTGCGACCCCAGAGACAGCAGCCTACCAGGCTCCCCTGTCCCTGGGATTCTCCAGGCAAGACCACTGGAGTGGGTTGTCATTTCCTTTGCGTGAAAAGTGAAAGTGAAGTCACTTAGTCGTGTCCGACTCTTAGCGACCCCATGGACTGCAGCCCACCAGGCTCCTCCGTCCAGGGGATTTTCCAGGCAAGAGTACTAGAGTGGGGTGCCATTGCCTTCTCCGTGCACATGCTTAATGCTCTGTAATTATTTTATCACAGTGATGATGATTTTTCTTCTCTTTGTAGACAGGGAGATTTGAAAAAAAAGAAGAAAAAAAAGAAGGGTAAGACTTTTTTTTTAATCTTTAGATTTCTTTCTATAAAATAAAAGCTTAAGCTTAGCCTTATGTAGAAATCTTCAGACATAAACTTGTCCTCTCATATTTTTGAAACTGAGTTTTGACTTGACTGTGGCTAACATTTATTTTAAATTTCTAACTTTAAAGAGTCCAGTTCTAAAGTTTGCCTGAATTCAAGTTGTTGCTCTAGTAACATTGCTCTTTTGCTATGACTGTGAATAGGTTTTTAACATACCTTCCTGAGTTTTTCATCTGTAAGATGAAATATAATAGTATATACCTCATAGGATTAAATAAGATACTGCATATAAAAAGCTCTTAGAACAGTGCCTAACACACAGTAAGCTCTTACACAGTAGAATGCCTTTGGCTACAAGTACCGTAGAACTCCATCAAACTGTTGTAAGAAAATTGACTATGAAACCGACAGTGTAGAGGAAGGTTAGCATTGAGATTGGTTTATCCAGTAGTCTTTACCTTTCTGTTCTCCTTTACTGTACATAAAACTGAATCCCATTAATCAGATGTTTATTGGAAATAGGGCCACATTCTTGTTATCCAGAAGGACAAAGGGCACCTCCCTGAATTTGGCAAATCTTTCCCGTTAACCTGACTGGGGCAACATAGGTCCGTGTCCAGCCCTGGTACTGCCAATTAAATTGCTTTCTACAAGGACTGTACCAGTATGTACCAGTATACACCTTCTGCCAGTATTGTTTGTTTCCCACAGTCTCATCAACACTGGATATTCTTCTTCTTAGAATATTTTACCCTTTAAAATTTTTTCTTTTTTTTTGGCTGTACTGCACAGCCTATGGGATCTCACTCAGTTCCCTGAACATGACCCGGGCTGTGGCTGTGAAAGCCAAGAGTCCTAACCACACCAGAGAACTCCCGTGTCCTTTTTTATTTTTAATCAGTGAGGTCAAGCATCTTTTCACATGGTTAACGACTTATTTCTCCAGGCTTACTCTAATTACTGGCATGCTAATTTTCTATATATGATTTACCTATTGATTATCAAAACTAATTATATATTAAGAATATTAATTCAGTTACATAGTATTCAAATGTTTTCTTGTTTTGTTTCTTTTGAAAAGTACCTTTTACTAAATGAGAACTAAAAGTTTTTTATACAGATACACCTATGAAATATTATTAGGGCTTCTGAATTTTGTGTTATAGTTAGAAATAAAGCCTCTTCCACTACTAGATTATATAAATAAAACTTTTCTCAGATAAATCTATTTCAGTTTTAATGTTTAGTCCCAAATTTGGACACAGTGTTTAAACAAACTGTCTGGAAAACATTATGCACAGATCTCTCGTTTATCAATTAATTACTACACAGGAAAACTGCCTAAGAATTATGACCCAAAAGTGACCCCAGATCCAGAAAGATGGTTACCAATGCGTGAACGTTCCTACTACCGAGGAAGAAAGAAGGGTAAAAAGAAGGATCAGATTGGAAAAGGAACCCAGGGAGCAACTGCAGGAGCTTCCTCTGAACTGTGAGTCACTGTTCCCCAGTTGAGCATAGGTTGCTTCTTTCTGAGATCAACTCAAGGTCATTAGTAAGAAATTTTTAAAATATATTTTCAGTATGAGAGTTATAGTCCAATAGCCTTTAATAAATGTTTTGTAATATGGTTATGTAAAGGAAAGAAAATGGGTTGTTTCTGGTTTGGTTGTAAATACTAGAATTGTAGGATTGTATTGCAAATATTGGGATTATATTACCTTCAAAAAGAAACTAAATACACTGAGTAATTCAAGTAACTAAATATCTAGATAAATAATTTGACTAGAAAGCAGAATTTAAAATGTTACTAAATGAGTTTATTTCTACATGGTAGGATTATAGATCATTAAAAGTTTTTTTTTCCCTAATCTTTCTAAAATTTGACATGTACCATCTATTACATTTTAAAATTAAAAAGCAGTAAAAATTGTATTCAAGGAAAAATGGACAGGGAGTTGAGGAACACACCTTAAAAGAAAACGTGTGTGGGGACCTCCCCCCTGGTCCAGTGGTTAAGGCTCCACACTCCCACTGCAGGGAGCATGGGCTCCATCCCTGGGCAGCGAAGCGAGATCTCGCAGGCCGTGTGGCACAGCCAAAAGAAAACGAAAATACGTATGGGAGACTGTGAGGGGTGGTTTCCTTTGTTGAGTGTATGAATGACCAACACTTTCCTGATGTGATGATTTCAGGGATGCCAGTAAAACTGCGAGCAGCCCACCCACCTCGCCAAGACCGGGCAGTGCAGCCACAGCGTCTACATCTACAAGTAATATCATACCCCCACGGCACCAGAAACCCGCTGGGGCTCCAGCAACAAAAAAGAAACAGCAACAGAAAAAGAAGAAGGGTGGGAAAGGTGGCTGGTGATTAGAACAGTCTTGTTGCAAGCCATTTTTAAACTAGCCTCAGTGACACAAGGAACATA
The DNA here is from genome assembly GCA_006410675.1 of Oreotragus oreotragus. Taxonomy (NCBI): domain Eukaryota; kingdom Metazoa; phylum Chordata; class Mammalia; order Artiodactyla; family Bovidae; genus Oreotragus; species Oreotragus oreotragus. The sequence continues at coordinate 237,376 of SJYX01008312.1, forward strand.
AAGGTAACACAGCAAGAAGCACAGAGCTGTTCCCTCTCCCCTCCCTACATTTTCATGAAATTATTTTGTTGTGCATCAAACAGAAAAGCATCTTCCTTCAAACTCTGCCTAGTCAGACTTGGCCTACTTGTACCACCTTGCTTCGCACAGATGATGACGACGCAGAACAGCTGGGCGTTTACCCACTACGATATCCATTGCATCCTTTCTCTTTGTGTGCTGATCTGGTGGTATTTTCAGTTTCAGAAACAAGGCATGTTATCCACCGTTTCCTAGGATATAAACAGAAACTACTTCTGTTTCAACTGGAGTCCAAAGGTACTTGTTCCTTCAAGTCCCATTTTATGTCTTAGGAAGCCTTAGGAGACTGAAAGTGGAGTCTTCTGAGCATTCCAAATATCTGCTTAGAAATAGCATGTAATAAAAGGGACCTTATTAACACACTGGTGTTTTCACTTCACTACATGAGTGGCCACAAGAAAACTAAATTAAAATGTCTTGATTATTCATGAAATTCTGTCCTGTGATAGTGGAATATGGGCTACTAAATATATGTGGTAATGAAAAGTATGTGTATGTATATACATATATACACACAGAGATATAAAGTAGGACTTCTTTGTGCCCCCATGTCATTTTCAAATTATGATAACATTATGCTAATTTAGCACTATCGAAGATATCAAGAGAAATACATCAATGTTGCAAGAAGTTGACACTTAGACGCAATGTTCTGAGGTCAGATTGATTTGGACCCTCTTGGTCAGAAAGATTTAAATGGCCCTTATCAAGCATGAACATTGACTTCCAACAGAGAGAGGTAATCAGTGCCAGAGTTGAGGAGTCGGCAGTATTAAAGCTTGAAAGAACTGTTTGGCCCAATTAATAGATCTCAAATGACTCCTCTTTCTAGTTGGGGCATGACCATTCATTACCTTCCTCAAAGTAATGAAAGTCAGTCCGTGATATCAGTGTCACTTTGTTCTTGCCTTGCTTACAGGTCGCTTTTTTCTTAAACAGGTGTGAGGCAGACACACTGGCATGCCTACCCAAGTTAGTGTTCATTTTATGCTGCCCAAGATAGCATTCAGTTTAGACTTACAAGTATTTCATATTGCTCTGTCCTTGTTAATGAAGTGCTGCTGTGTTTAAACATACCTGCTAAAACTTCACAGGGTTTTTTGAAAGTTTTTCCTCCTTTACCAGAGTAAGAAATGTGATGCTGCCTTTCTCTTTAACATAATCTGTGGTGGCATCTAATCAAGAGACCCTCTTCTATGAACGATTTATTATGGCATTATACTTTTTGAGCTCTCAGAATAGTCTTTTGGTAAGAGTGACAGATATTTATTCCTTCTGAATATAAAGCCCACTACAAAAATAATAGTTAGTAAATTTATGGTTTTAGGATTCTGTTAAATTTCTATAGTGAATAATCAATTCTTAGGTTACAGAATTTTGGTGAAATTTATCCATCAATGAAAATTTTGACCCAAGGCACAACAAGAGAAATTTCCAGTTCTCTATTTAGTCATTGTAATTGCTAGTTGTTGTTACCATCAATCAGTACAAAGCAACTGAAACCTCAGTTCAAATAAATTGTCATTGTCAATGAAGTGTAAACACCTATGTTAACGTCCTAGTAATTATTTCTTCTTTTGGACAGGTCTTTAACTCATGACATATATACTTTGTGTATATATGTGTGTGTGTGTACATTTATAAAAAACCAATATGGATACATCCATTCACTGTGGCACATTTTAAAATAAAATAATCTAGCAGTGAGTATGGATTGGATTAAGATGTTTGGGGGTATTGGCATTTTGCAGAGGCATCCTGCTAGTACATCTAAGAATTTTTTAAACTGAGCATCTAAAATTACCTCTTGCCCCTTCCTGCAAAGCCAGAAAGTTAAACTAAGGTATTGAGGGAACAAATTTTTCACTGAAAATTCATCATGTGGATACCTGTACATAACCAAATTGAAGAGTAAACATTTTTTTAAGTTTTGGCTTTTGAGGAAAAAAAAAAGCTGACACCTTTATTGCCTTTGAAGAAGGGGATCACTCAGGAGCTCTGTTGGGCAGGTTTTGCGCTGCGCAAATGGCACTGGCTTAGAGGATAGCACTTCCAAGACTACTTTGGAAACTGCTAACCTTAAAAACTTTAAGGTTAAAAGCTTTCTGAAACCTGTTCATTCGTTTCTTTTAAATCTGTTCGAAACTTGGATCTGATGAAGGAAAGTCGGCTTACCACATTAAGATAGTTTTATTAGACTGTGGACCATAAAGAGTGCTGCTGCTGCTGCTGCTGCTGCTGCTGCTGCTGCTGCTGCTGCTGCTGCTGCGAAGTCGTGTCAGTCGTGTCAGACTCTGTGCGACCCCATAGATGGCAGCCCAACAGGCTCTTTTGTCCCTGGGACTCTCCAGGCAAGAATACTGGAATGGGTTGCCATTTCCTTCTCCAATGCATGAAAGTGAAGTCGCTCAGTCATGCCCGACTCTTAGCGACCCCATGGACTGTAGCCTACCAGGCTCCTCCGTCCATGGGATTCTCCAGGCAAGAATACTGGAGTGGGTCGCCACTGCCTTCACTAAAGAGTGCAGTTGAACGAAACAATAAAAAGGACCATCCGTATACTTCTCACACCACCTTTGCAGAGCCCCATGGGTATCTAATTTACTACGCATTCAATCATTGGGAACAACTGTTTTTTTTCAGTTCAGTTCAGTCGCTCAGTCATGTCTGACTCTGCGACCCCATGAATTGCAGCACGCCAGGCCTCCCTGTCCATCACCAACTCCCGTAGTTCGCTCAAACTCACGTCCATTAAGTCGGTGAGGCCCTCCAGCCATCTCATCCTCTGTCATCCCCTTCTCTTGCCACCAATCCCTCCCAGCATCAGAGTCTTTTCCAATGAGTCAACTCTTAGTGTGAGGTGGCGAAGTATTGGAGTTTCAGCTTCAGCATCAGTCCTTCCAATGAACACCCAGGACTGATCTCCTTTAGGATGAACTGGTTGGATCTCCTTGCAGTCCAAGGAACTCTCAAGGGTCTTCTCCAACACCACAGTTCAAAAGCATCAATTCTTCGGCACTCAGCCTTCTTCATAGTCCAGCTCACATCCATACATGACCACTGGAAAAACCATAGCCTTGACTAGACAGACCTTTGTTGGAAAAGTAATGTCTCTGCTTTTTAATATGCTATCTAGGTTGGTCATAACTTTTCTTCCAAGGAGTAAGCGTCTTTTAACTTCATGGCTGCAATCACCATCTGCAGTGATTTTGGAGCCCCCAAAAATAAAGTCTGCCACTGTTTCCCCATCTGTTTGCCATGAAGTGATGGGACCAGATGCCATGATCGTTTTCTGAATGTTGAGCTTTAAGCCAACTTTTGCACTCTCCTCTTTCACTTTCATCAAGAGGCTTTTTAGTTCCTCTTCACTTTCTGCCATAAGGGTGGTGTCATTTGCATATCTGAGGTTATTGATATTTCTCCCAGCAATCTTGATTCCAGCTTGTGGTTCTTCCAGCCCAGCGTTTCTCATGATGTACTCTGCATATATACAGCCTTGACATACTCCTTTTCCTATTTGGAACCAGTCTGTTCCATGTCCAGTTCTAACTTGCTTCCTGACCTGCATATAGGTTTCTCAAGAGGCAGGTCAGGTGTTCTGGTATTCCCATCTCTTGAAGAATTTTCCACAGTTTATTGTGATCCACACAGTCAAAGGCTTTGGCATAGTCAAGAAAGCAGAAATAGATGTTTTTCTGGAACTCTTCCTTTTTCCATGATTTAGTTGTGGTTTTAATGCCTGGTTTTAACAGTAGCTGTGATCCTGGCAGACTAATCTCCAGAGCGATTTTTTAAGCGAAATGTAACGTTTAAAATAAGGGAACCAGTCACATTCCTTTTTTCCTTAAGCCTCCTGGATAGCGGCTTTAGACGCTGCTGGTGGACTTAAACAGGACCGGTGAGGAGGGGAGAGATATCCAACTTCACCCTCCAAACTTGTTACTAACGAGGGGAAGGCAGGAAAGCCTGGGGCTCTCAGGACTCGGGCGCCTTCTCCAGCGTTCTGGTGTTCTGGTCGGAGACACACGGGCTGGGAGGAGGCCGGGGAAGTGAGACGCTGAAATGGGCGGACGAGAAGGGCCTTTCTGAGACACCCTACCCAGCCTGAGCGCATCTCGCTGTGGCGCGCGCTTCCAAGGAAGCGACACCTGGGGACGCTTTTCCTGTTGCACCGGTCTTTCCCAGCTCCCGCGGCTGGGTCTCCCAGGTCCCCTGGCCTGGGCTCGCCCCTTCTCTAGCTCCCACGTCTTACTCTTCAATCTGTCTCTTACCCCCGGCTCGGCGAATCTGCTGCCCGCAGCCCGCTGACTGGCGAGCGCGCGCAAGATGCCCAAGCTGCAGCCCGGGGCCCTGGCGTGGAGAGGGGCTGGCGGTTACCGCGGGGGCGCTGTACGCCGCGTGGACCTACGTCTCCCCCGGCGCTGCCCCAGCTGCGGCGACCACTCGGGCCGGGATCCCGCCCCGCAGCGCCGGCGCGCGGGCGCGCGGGAGGAGGGAAGGAAACCCGGGTGGTGGGGATGGAGCGGGGGAAAGTAAAGAGGAAGAAGGGCAAGGAGCCGGAGAAAGGGAAAATTCAGCAAAAAGGAGAGGAGAAAAACAAAAAGGTGGAGAAGGAGAAAATTAAGGAGAAAGAAAAGGGGAAGGAGGAGAAAATTAAGGAAAAGAACGGGAAGGAGAAAACTGAGAAGGGGAAGGAGGAGAAAACTAAGGCGAAAGAAAAGGGGAAGGAGGAGAAAACTAAGGAAAAGGAGAACGGGAAGGAGGAGAAAAGTAAGAGAAATGATGAAAAGAGGCAAGAGCGGGAGACGGAGAAAGAGAAGGAGCAATTCAAGGAAACGGAGAACGAGAAGGACAACCGCACGTTGATGAAAGTCCCGCTGGCGCCGCTGGTAAGAGACCGCTGCCTCGGACCCTCACCCGAGGCCACTGTCCAGAGTCTCGCCGGCTCTGTTACGCGCGAGACCCCCGGTGGGCTCGCGCCGGAAGGAATCCGGTCTCGTTTGCTGGCTTCGTATCCGCGGATGGAATCGGAATGTGTCAAGCTTCGAACGACCCATCGCGAGCCCCTTCTCCCCAGCCGCTCGCCCACTCACCCCTAACCCCGAGTGTGTCCAGGTCTAGTGTTGAAGAAGTCACCTTGCTGATGTTCACAGCGGTGCTGGGAATAGCCTTTTTTCCAGCCCCATCTCTGCCCGGCGCCGAACACTACCCCCCGGACCCTCACCACACGTGCTCTCTCCGTTCCAGTCTTTTCTCTTTTGTGTTTGTGTTGGGCGGGTGGTGGGGGGTTGGGGG